>JARQZK010004357.1:322500-417500 GCA_030704885.1 Cynegetis impunctata | reverse complement strand
GCAGAAAACTGACTTTAATTATGCGTGCCATCTTATTCGAGAAAACCATACCTTTAATCACAATTATAAAATATTTCAGTTAGAAAATAGTCTCCACAAAACTAACTTCAGGAATCCCTATACTTTAATAAATATAAAAATTCCGGAAACCTAGTTAACGACCAGATTGAAGTAAACCCGTCTCCTCTCCTTAATCTGTTCAATGTACCTAACAATAGGGACTTAAAGCAGTTCTAAAAATCACCACTTATCCGTATACGTATCGCAAAGCGCATGTGCAGAAGCGATACGTGTGCTTCGTTACGTTACGTGGAACGTATCAATCCGTCACACGTACCTAACGTACGTATTGCTTTTTTGTGTTCCGTGCTCTCGTTTTTCAACGACCAAACGACAAAAGTTATGTTGTGTGCTCAAAAATCATAACCTTATTTTCTATTATCATAACAAAGTAAAGTACAATAATGGATTTAAAAGGAAAAAGACTTTTTTACACTGGCAATGACGATAAATAAATTGCATCCATGATTAATAAATAATAGGAAACGCGAAAGGTCACTATTTTTTAGTAGATGTCAACTCTCACTATTTTTTAGGTTAAAAATTAAAACACATGTATGGTTACGTTGCGAACGCATTTGCTTTATGTCTCTTTTTGATTAATCACGTATCTCCGTTACGTTACGTATACGGATAAGGATAAGTGATCTATTTGAAGAACTGCTTTAAGTCCCTAGTAACTCTGAATGAATTGCTTATTGTTATTTCGTTTCTCTAGGAACGTTTCTCTAGGTACGAGATGAAGTCGATGTTATGGCGAAACGCGTTTACTCAATGGTTTTTTATTTCAACCTGTGAAAAGTTAGTTTATTATTTCTTTATAAAGTTGTATATATTATATATATATATATATATTATATATATATATATATTATATATATATATAGTATAGGTATATATATATATATATATATATATATATAATATATATATATATTATATAATATATATATATATATATATATTTTTTTTATATATATATATATATATATATATATATATATATATATATATATATATATATATATATATATATATATATATTAATATATATATTAATATATATATATATATTAATATATATATATATATATATATATACAGGGTATTTTTTAGTCGAATTTCAATATTTAAGAAGATTAATGTGAGCATGATTTCAAGATGAAGAAAAAGTTCAGATAAACATAGTTCCATTTTCACTTTATTTTTGATATACTTACTTCATCTGTGCTCCATTTTGTAATAAAAAAGATCTCTAGAGTTTCTATCTTATTTTGAACTGTTAGCTACTTATATGTATTCATATAGTAACATACCTACTAAAAAAATTACTATGTGATTTTAAGAAATAAAGATTCCTTGTTTTTCACTTGATAATTTCAAAATACGAAAAAACTCTCAAGAGATCTTTTTTATTATGGATCGAAGAATCATTTAAAAAATAATTTTGTCTATAAAAATAGTGGCCTAACATTTTTCAATAAACATTTTTAATCATGTTATTCGGGGAGGCAATGATTAAAAAATTTATATTCTTCGCGAAATATTTCCATTCATTTCACCTTCATCACGATTCATAAAAATATCGAAGGTGAAAAATACGGAAAAAAAAATTTTAATTAACTATAACACCCTGTATATTAAAAATAAAGTGAAAACGGAACTTTGTTTCCATGAACTTTATATCTTAAAATTAAGCAATGATTAATTTAATTAAATATTGACATCCAATGAGATTATTTGTTCACTGTTTTTTTCGTTTTGATATCAGCTGAATTGAACTCAGATTTCGAGTTAGTAGCCTCACTGTTTCGAACTGAAACCCATCATCATCAATATAATATGGAAACAAGTGAAAATGCATGAAATATTTTCAAAGCATTCGAAATCATTTTGAATGATATTACCACAGTTTTTGGATACTAATTTATTTTCATTATTATCATCAATTTTTACATATTTTATAAAACAAATTTTGATACATTATTCAAAAAATAAAGAGTAAATGCAGTGTGAACAATAAAAACTTTGGTTTTTTGTCTTTCTACATCAATAACTATGATTCATGCAGATTTAGATTCGGTTAAATTCGATTTGAAGATTTTATCTCCTAGAATATTATGCTACAGCCCAGTTTGGGCTCTGATATTCACAGTTTCGAAATCATCACAGTGATAAGCTAAAACTTCATAGTTCTTTAGGATCTGGGTGGATACAGTACCATTCATTACGTGAAGACCTTTATAATCTCTGTCCACGTAAGTTCTTCCAATGTAGTTGAGTCCGTTTTCTATTCCTCTTCCTATGTAAGCTATATAAATATTGCCCTTTGTAGTACCGATACCACCTTCAACTAAGCAGCACCTTGGCTTGAGTTCGTCAGCATGCAATTCCACTTTTTGCCATCTCAGACTTGTTTGGTTTTCAGTACAAAGTATCTAAAAATGAATCACTTCAGTATTTAGGTACAAATTAAATATTTTGGATTGATTGGGCCGATACTTGGTGTAAATTAATAAACATATTGAAACAATGGTTAAAAATAACAATTTACAACTATATATATATAGTTAGTTTGCCATTAGCATCTGAAGCAGGTGAAGTTCCACCGAAACGTGCGTCATCGTTATTTTTTGTAATAAATGTGTAAATTGTTATTTTTAACCATTGTTTCAAATTAAATATTCATAATTAGCTGAAATTTTCTAGAATTATGTGTGTTAATATGCTTTCTCGCAATTGTAATTTCCACTGAATCTTGTTATTTTTATATATTCTGAACCACCCACCTGATTCAATTTGGTGGAGCTCTGGAGGCGAAAAAAATCATAAAACCCGAGGAAAAACTTAAAATTTCTACATTAAATGGCGGCGGTTGAGGAAATGAGAGTTAAAACCCCCAAGGAATACTTCCCTAACTCAAATTCAATTCAAATACCTAATTTAAACTCTTTAACTCAAGCTGTGGAGGTGTACCTACCTACAACTCAAAAATCAGGAAAAAATAAAAATCGCTATATATAAATGGCAGCTATTAGAGAAAAAAATGTATTTCACCAATAAGAATAAGCATATTCGTAACAACTTATTTCAAATATAAATTTTCAACCCACTTTGGAGGGAGTTTGAGACTGCAAAAATTCTTCAAAAATCGGGTTTTTGATTCTGTAACCCTCCAAATAGCTCTAGAACGTTGTTTATAATTAATTTCAACGTCTTTTCCTACCAGTTCGATCAAATGGAACACCATTGATGTACCCGCAAATCAGTTTGGGGATGCCAAAATTTTCAGCCTCAAGAACAACCCCAGGTGCCAAAATGAATCCGAATATATAATATATATATATATATATATATATATATATATATATATATATATATATATATTATATATATATATATATATATATATATATATATTAAATAAAAAAATAAATATATATATATATATATATATATATATATATATATATATATATATATATATATATATATATATATATATATATATATATATATATATAATATATATATTATATATATATATATATATATATATATATATATAATATATATAATATATATATATATATATATATACATATATATATTATATATATATATATATATATATTATATATATATATATATATTATATATATATATATATAGTATATATATATATATATATATATATATATATAGTATATATATATATATATATATATATATATATATATATATGATAACGGTTTCTCTATACGCCCCCTTTACGCTCCCCATCATTTGTTACGTCAGGACGGACGAGTGGTAGAAGCAGACATGCGCCTTACCAATGCAGCAGTAACGAACTACTGCGCACGAGAGAACAGTCAAGACAAAAGAGTCGTCGAGTATGCTTGAACGTATGAACAAGTTGTTAACGTATGGAGCAATAAACGGAATTGGTCTAAATAGTTATTCTTATTTGTTTAAATCAACCCCAGTATTTAACATTTAACCCTGTATTTAACAAAGATGTCTTGTTATAGAATGTGCATTTTCGGAGTTATCTATTTCTGGTCACTATTTAAACGAGTTTGGTTGCTCGTACTAGATATCTAGATGTTGCATTGAAAAGAGCATGAAAAATAGGTTAGCTTTAACTGGATAACTCAAAATGCATAAAATTCGAGTTATCCAGCTGTTGCACCAAGGGGGCGATATAATAAAACTCTAACAGTATGTTTTAAAGGTAGTAGGTACCATTACAATACAGCAATGAATAGAAAATATTATATTATATAGCAAAACACTAACAGTATGTTTTGAAGGTAGTAGGTACCATTACATTACAGCAATGAATAGAAAATGTTATATCATATAGTAAAACTCTGATATAAGTTGAAGTAAGCAGAAGATATCAGTATGTTTTGAAGGTAGTAGGTATCATTATATTACATAATTTGTGGCTATGAATTGAAAATGTTATATTATATAGACAAACTCTATAAAAACTCAAATATGACGTGAAGTATGTAAAAGTGGAAATACGACTTTGCCAAAAAACAAAAATTGGTTGATTTTGGTATAACGAAAATTCTGTTTCGTACTTTGTGCTTACAGATGGACACAGTGCGAGGACGCACTTATCACAGGATGGCCGTGTTAACGGTTTCTCTATACACCGCAATATTATCACCTGCTTGTAATTTCAAAAATGCAATTTCCTGTTTCCCGTAGATTTAAGTAATTTCTAAATTGCTGAAGAAGACTACATATGTTAGTCGAAACGTTTAAAATAATATAAACAAAATTTTAATGGAGTTTTAACTACCAATTTGAACCAGTATTCTCAAGAAAATCCAAGTTCCTAGTATATATATATGAATATATATCATATATATATATATATATATATATAAATTATATATTATATATATAATATATATATATATATATATATATATATATAAATATATATTATATATATATATATATATAGAAATATATATATATATATATATATATATATGTATATATATATGTATATATAAGAGGAGGATAGACGCTGACTAGTGTAGAGGATAACTATTAGTAGGGACTGCAGCAATGTAAAAGGAAACTCTTTGAAGTTTTTCCAAGCTTTCGGAATCGTTTATTCCATCGTCAGGGAGAATCTATCATGAGAATGATTACATAGATGTTGATAATACGATATAAGAAACATTGAAAATGATGCTATTTGTTAAAAAATTATAAAAGTTGATACAATTTTGAAGTTATAATTAAATTACTGAACGAAATGACAAATCGGAGTCACTCATTTTTTTTAAATTTTCAAGATGTGCTTTAGCTAAACATGTCAATGATTGTGACCACCAGATGAACTACCTTTCAACAACTGTTCTGGCAAGAGAATCACATCTTTCAAAAAGATCTTTTTTAGAAATGGCCTTTATTTATCAAGACAATAAATCCATAAATAAAAAAACAGATATAAGCCATTTGAGTGAAATTTATTCTTTTTTACTTTCACTTGATATAAAATAACACAAAATCGAATTAATTTAACGTAACGAAATAATGTCAAACTTCAATTTGAAAATTTAAAAAAAAATGAGTGACTCCGATTTGTCATTTCGTTCAGTAATTTAATTATAACTTCAAAAATGTATCAACTTTTATAATTTTTTAACAATAGCATCATTTTCAATGTTTCTTATATCGTATTATCACATCTATGTAATCATTCTCATGATAGATTCTCCCTGACGATGGAATAAACGATTCCGAAAGCTTGGAAAAACTTCAAAGAGTTTCCTTTTACATTGCTGCAGTCCTACTAATAGTTATCCCCTATATGTATATATATATATATATATATATATATATATATAAATATATATATATATATATATATATATATATATATATTATATATATATATATATATATATATATATATTATATATATATATATATATATATATATATATATATATATTATATATATTCTATATATATATATATATATATATAATAATATATTATATATTATATATGTATATATATATATATATATATAAATATAATTATATTTATATATATAGATATATATATAAAATTATATATATATATATATATTTATATATATATATATATAAATATATATATATATATATATATATATAAATATATGTATATATATATATATATATATATAATATATTATATATAAATATATATATATATATATATATATATATTTATATATATATTATATATATATATATATATATATATAAATATATATATATATATATATATATATATATATATATATATAAATATATGTATATATATATATATATATATATATATATATATATATATAACCCCAAAAATCTTGTTCCTGAAGGTAAAAAACGGTTTTCTAATCCACTCCCTCACTTCATTGTTGACCTTGGGGAATATAAGGCCAATAACTATAGTATTTTCATTTTACTTACTTCTATAAATTTGTCAACTCTTATTAATGGTGATGCTCCTCTACAGCACCAGGAAAAATCGATAGTATCCCAATCTTCTTTGATGAGTTCAGGTATGGTCTGGAAAATTGAGGAAAAATTAGAAATTAAAATTTTGTTATTAAGTCTTTTATTATTATACTTCAGTATCTTGTAATTCACATGGAGTCGATTGCAAAAAATTCAATTAAACTAAAAAGGATGCGAATATTAATTTTTATCTGAACATTTCAAAAGATCTCATGATTCTTCACATTTATTCACATTTTAACAATGATAAAGACCAAATCTTTTATTCACAAAACCTTCGAAAGTATGTGAAAATTCAATTACGAATGTTTAATCTGCAAGCTCTCGGTATGTGGCTTTCCGTGGTACTAATTTTATGAATGAGATTTATAACAGAAAATAGAGAAAATGGGCAGTATACGATTCTTCGGAACGGCTTAAATAAGGCTCTTGTATTGCAGCTTATTTGCAAACACGGTTTGAGAAACGAGTACCAGTTAACACAATTTTTTTTAAACATTTGAAAATAAAAATTGATAATTTTGATCTCAGAAACAATTCCTACATTAAAACTTCAATGAAGCTTTTAATAATATATGAAATTATATTTTATTTACCCATGAATACTGATCTAGGGTTATTATTTTAGCCACATAATTTCTTTTTCCATTAGCGTCTGTTCCAGCTAAAAAAGCGTCATTGGGTATGGTTCCATTGAAGGGCCTCCAATAGTAATTTTCTGTAATTAAAATATACATTTATATAACATTTAGAAATTTAATGCCTACAAATATCCAAATAAGATATATTTGAAAATTTGTATGATATAAATAAACAAAAAATTAAAAATCGGTATTTTGATTAATGATATATACAGGGTATCCCAGATAAAGGAACTAAAGATTTGGTTTAATAGGAAGATTTTTATGATTTCAAGAATAAAGTGTCATGAGATAAATACTCTACAAACTTCTCCAGCACTTCTAAAGTAATCTCTAGAAAGGCGTATAATTTCAATTTACACTCTTACGCTCAATCAGTTTCATGGCAACTAAGATTTGAATTGAAAAATCTATTAGGTCTTAGTTTTAGTTGATTTGCGTGAAAACTTGAATGTAATTTCGTTATTTTCCCTGAAAATATTCACGCTATTTTATTGTTGAAATCATTAAAAAAATATTTCCATAGCTATCTGTTGATATTGGGTGTGTTCTTTGTGATTGTTTAGTATGTGAGCTTTCGAATTTTGAGTTTCCATGACATTGTTATGAATAAATATTTTTTTATGAAGTTTTGGTAATACCTATTTAGGGGCACGCTGAATCCAGTGGCGTGGTAATCTTTTCAATAAAAAAAATCGTGAATAAAAACCACCGAACTTCGACTACGAAAAAATAACGTAGTATGCCCCGAAAATTAAAATAAACATTTCAACTTTTGTCGCGAGGTAGACCTTTTAGTACTTGACATTTCAAAAAAAAGTGGTTGATATCGGTTTACAACTTCAAATTTTACAGGTTGTTTCCATTAAAAATGGGTCACACTGTATATATATATATATATATATATATATATATATACCTATATATATATATATATATATATATATATATATATATATATATATATATATATATATAAATATATATATATATATATATATATATATATATATATATATATATATATATATATATATATATATATATATATATATATATATATATATATATATACAGTGTGACCCATTTTTAATGGAAAACCTGTAAAATTTGAAGTTGTAAACCGATATCAACCACTTTTTTTTTATATATATATATATATATATATATATATATATATATATATATATATATATATATATATATATATATATATAGGTATATATATATGTTCAGAAAGATTTCCGCGGTCGGAAGTATTTGAAAAACTTGGTTCTCGGGATGAACCGCGTAAAAGATTTGAAAAATCTCGACGTTTCGGCTCCTTTTGCGAAGCCATCTTCAGGAGAATTAAAAGGGAAAATAATTCAGATACGTGGCCTCAATCTGCCTACTCCACGAATAGAATTAGGTGGAATCGGAAATAATACGATTGCGTGGTCTCAACCTGCCTACTCCACCAACCGTACTGCTTCCTGTCAACTCTAAGTCTCAACCTGCCTACTCTTCAGAGTCAACTGACGGGCCGATCGTCGCGTGACCGTATTTATAGGGAAGGGGGGCGGGCACTCCTTTTTTCTCTTTTACGCGGTTCATCCCGCGAACCAAGTTTTTCAAGTATATATATATATATATATATATATATATATATATATATATATATATATATATATATATATATATATATATATATATACTTGAAAAACTAGGTTCGCGGGATGAACCGCGTAAAAGACAAAGTTTTTCAAGTATATATATATATATATATATATATATATATATATATATATATACTTGAAAAACTTGGTTCGCGGGATGAACCGCGTAAAAGAGAAAAAAGGAGTGCCCGCCCCCCTTCCCTATAAATACGGTCACGCGACGATCGGCCCGTCAGTTGACTCTGAAGAGTAGGCAGGTTGAGACTTAGAGTTGACAGGAAGCAGTACGGTTGGTGGAGTAGGCAGGTTGAGACCACGCAATCGTATTATTTCCGATTCCACCTAATTCTATTCGTGGAGTAGGCAGATTGAGGCCACGTATCTGAATTATTTTCCCTTTTAATTCTCCTGAAGATGGCTTCGCAAAAGGAGCCGAAACTTCGAGATTTTTCAAATCTTTACGCGGTTCATCCGAGAACCAAGTTTTTCAAATAACTTCCGACCGCGGAAATCTTTCTGAACATATATATATACCTATATATATATATATATATATATATATATATATATATATATATATATATATATATATATATATATATATATATATATATATATATATATATATATACATATCTACAGAATTACTAAAATTCTTTGTAATTATGCATAATAATACAAATATTACGGATAATTATGATAGCATAGTTACTCATTATTCCCATTATATGTTTTCATGTTGATATTGTTATCTGAAAAATGTTACACTGAACATTGCCCTTATGGGAGTATTGTTTTTGTTCTACTTAATTTTGAAAAAGCTTTGCTCTCCTAAAAAAGATCATTGTTTTAAATATTTTCCATTTGCTGTCGAAGTAATACAAATAATTCTTAGTATAAATAATTAAAAAGTAACAGATGTTGATGGAAACTTTAAATTATTAACTTATCTATATAGGTGATCCACCACACAAAATTTCTACTTTCCTGTCCAGTTGAAATGTGAGAATATCCTTTAAAGTTCAGAATACAATAGGTAAACATATTAGTAATTCAAAAGATGAAACTACACCCCATAATAAATTAGGTATTTTAAGCTAACTTGCGGTTCTTGTTCAATGGTATAATTGGCCAAACCGGCAGAAACTTCGGAGTTAGAATATCTGAACACTAAAGAAGTTACGATAAGAAAAAAACAGATTCGACATTATTAATCACACCTGCTGGAACATAATCATAGCTTCAATGACGAATTCGTAATATTAAGCTACAGTTCCCCCGGAGGAACAATCAGGAACAGTGTGGAACATTTTTGTTGCCATTGCGTGATTTGAAAATATTCCAAAATGTTCCTCAAATTGCTTTATTTTTCGGCAACAAATGTTGACTGTTCCTACTTGTTGCCGGTTTCCATGTTGAGCGGTAAACTTCAAAAGAAAATAGGAAACATGTGTAAACAAATCCGTGTTGCTATCGCAGTGGAAACGTATCGAGAACTCAACTAGTAAACATTCGTGTCGCAGATTTTCAGTGTGCAGTGAAGTACGAAAACGAATAAATATATAACTGAGATTGAATTCTCGCACATCACTTGGTGAAACATCATAAAGAATAAAGTATAAACTTTAAAATAAAAACAATTGGCTTATGTTTCACAATATAAAAAATATTTAGATACTGTATTTAGCAGTAACGAAAAGTCGACATGTTTCGAGTTATGAACTCATTATCAAGACTGACTACAGGAGAGTATTGCATCGTAATTTATAAAACAGACAAAAGCCAAGGTGATACCTGAAAATCAATTTGTTCGTTTACAAGGGGTAATTTACTATTATGGACGGAACTTATTTCGAGAATTTCAAGAAGGTCAAGACGTTTCCTTTGTTACCTGAATGTAACAATTTGGTTTTGTTGAAATCCAGGAAGTGATTGAATTTTATACAATGTTCAGAGAAGCCAGTGGTATTTTTGTTTTGTGAAATTGACTTTTTATGTTCTTCAACACGAATATTTACATTCCTTCCTGTCTGTCCAATATATAAAGCAGGGCATTCGTCGCAAAATATTTTGTAAATACCACTGTTTTCTCCGATGTTAGATTTTTCTTTATTATTGACCAAGAATGACTTCAAGTTTCTTTTATTTGTACAAATTGTTTTAACGTTATTTTTCGATAGGCTGTTACAAATTTTGCTACTCAAATTCGGCACATAATTTATTGGGAAGTATTTTTGTTCTTCATTAATAGTTTGCGTGGGGTATATTCAGGGCCGGCCTAAGGCAAAAATTGCAAGTGTGCTAGACTCAAATTTTATGCTCCTGCCGGGGGTCTGAGGGGTATGGAATTTTTTGAAATTTAAGGTCCAAAAACACAGTTTTTGTGCACTTTTGCGCCTTGTAGAACATTAAATTTATGTATGACAATTTGATTCATTATTGATTGACTTGATATGTTCAGTACTCTTCCTTGTACTATAACCACTATTATGTCAAATAAACTAATGAAAGCTTAACTCTAGGTAACGTTGCAATGATTCTTATGCTTATATATATATATATATATATATATATATATATATATATATATATATATATATATATATATATATATATATATATATATATATATATGGGGAGGTCTACTCCCCAACCAATTCGAACCAAAAACAATCACATCCAAGATGTCACTCTAAATTACTTATTTACAAATTTTCAACCCTATTGATTCAAAATTGCGCCCGTTATCGTGTAAACAAGATTCATTTTGCCCCCAAGGGGGTCAACCCTCCAACAAATTCAAACCAAAAACAATCTCATCCAATTTATTATGCCAAACTACCTATTTACAAACTTTCAACCCTATTGTTCCAAAATTACGCCCGTTATCGTGTAAACAACGCTAAAATACATAAGCACATATATACGAACATATATATATATATATATATATATATATATATATATATATATATATATATATATATATATATATATATATATATATATATATATATATATATATGTATATATATATACATATATATATATACATATATATATATATATATATATATATATATATATATATATACATATATACATATATATATATATATATATATATATATATATATATATATATATAATATATATATATATATTGAATTTATTATTTTTTTTTTACAAAAATAGGTCGATTTAATGCCCCTCCAAAAGTCTTGAGTGTGCGGTTGCATACTTCGCACACCCCTTAGGCCGGCCCTGGGTATATTGAATGCAACAGATTCTTTATTCGTTTTTTCCCAATGAGCTTGTCGATAAGACTTTCATTGTAACCGTTATTGATGGCTAATAATTTAATTGTATTAACTTCTGTTTGAAAATTTGTTTCCGAAAATGGAATCGTGAACAACCTATGTATGAACGAATGAAAAGCACTGAGTTTTATTTTAATGTGTTGGTTACTGTCGCTGTGAATTAAAGTATCTGTTTCGTGTTGAAGAACATAAAAAGTCAATTTTACAAAACAAAAATACCACTGGCTTCTCTGAACATTGTATAAAATTCAATCACTTCCTGGATTTCAACAAAACCAAATTGTTACATTAAGGTAACAAAGGAAAACGCCTTGACCTTCTTGAAATTCTAGAAATAAGTTCCGCCCATAATAGTCAATTACCCCTTGTAAACGAACAAATTGATTTTCAGGCATCACCTTTGCTTTTGTCTGTTTTATAAATTACGATGCAATACTCTCCTGTAGTCAGTCTTGATAATGAGTTCATAACGCGAAACATGTCGACTTTTCGTTACTGCTAAATACAGTATCTAAATATTTTTTATTGTGAAACATAAGCCAAGTGTTTTTATTTTAAAGTTTATACTTTATTCGAATAAATATATAGCTACGGTTCCACCACAGAGGAATATTTAGGGACATTGTGTTGCTGTTGCTTGTTTCCGTAAATATTCCTAAATGTTCCTTAAATTTCTTTTTTTTCAGCAACAAATGTTGACTGTTTCTACTAAATAATATGCAACAATTGACAGTTTTAGTTGCTTCAGTGGAAACAAGAAGTTTACGTATGTTGCCATAAGTTTCGTCTTTTGGCAACAAGGAGAAACATTCAGCAACAAAACGTTCCTCCGGTGTCACTGTAGCGTTACAGACAGATAAGAAAGGCTATAAACTAAATTTATTAGAAGTCCTAGAAATCAATATATAGGAAAAGTTCCATAATTTATTGAATAATCAATTAGATATGAATAATTCTCCTTTGTTAAATTTAATTTAGTGTGATATTGAATCTTTGTATCTGTTATGTTTACCCACTTTCATACTTTTATCTACATGCCATCCATCTTCATTTGTATTACCCATTTCTATATTCGTAAGATATTCATTTTGCAAGTTTGAACTACTCATCTGAAGAAGCTTCTGTGTTGGGCGAAACCATTGTTACGTTCAACAAAATATAGAGAAAATTAAAACTCGAAGTTGAATATACATTATAAATAATTCTAATTTTTTTAAAATTTGATATCCTTCAAACGTTATTTATTTATTTCATTGGACCTACTATTGAACGCATAATATATAACTCCGTTCCAAATGGGCGTCCCATCATGACGCCCCCCATCTATTTTATATAAAAAAATTAGATAACTCACTTGGTTTGCAATGATCAGCAGACGTACTAGCCAAAATAACGAACACTGAAATTAAAATAACCTTCATTATCAGAGCTGTTACTTCTCTAGATGAATTCAGTTCACGATTAAACCAATTATTATATATTATCTCTGAAGTGTGGTTGAGGAAACGAAACACGTAATTACACTTCGAAGAACAACCGGTCGACTGTTTCCAAATTCACTAGTGGTTTTGACACTAGCTCTTTAAGAAGTAAGGAAGGATTCAACTTTAGAATTCAATGAAATCCTGGTTCTCTTCTACGTTTACATTAGGTTTCCCCACATTCCACTTACACTTATCGCTCAGTTATTCCTTCAAAAGAGGCAAAAAAAAGTTAAAATTTGTTGTTGTTGTTATTGCACGTGTGTATGCTATCTCAATTTTGCAAACAATCAGAAATTTCTTATCGATTAATTAATTATAGAATGCGACAATTATGTGCCGATGAACCCATATTTTTCAACGTGATATACAAATCATATATATATATATATATATATATATATATATATATATATATATATATATATATATATATATATATATATATATATATATATATATATATATATATATATATATATATATATATATATATATATTTTTATTTATATTTTTTTTATATATATATATATATATATTTTTTTATTTATATATATATATATAATATAAATATATATATATATATATATATATATATATAATAAAGTATAAACTTTAAAATAAAAACACTTTGCTTATGTTTCACAATATAAAAAAAATTATGAAACATAAGCCATGTGTTTTTATTTTAAAGTTTATACTTTATTCTTTATGATGTTTCACCAAGTGATGTGCGAGAATTCAATCTCAGTTATATATATATATATATATATATATATATATATATATATATATATATATATATATATATATTGTTAATTTGGGAGTTACTGCACACACAGTTTTTTATATTCTATCGTGCAGCTCATTGGATATAGAACATAGTGTAACATAGTAATGTAATGTAGTAATGTAGTTTTCAATGTAATATTGTTTTGATGTTCTATATTAAATATTATTATTATATATATATATATATATATATATATATATATATATATATATATATATATATATATATATATATATATATATATATATATATATATATATATATATATATATATATATATATATATATATATATATATATATATATGTATATATAATATATATACAGGGTTAGTCCAAAATAAGTGCACATTTTGTTATGATAGATAGAGCACAGTAGGAAAATCACTTTCTGCATACATGTGTCCTCAAACATCTAGTTAAAAAAATACAGTGTTGAAATGTTCGAAAAACTTTGACTTATTGCTTTTAGATTCGAAATCCTTTGAACGATTTCGTTCAAATTTTCAGAGAATATTTGCTATATTTTCAGTCAACTTTTAAAAAAATCCGTTTCAGTTTCACTTTTCCAGGACCGGGCCAAGAGCGACTCTTATTTTTTAAAAGAAAAAAGTGGTACGCCCACTGGATTTTTTGACAAATTAGAAATTGTTTTTCGATTCCATGTTCAATTTTAAACAAAATAGGTGTCCTGAGGTTTTTTTGGCCGATGCAAAACTTACGAGATAAAAAATAAAAATACATGTATTGTTTGGAAACTCTCGTTCCATACACTCCACTCTGTTCATATGACAACGGAAACTAAGCAATAATGAAGTTTAAAAAATTTATGTCAAAAAACAAAATCACGCGAGGCATTTTGAATCCAATGGCAAAAAGTGAAAATTATCCGAAAATTGCAACAAATTTTTTTAACGAGACGTTTGAGGACACATATATCTACGCAAAAAGTGATTGTCTTACTGTACTCTATCTACCATAACAAAATGCGCACTTATTTCGGACTCACCCTATATATATATATATATATATATATATATATATATATATATATATATATATATATATATATATATATATATATATATATATATATATTTTTTTATTTATTTATATATATATATATATGTATATTTATATACATATATATATATATATATATATATATATATATATATATCTAAATATATATATATATTTATTTTTATATATTTATATATATATATTTATATATATATATATATATATATATATATATATATATATATATATATATATATATATATATATTTTATATATATATATATATATATATATATATATATATATACATATTTATATACATATATATATATATTTTTTTCGAGGCTCCCATCGTTTCAAATGAGCTGTAATTTGATACCTGGGATTGTATTCTCAGAAATCATAGCCTACTTTTCAACTTAATGAAATTTATCTACGAATATTAATTGGAGTCTATATACAATTTAAAATGTTAATTATCTTCAATATAAATTGTTTTTTTCACATGGAGTGTTGAGATTCATTCGAGGAAATTATGAAATTAATAAATGCAACAGCTATTCGTGATCAAACATATTTAAATTTATGAAGAGAGTATTGTACAATTTTGTCTATGTATCAAAACTTTGACCTCAGAAATATGGTTTTTCCAAATGTTTCCAAAAAATTTATTAAGTAATTATTTATTATCGACATCCTAAGCTTATTAATATTATATGTAATCGTATTATTTCGATATTATATGTAATGAGCTGTAATTTGATAACTGGGATTGTTTTCGTTGCAGAACGAAATTTTTCATGTTTTTTTTTTTTTGGGGCCGTTCAAGTATTACGTAACGCAATTTTTGAAGATTTTTGACCCTCCCTATAACCCTATTGTATGTAACACTCCGTAACGTTTTCATGAACACCTCCCCCCCCCCTATAAACGTTACGTAACACCCAATTGACCATTTTTACCTAAAAGTCATAAATATGTTGCGCAAAATACCCGAAAGTTGCTAAAATACCGGTTTTATTGTTTTAATCGTGTTTTCGTTAATAATAAACAAGAGATTTTTATTTAATAAACAATCATACATAATGTGATATGTTGAAAAGGGCTCAAATTTGTCCTAATAAACTTTTACTACTAATCTTACATTTAATTATGCCGATTTCCTGACTTAGCCCTGTCGTTGCATACATTTTTAGCTAACTTCATCCACCATTATTTTTCTCATTCATTATTCAATTTTCGCTTACTAGCAGGTTTTCACTTTGAAAACCTGCTTATTGAGATGGGTGCCATTAGCAAAGTAGGACCTAGGCCCAAGATAGTTTTTCGTTTCATGACATTTCAGGATGCTTGGCATCAAAAACCCAATTTCAAAAGTCTCTCTTTCTCTACATATGTATATAATATATATATATATATATATATATATATATATATATATATATATATATATATATATATATATATATATATATATATATATATATATATATATATATATATATGTTCGTATGTATGTAGGTAGATAGTTTCGTAGTTTCGCTCCTGTGTATTACGTGTTTAAAACACTTAATGAAAACTGGCAACGGAAAAAAAATATAAATGACGAATAATACAGTCGAGGTATTCCCCATACAAC
This sequence comes from Cynegetis impunctata, assembly GCA_030704885.1. Taxonomy (NCBI): domain Eukaryota; kingdom Metazoa; phylum Arthropoda; class Insecta; order Coleoptera; family Coccinellidae; genus Cynegetis; species Cynegetis impunctata. The sequence continues at coordinate 400,347 of JARQZK010004357.1, read as the reverse complement.
ATAAACAGATAGAGTTGCCAACTTGGGACAACAAAATAAAACTGACTTACAATACAATCGAGGGATTCCCCGTAAAAAATAAAACAACTTCGGAGATTCAAATTCTCTAGTTTTTTATTTCAATAAAAATCAATGTTACGTAGCGCGTTGTTCGAAACCCCCTCCCGCCCCTGTAACGCACGTAACGTTTTACAAGAGCCCCCTCCCCCAAAATTGCGTTACGTAATACATGAACGCCCCCTTTTTCAAAAATTGCCAAACTTCAAAGCTTCTGCAGATTGAGTTAGAGGATTGAAGTACGTACATCAAGTTTCAACTCATTTTCTTACTTTAAATGAGTTGATATATTATGAAAGTATCCTTTGGAATTTCAACTATTTTCTTCAACCGCCGCCTTTAAATGTAGATATTTCATGTTTTTCAGTGGTTCACATCCTCTCCGAATTTAACCTGCGTAGTTGGATTTTATGGAGCAACTTCCCAACGATTAACAACCACAGTATAAAACAGGATGTTCAACTTATTCGAAGAAGATATGATGCGCGCGATTTGTTTCCTTTTTTTGGCCACAAGAATATTTATATTATAACCACAGCTTCGATCGGCAGAATCCAGTCGAAGTTAATCTGACGATATGAAGGTCGTGGTATTATTTGTTGTTATTTTAGCCGCTGTTTGTGCAGATCATTGCAAACCAAGTAAGTTTTCAACTTTTATTAATTTTCATTTTTCTTCACTCGAAATATTGAAAATGATCTTAATCGACATATATACTTATTTGTCCCATTATTGATTCTGAAAAGCAAACAACTACATAAACAACGAATTCATAGGTACTTATAGAAGAGAAAGTAAACAGAGAAACTAGCAGAAAAAATAGTAAAGCTATATTAACAATAATTAATCTGTTTGATATATTTTTTAAACACCTCTAAATCTATATTTTTCAATAAATATATAATGATATATTTAATGTAATAATAATTGTTTATTGCATCCACAATTTTGTTAATTTAAGATTTATCTAGTTAATACTTTCAACAATTACAACACTTTGAAAATAATTTTAATTTATTGAATATTTTGCGAACTAAACATTAAACTATTGAATTATTCTCCTAATATAATCGAGTAGTGTAAATTTGAAGTGAATAACTTAATAAGCAAATAGGTATTTGTTGATTTATTGAAATAAATAACTATTTTTTATTTACAGAGTATCATTTTTGGAGACCTTTCAATGGAACCATCCCCACTGACGCTTTCCTAGCAGGTACAGATGACAATGGCAGACAGAATTATGTTGCAAAAATCATTCCACTGGATAGGTATCAATGGGTAAATAAACCTTCAATTTTAGAGATTTTATTTTCTTTTTCAAACATTTAAGTATGCACGAAACGACTTTAGTAACATGTGGATATAAAAGATCGAATAGGACCCACTTATAGGCCCGGTTTTTCAATGCTCGGTTAAAACTCACAGTTAGCTGACTATAGGTTAAGCTTAACCATCAGCTAAAGTTCCAACTAAGAACTATTGCGTTTCTCCTTCGAATATTTGACTTTAGGCTAGCAAACCGTCAGCTATTGATATATTTGTTAAGGTTGGTAGTACTGATGTTTCAGGGAGCACTTCTGATTGGTCGTTTCCCTTTTGCTGTCGATTTCGGAAATATATGTTTTGTTATGTTATTGTTGATTATTTTATAATAAAATGGGTGAAACAAAAGCATTGAAGAAGAAAATAGTGGCAAACTTTAGTCCTTCTGATAGATCGTTGCTATTAAAAATTGCAAATGGTTTCAAAGCAATAATTGAACAAAAAAAAAACAGATTATACTACTTGGAGGGAAAAAAAGAAACCTGGAAAAAGATTTATGGAGTTTGAAATAATTTACCTATCTGTTATGGTCTCTATCTGTTGTTCAATTTGTTCTAATATATTCAGAACAGTTTATTTTCTTAACCTAAATCTTGTGAAAAAATCCAATTCATCAAAATAGTCAAATGGATTACTTCTTTCTCTGACCACGTATGGCCTTCTTTGGTAATCAATGAAGTCTATTAATTTATTCTTCATCATCATCACTTAAAAAATCAAATGCTTCCATCTTTCAAAAAAATAAAAATAGAAAATGAGGTTACTGGTTACAAAGCAGTTGAACAAACTCGACTGTTCGGGCCGTTCGGGGTATTTAACCTACGGAGCGCATGCGTCTGCAAGATAGCTTACAGTTAGCCATTTGACAAAGACTTTCAGGTGATAGTTACTCTACCCGATAGGTTTACCTAAAGGTTATCGATTAGCCGAAAGCTAAATCACTTTAACCGAGCATTGAAAAACCGGGCCTTAGACATAGTAAAATCATTAGAGTAACTAGCCCCCTCAGGATGTTGACTACACACCCCAGAAACCGAAAAATAATAGATTGAAAAATTCGCTTTCACAGCGATTATGAAATATCACCTAAAAATATATAAAGGGTCCCGCACCATTGACTATGCCCCCCTTAAATATCTATTTTATTTTAATTTTATTATTCATCATCAAAGTAAAAATACAACTGAATATTTTGTGAATATTTCAAATGCCTACTTGTTGCCTGTCTAGTTATCGCGGTTTTTGAGATACAGCCTGGTGACAGACAGACGGACATACAGCGAAGTCATAGTAATAGGGTCCGTTTTACAAAGGGTAAAACGGGACCCAAGGGAGGGTCGGAACCCTAAAAAGACGCCTTATAATTTGAAAACTCTTCTTTTGAAAAAGAAACTTCCCAATTAGTATAAGACGATAAATTTGAAACAAAATTGAATCATTTTGGATTACCTCAATATCCAAGGGGGCAAGACCCCCATGGGGAAAATCCTGCTTACGCCAATGAGTACAATCGTGATGAGCCTTTAGAACAAAGATCGACGAAATTCAACTATGTATTTCATTATTTTCTATGTGCCTGTGTTATTTCTGAACACTGGGGCTATTATTTAGTGGGTTAAGTTTGGATCGAACCCCGACAATGACAGAAACTTCGTAAATTTTAATGAATATTTCCAGTGTCAGAAAATTCATGGTTCTTCAATATTATAAACTACAATAATTGGAATTTGGAAATAGTAACAAAGTATGGAATTCGCCATAAAAAATTAATTAATGGATATTTAAATTTTCATTAAATTCACACAAAATGTATAAGCATTTCTTACCACAGAAACAAAATATGTATAAATGAAAACATCTGTTTGTATCTTCGAATTGAGAATTCAGTGCTAAATGAATGTTTAAAAAATTGAAATTTGCCTCTCCCCCCCTATTGAATTATACAAAGTTTGGTAATAATAATGACCTTTTTTTCAAAATCTCCTGGTTGTTATGTAGTAGCTTTTCAGTCAAAATCACTGATAATTAATTTTCATTCGAATAAATAGTAATTTATTGGAAAAAGTTTCATCCCAACTTGACCATTTTTTCTTTTTCAGACTGTTCCACATCAAATGAAAGAATATTGGTCATACATCGATTTTTCATGGTGTTGTGGCAACAATCATCTCATGAGAGTTGATAAAGCCATTGAAGTAAGTACCTAATTTCATCAAAAAATAATTTGTTATTTTTTCAACATAGATATGCACTGGACAGGGCACGCCTATCCATAAAACATATCTATGGTTCCGATGTTTTATGTAGTAACAAATAGAATACTAACAATGTTTATATTATTTTGAATTTGATTTAGTTAACCTATCTTCAACTTAAATTTTGCAAGCATTTTTTATAACGTATGAATGTACCACATTTCTTCTTAAACTATCCAAATTGTTACAATTAACACTTTCACGATTTCCCAGGTCGTACTAATTCAAGGAAATTCTGTGACTATTACGTCTATGAAAAACAAAGAATGATAATATTCTCAGAAATCATAGCCTACTTTTCAACTTAATGAAATTTATCTACGAATATTAATTATTGTAGTCTATACAATTTAAAATGATAATTATCCTCAATACAAATTGTTTTTTCACATGGAATATTAAGATTAATTCGAGGAAATCATGAAATTAATAAATACAACAGCTATTTGTGATCAAACATAATTAAAAATGCGGAGAGAGTATTGGACAATATTATCTATGTATTAAAACTTTGACCTCAGAAATATGGTATTTCCAAATGTTTCCCAAAAAATTTCTTGAGTAATTATTTATTATTGATATCCCACGCTTATTGATATTATATGTTATCGTATTATAAACATTCAACTAAACTTTCCATTTACATTATCTTAAGTTATTCAATTTGTTAAATAAAACATTCAATTGTACTTGCTTCGGCAGTATCTACAGTGTCATATAGTCATTATATATATATATATATATATATATATATATATATATATATATATATATATATATATATATATATATATATATATATATATATAAATAATTATATACATACTGAGGCGTCGACTTATAATAAATATTGTGGCCCATACTTCGAGTTTTGCCTCTGGAAATTTCCTAAATTTTAGATGAAATTTTTTGGCTATGAAAAACGACACAAAACATAACACGCACGATATTTTCGTAAAAAGCTAATTTAACTTACAGTAATGATGATGCTCATAGACTATTACAGAGCAGAGCTCTGAAAAGACTTTATTTGAATAAATCATAAACTATCATTAAAAGAAAGGGGGGCTCTGCAACCCCCCCCCCAAAGAATTTTCGAGGGGGCTCGGGCCCCCTCAGGCCCCATGAAGTCGGCGCTACTGTATATATATATATTTATATATATATAAATATATACATATATATAAATATATGTAATTATATATATTTATATATTTTTTATATATATATTTATATATATATATATATATATATATATATATATATATATATATATATATATATATATATATATATATATATATATATATATATATATATATATATATATATATAAATAATACCTACATGAGGAAGTAGCTGTTTACATGTGTTTCGGATTTTTTGGTATTAGAATAGAGTGCCAAGTTATAGTTGAACAAACTTGGAGATGAAGAAATAGAACAAAACAATCGAAATCCTTAATTGTAGAACGCACATTAGCAGATACAGCCAGAACACTCCAAATTTAGGACCATGATTTTCACATCAACCTCGTAGAGAACTTATGTATTCTACAGGACTTCGGACATCTTACATAATATATAATAAGCATAATTCTGATGTTTTGATGAGGACCATAAACTCTGAAACACGTGTAAACAGCTGGTTCCGTATGAGGGTTATGAACTAAAAAATGAACGATATCTTGAACTTTCCCGCCTAAGACTTATTGTATGGCAAAACTTTTCGCATTATATAATGCAATTACTTACTCGATATATTTTTCGCTGACTCATAATAATTTGTTTCAGATACTATGCATCGATAAACCGAATACGATAACTTGGCAAAAGGTGAATCGATATGCTGACGAACTGAAGCCCAGATGCTGTCTAGTCGAGGGAGGTATTGGTCTTTTCGAGGGAAAAATATACTTCCCTTATATAGGAAAAGCTGTAAGAAATGGACTGAATTACATTGGAAGGACTTATGTAGACAGATCCTGGGATGGAGTTCATATCATGAATGGTACCACTTCAATGAAAATTTTGAATGATTTTGAAGTCCTTACTTACGATTGCGAGGATAACACTCCAAATACAGTTGTTTTGGAAAAAAAGATTGAATCTTAAATAGACCGTTTTTGATATAAAAAAGCTGAAGGATTTATTTTTACCTCGATAATATTGTTAAATTTATAACAAATTTCAAGCAACAGTACCTACTCATTTCTACTTGCAATAAAACCAATTTTTGGGTAATTTTTTTCAGCATTGAATTATAGACATTACAAATAAAACTGAATCAAAATTAATATGTTTTATCATTTATTCTATCCACAATAGCTATTATCAATAATCCTGACAGTAAAACATTTTCTCAATAAGGGAGCTTCATCTGTCATTTCTGATATGTTTCTATATCAAAAATTACTTCTATCTTCATCATGTGTAGCTAATTTTTCATAAATATCGTCATTCCTTTTAAAATCATTACGTTTTCTAAGAAGATTGTGGTCGTGAACATACTGGAAAGAAACATATTTTTTTGTGAAACAATACTGTCTCTCAAATATTGTCACTTACAGAAATTGATTGACCTGCTTCTTTTCTATCTTGACAGCAAATCGTAGAAGATATGGCGGAACTTTGCATTTGGAATGCCTTTTGAACATTAACAACCGTTTGAATTAAATCAGCTATTTCTTCGGGAGTACAGTCTCCAAGTCTTAGTGCTACTCTTCTTGTTGTTCCAAGAACAACTCTGAAGATGTTCAAGATATTATTTTATCAAGAATTATTTCTCAATATGTGTCATTCCTGACATGCTTCTGCTGATAACAGAGTATATACCTACAACAAACCCCATTTTAACAATTAAATCTAGTTTAGTCATGAAGCTTCTTCTTTTTCATTAATGTAAATCTAATAGTAAACTTTTTTAAACATAGCACGTTATTTGGTTTGATTTCACTAAAGTTGCCATATTTATTCGACATATATGTATGTTGGGCTATCAACCCATTAGCAAGACTTTCCTAACTCAGAATCAAAGCCAAATGTTTTACTTAAGTGGGTTTATAATTTTGAGCAATGTTTCACCAAGTGTTAAGCGAGCAGTCTATTAACGCTACCAAACTACTGAGTTCGTTCTTAGTATGTTACTTGATTGAGGGTTTATGTAGTATCCCTTACCATCTGACAGCTGATATTGGACTGAATAGGTCATAATTAGTAACTGAAGATGGCCATAGTCTCAAAAATTCAATGATTGATTAGCAGTCCCCTTCAAATAGTTAAGAACATGTTTTGTATATTCCGTGGATAAAACCTTATGTGGTATACCTTAATTTAAATAAACAAAGTTGTCTGGTTTTTAAATTTTCAATTTCTCCAAAATTCATAAACGCTAATGTAATTTTGATCTTTCAAAAGTTTTGAGAAAGTCACGAAGTGAAACAAGTTAGCAACGCCACATCAGTGACCGTAAAAGGAAGGAAAAGGAAACACACGTGTTTCATTCCTCCCTGAAGTATGTGTCAGGGAGGCGGGCAGCTTGAGTTTGGGATTAACTCCTTCAGCCAGATCAGAGGATACACTTGTATGTACAAGTGCATTAAGGATAGGTGAGACGGGATATTTATGGAACTTAGGAAGTGTGGGTAGGGTCAGAGGATTAATACTGGCCCAGCATTCGACTTGTAAGTATGCAAGCAGTGACTTAACTCATGAGGAAACCTCTGAAAAAAACTCATGGAAGACCAGTCGGCCCCGGGGTTTGAACCCGAGACCTGCCAAATACTAGCCAGCATACCTAAGTACTCGACTAACTAGCTTGGTGACCGTAAAACGGGACTTCTAAACGACAAACTGGTAACAAACGTGAAGTAGCTTCGAAAATATATGATTCATTGAATATGGCATGAAAAGTATATACAGCAAATATAATTTATAAAAATCCCTCGAGGACATGCATAGGCCGAGTCTACAGGTGTGCACGCTTCGGTTTTCAGAGATTCAACACTCGTTTGACTCACATAAACAAAAATAAAAAATTCACTTTTTTGAGCCAACTTTATGACAGTAGTAGGTTATATGCGTATAGCTTAAACTTAAGAAATTTAATCAAACCGGAAGTAACTCATTTAAATTACTTTTTTATAAGCTTTAATAATAATTTAAAACTTTTTCATAGGTCATAGGTCATCGAAGTTTTCGACTTTGAGGGTATATCGACCATCCCGGTTCAGAATCTGGTGAGAGCTGAGTTGTATCTCTTACCGTTCTTCCGCTTAAGCATGCCTACAGACGGACAGACAGACAGACAAAGTCGTTGTAAAAGACTTCTACTTTTACGTTTAGAAATCTAAAATGACTTTATTGAAACATTTAGTTGCAAGACTTGTAACTTTGTCAAAACATTTTTACGAATTTTGAATATGTACCTCAGAATACAGAATGGTCGAAAAATATATAGAACCGTGTATTGAACAGTTCCTTTTTTTTGGGACAAGAGTCGACAAAGTCAGGCAAAGTTTAACAAAGTTGCAAATTTTATAAAAACCAATAAAAGATGTTAAAATTGATTATGATCTACATTTTCGGAAATTCAGCTTTCTAGGGCTTTTTAGAGGGTGGATGGAGCTAAAGAAAATTGATTTTTGAAGGATTTTTGTCCCTCCAAATCCTCTCCAAATTGAGTAAGAGGGATGAAAATTGGTGTGTGTGGATTGAGTTGATGTTAGGATAGTATCTCTTGGAGTTTCAACTATTTGCTTCTACTGACAACATTTTTATGTGGAGAATTCATGTGAAAGAACAAAAAGAGTCGAAAATACGATGTTGGAAACAAAGCTTTGCTTATCACGTCTTTTTTTGTACCTTTATTATAACATTTTTATGACATGAATACACAACAATTGATGTAAAATTTCAATTCAGTTGTAACATATAACATATGCAATTAGTGCAAAAATTTTATTTTTGGGATTTCAGAGCTATTTTCCAACGAGTGACAACCATTGCATATAATCGGATGTTCTGGTTATTCCAAGACGTTATGACGAGCGACATTTGTTTTTTTTTTTTTGATAACAAAATATATATATATAATATGACCGCACCGCAGAATCCAGTTGAAGTTAATCTGAAGACATGAAGGTCATAATATTATCTATCGTTATTTTAGGCGCTGTTTATGCAGATCATTGCAAACCAAGTAAGTTTTCAACTTCTATTATTTTTCATGAACATCTTCACCCGAAAAATTGAAAATGATCTCTATCTATATCGATATATATATATATATATATATATATATATATATATATATATATATATATATATTCATTCGAATTGTTTTTGCCTGTGAACTATTTCCAATCTTTTGATAGTTATTAGCAATAACAGGCTTGTTGAATCTCAAAAGAAAGTTTTGATAAAGCCACGAATGTCGTGGCGAAACGTCAACTTTTTAATAAAATCGAGTTTTTTGAGATTCAACAAGCCTGTTATTGCTAATAATTATCAAAAGATTATATATATATATATATATATATATATATATATATATATATATATATATATATATATATATATATATATATATATATATATTGAGAGAAAACTGTTAGATCGGGATGTAAGTCATAAAACTTTAACTGCGGTAAAACTCTTTATTGAAGAAGTTACCTAGCTTTCGGTCATTTTCATGTCCATCTTCAGGGTACTACAAAAAACAATATAAAACAAAAATACGGTAAGACGAAAAGTTTCCCTAATACTTACTCTCAATGTGAGTTAACCAAAAACAAAAACATATAACATATTGTGTCATTGTAAAAACTATATGTTATATGTTTTTGTTTTTGGTTAACTCATATTGAGAGTAAGTATTAGGGACACTTTTGGTCTTACCGTATTTTGTTTTATATTGTTTTTTGTAGTACCCTGAAGATGGACATGCAAATGACCGAAAGCTAGGTAACTTCTTCAATAAAGAGTTTTACCGCAGTTAAAGTTTTATGACTTACATCCCGATCTAACAGTTTTCTCTCAATTTCCAATTGAGTCGATATTTCCAAGCTATCATATATATATATATATATATATATATATATATATATATATATATATATATACTTTTTTGACTCACTATCGATTCTGAATAGCAAACAACCAAAAAAAAACAACGAAATCATACTTACAAAAGAGTAACTAAATAAAGAAAATAATAAAGTAACATAACTATTAGATATATTAACGTTAATTGATCTGTTTGAATGTCTGAAACTTTCTTTTGTATTTTATGCATATAATGTTATATTTTATGAATGATTATTTGAAGTAATAATAATTGCTCATTGCATAAATTTCGTTAATACAATATTCACCTACTAAATACTTGCCACAACTACAACCCTCTGAAGATTATTTCAATTTATTGAATATTTTGCAAACTAGAGTTTAAATTGTTGAATTATTCTCTCAATATAATCCAATAATGTAAATTCGAGCCGAATGGATTGATAAGCAAATAGGCATTAGTTGATTCATTGAAATAAATAACTACTGTTTACTTACAGAGTATCATTATTGGAGACCTTTCAATGGAACCATCCCCACTGATGCTTTCCTAGCAGGAACAGATTACAATGGCAGAAAAAATTATGTTGCAAAAATTATTCCACTGGATAAACAACACTGGGTAAATAAAGCTTCAATTTTTTAGATTTTATTTTCTTTTTAAATCATTCAAGTATGCACGAAAAGACTGTGGTAACATGTGGATATAAAAGATCGAATAAGGCCACTTAGAAAAAGTAAAATCGGTGGCGTAATTAATCCCCTCAGGATGTTGACTATCCACCCCAGAAACCTCAAAAATATTAGATTCAAAAATTCACTTTCTAAAAAATATCCCCCAAAAAATAAAAAAAACGCCCGAAGTAATTGAACAGTCTACATTTGAAGAAAAAACCTTCTCAATATATTATAATATAAAATATTTAAAAACAAAATTGAATCATGTTAGATTTGGTACTTCAATATCCAGGGGGGCAAGACCCCCCCGAGAAAAAACCTGCTTACGCCAATGAGTACAATCGCGATGAACCTTCAGAACAAAGATCGATGATTTTCAACCATGATTTCATTTTTTTCTATGTTCCTGTGATACTGTTATTTCTGAATAATGGGGCTGTTTCTCAGACGGTTGAGTTGGGCTCAAACTTCAAATCCTGACAATGGCCGAAGCTTCGTAAATTTTAATGAATATTATCAGTCTCAGTCAATCCACGGTTCTTGGATATTATGAACTACATTCACTGAAACTCGAAAATAGTAACAATCCTGATTACGCCATGAAAAATTAATTAATGAATAATTAAATTTTCGTTGAATTCACACAAAATGTATGAACATTTCGATCCACAGAAACAAAATATGTATTAATGGAAACATCGGTTTGATCTAAGAATTGAGTATTCAATGATATTTGAGTGTTTAAAAAATTTTATTATTGATTAACCCCGTCTCCCTATAACAAGTTGAAAAATTTGATACGAAATAAGTATTTTATATGAAAATATAATGGCCAACTTTCTTTTCAAAATATCCTGGCTGTTATGTAGCAGCTATTTCACAAATGTCACTGAGAATCGATTTTCATTCAAATAAATAGTAATTTATGGTGAAAATTTCATCCGAACTTGAACATTCATTTCTTTTTCAGACTATACCACATCAAATTAAAGAACATTGGTCATATATCGATTTTTCATGGCGAAAAGGCTATCAACTCGAGAGAGTTGATAAAAACATTGAAGTAAGTACCTGATTATATCAAAAAGTAATTTGTAATATTTTAAACATAGATATGCACTGGTCTGGGCACACCAACCCATAAAACATATCTATGGTTCGGATGTTTTATATTTTAGCAAATAACTTACTAACAATTTTTATTTTATTTTGAACTTGATTTAGATAACTAATCTTTATATTGAATTTTGTGTGCATTTTTTTAAAGATGGAATGTCCGACATTTCTTCTTAAACTATCGTTATAAGGAAACTCTGTGACTAATAAGTCTAAGAAAAACAAAGAATTATAATATTCTCGGAAATCATAGCCGACTTTTGATCTTAATGAAATTTATCAGTAAATATTAATCGTAGTCTATACAATTAAAAATGATAATTATCTTCAACACAAATTGTTTTTTCACCAGTAATGTTAATATTCATTAATTAAATTTTGAAATGAATAAATTCAATGATATTCGTTATCAATCATAATCCAATTTATAGAGAAAGTATTGGACAATGTTATCTATGTATCAAAATTTTGACCTCAGAAATATGGAATTCCCAATAATGTTTCCAAAAAAATTTCTCAAGTAATTATTTCTTATCATCCTACGCTTATTGATATTATATGCCATCGTATTATGAATATCCATCTAAATTTCCCATTTCTATTATCTTAAGTTATTCAGTTGGTTCAAAGAGAAACATCAGACTCTGGATTTACTCTGCCAGTATCTACCATGCGGATTTTCCTCATTATATCTAGATGACGAGAATATATATATATATATATATATATATATATATATATATATATATATATATAAATATATATAGAAATATATATATATATATATAATCTCTTGATAATTATTAGCAATAACAGGCTTGTTGAATCTCAAAAAACTCGATTTTATTAAAAAGTTGACGTTTCGCCACGACATTCGTGGCTTTATCAAAACTTTTGAAAAAATTGAAATTTCTTTGACATTTATTGATTTGAAAAAATTTGAATAGAAAAAGACTACTACACAAAAATTTTTTGGCTGTGGCCGTTCTTTGTTATTTATTACGTGCTATTCAGTCCAATATTAACATTCTTATCTGTTATTATTAGATGGTAAGGGAAACCACAGAAACCTTTACCCACGTAATGTTCGAAATAGGTTCAAATTATTTTGATTTTGAAAAGTCAAAGAATAGGGTACTATTTATCTTTTTTTCAAAAATTTCTCACTGCGGCTGTGGCCGTCTTCAGTTATTAATTACGTGCTATTTAGTACAATATCAACAGACAGGTCTGTTGGTATTAGATGGGAAGGGAACCACAGAAACCTTCACCCATGTAATGTACAAAATAGGTTTAAAATATTAGATTGTTGTCTTTAAAAAGACATTATTTGTAATTTTGGAGATCACATGATCTAAACTATACTTTCTTTTTAGAAAAATTGAAAATTCTAGATGTTTAGATTTTGTCTAAGAAGATGAGTTGTTTTGGTTAGAATTTGTTTGTTGAATTATTTTGTTTTGATTTATGTTGTTTCTTAGAATAATTAAAGAATTAAATCTGCGTATATTGAACTCAAATGTTTGATATCTGTTCTATCATTTACGACTTTTTTTTATTTATTTATTTAAGCCTACTAAAATCCCCAAACGGGACTATACAGCTGTACAAAAATAAATTACAGACTTAATTTTACAGAGGTAATTTTCTTAATTACTTTACAGGGATTTCACTATGCCATTTTACACATTCAATTTACAGTCTTGTAAATATTTAAAAATATGTTTTATTTGACTATATTTCAGTTCTGATAAGAAAGAGTTAGAGTTGAAAGGAGGAAACCGTTTAGTCTTTGCTAAATTCATAAACAGGATATTTCTCTGTATGTTGTAAGAAGGGCATTGCCAAAGTATATGATCTAGGTCCTGATTTTCATAACCGCAAGAGCATGATGAGTTCTCGATTGTGCCTATACGTGCTAATGACGCAGCTAAGTTGTAGTGGTTACTTCTACAGCGATTGATGCTAACTACTAGTTTTCTAGGCAGATTTTTTTTCCAGAACCAAGGTTTGATACTTTGTGTTATGAAGTTTTGGAAGTAAAGTGAACCTTTGATTCTCCCTATGCTTACATTTTTTTCTCTCGAGTTAAAATGGGATTTTTGTTTGAATTCCTGTCGAAGGTCGCTTTGGGGTATCTTAATTTTGATGTCAGGTTCTTTTTGAGCTGCGCTTTTAGCTAGAGAGTCTGCTTTTTCGTTTCCTTGTATATTACAATGAGATGGTACCCAGTAGAATTCTATTTTACCTAAGTTATTCGTCATCTTCTTATAACTAAAATAATTTTCTTCTATATGCAGAATGTGAGGATTGATTTTGATACTGAGCTTATTTTCTGTTATACATTTTAATGCACTAAGAGAATCAGTAAAAATTCTGTAGTTTTCATTTGGGTGGAATAGGGCTACTTTGGTGGCTTCATGAATGGCAACACATTCTGCAGTGAATATTGATGCATCTTTTATCAAACTTACAGAAACATTGATATTTGAGTCCTCTGAGACGCATGAGCTTCCTACAGATTTCGAGTTGTTGGATTTACTGCCATCAGTATATATATTCACAAAGTTGTCTTTTTCTGGCATGTTGATTATGATAATATTCGGGATGGGAGAATTTTTTGCCGTAATGCCTATTTCAGTGTTGATTGGAATTTTTGTAATCAGGGCTTGATAACTTGTGTCATATAGGGCATATTTGTTTGTGATATTGATTTTGTTATTAATTGAGTCATATAGGTCTTCTATGCATTGTTCAATTATTGTGTTTTTGACAACCCGATGGGTACCTCTATGTTTCATCAGTTTGTGTATGTTTTGATTAGACATTGTATTATTGTTCGATAGCGCTCTACTTATGTATGAGCTGCACAAAAATTTAGCACGTTCAAAAAGGGACGGCAGTTTGGATTCTTCTAATATTAAATTTGTGGGTGTACTCATTCTATAGCCCATTGAGATTCGCAAGGCTGAAATCTGCATCTGTTCTAGTTTTTTCAATACTCTTTTTGACTCTGGTAGATATGCTGATATTCCATATTCCATTATCGATCTTATGTAGCTTTTGTATAAAGTTATCAAAGTCTCTGGATTTGCACCCCACCAAGTACCTCGTAAAAATTTTATGATGTTGAGGCTCTTATTACACTTGCTTAAGACGTAATTGAGATGTGTTGAGAAAGACATGTTGTAGTCAAAAAATATTCCTAAAAATCGAGTGAAAGCAACAGATTTAATGGTGGAGTTGTTTACTTTAATTTCAGTTTTTCCCGGAGATACTTTTTTTTTATTAAAGTGAAAGAAAATAGTTTTTTGAGTGCAGAGATCCAGTCCAATAGTATTGAGGTTTTTCTGAATGGTAATTATTGATTTTTCAATTAATTTGAGGCAAGTCTGAATGGAGCCAATGTTTGTATATAGACTTATGTCATCTGCAAATTGAGAGATTTGAACTCTTTTTGGTATGTTATGTATGATTTCGTTTACATAGATAATGTACAGTAGGGGACTGAGTACTCCGCCTTGTGGGACGCCTTTATATACTAATCTTGATTCTCCTTCAGTGAAGCTAGTGTATATTTCTCTGCATCTAGTTAAGAATTTTACAAATGATACAAGATTTTTTGTGCATTTAATTTTGGCCAATTTATCCAGTAATATGTTTATGTCCACATTATCAAAAGCTCCCTGTACGTCTAAAAATACTGCAATGGTGTCCTTACGATTTTTGAAACCTTTTTGTATATACAAGGATAAATTATTAAGACTGCCCTTTTCTGAAGCCTGTTTGTGAAATAGGTAGTATTTGATTAGTCTCACACCAGTATTGAAGCCGATTTTTTATGAGTGTTTCAAACAGTTTGCTCAAACAAGAGGTGAGAGCAATAGGTCGATAATTTTCTTTATCTCCTTTTTTAATTAAATGAATATAAGATTTTGACCAGTTGTAAGGATAGGTTTTAGTTTTGTACATTTCATTAAAAATATCTAATAATAACAATTTATATTTTGGCATTAAGTTTTTTAAAATTTTATAATCAAAGCCATCGATACCTGGAGAAGATTTAGAGTTTTTACTTTCTAATGCACAATTGAACTCTGTATAGTTGAACGGCGTATCGAAGAAGTCGTTTTCTTCGCATTTTGGTAAGTATTCGGGATCAGTGGAAACAAAGGGTGGGCTAAGTTTGTCCAAGGCTTTTGTCAATTTTTCAATAGGATTATTGTTACTAGTGATATTTGGCGAAACATTCACCCAACTGTTCTTTAAAATTTTACATTTATTCCAAGTATAGCTTAAGTTTGTGTTGAAATTTATTGTTTCGGCAAATGTGCGAAAATTCTGCTTTTTCTTAAGTTTGAATGTTTTTTGAGCAAGTGCTTTAATTTTTCGGTAACATATGCCATCCTGTATTTCACATGATATATACCACTTTTTAAAAGCATCTTTTCACATTTTTTTCATTTGATTGCATTCCTGATCCCACCATGTAACTGGGTTATTATAGTTTAACAATTTTGAATTAGATTTCTTTGGAGTATTTCGTATAATTGCAGTTTAAATAATTTTTAAGAATGTTTCGTATTTTTCGTTTGCAGGTGAAAGAATGTATGCAGTTGTGAAAAATTTTTGATATTCTGAGGATAGTATTTGCTCCACCTTTTCCCAATTTGTTTTAGACGAATAAAATTTGAAAGTTTTTTGTACATAGATTTGTTTCGTAGCGTTTACCATGACATGTATTGGATAGTGATCAGATCCCATTGTTTCATCAAATAATTGGGTTGAAACTGAGTCAGCTATTGGACTGGTAGTCAATATCAAATCAAGATTTGATTTTTTTCCACTATAAGGGTCGATCCGAGAGAGGGAATCTGTGTTATGAATAATTAGGTTTGTGTTATGAATCGAATTAAGCAATCTTTCTCCATTATAATCATTATGGTCACAATTCCAAGCGACATGATGGGCATTGAAATCACCCATGAGCACTATGTTTTTGTTGAATTTTTTAACATTTTCAATTGTTGAATCCCATAAAGATTGAGACATGTTAGAGCCAGGAATTCTGTATAAGGCTATTAAATCAAAATTGGGTGAAACATTAAGAACTGATAAACCACAAATTTCAAGTGAATTGTTTTGAACAGTTATAGAGTCTAATTCTTTAAATATTATGTTATTTTTAATAAGTATCAAGATACCACCCCCTCGCGAGGCGATTCTGTCCTTTCGATAAGAATTAAAACCAGTGAAATTAATTCTATCTTTCTCAGTTAACCAAGTTTCAGTACAGACTACTATATCAAATTTATTCAACATACCCTCTAATTCTTCTTTACGTTGTTTGATGCTTTTGGTATTCCAGTATAGTATGTTTAATTTTTTGCTTTCTTCCATTTTAGTTGTTTCAATTTCTTATAAGTCCGAAAGGTCATTGAGACTGGAGCTTGAACTCATGGGTTGTCCTGAGATGCCTTCAGGATCCAAATGTCTGATAATTTTAGTGAATCTTGTCTTCATTCTTCGAACAGTTAAGAATTTATATAGTTCTCGAAGCTTTGTCGCCAGTTCTACGTTGTTGTCAGTTATCGTTTCCGCAACTTCTGCTATGTTATGTTGTCCATAGGTTTCCGCAATAAATTCTTTGAGTTGATTAAAGTCGAACTCGTATAAGTGTTCATTATTTTTCATAATTCTTTGTATTGGTTTTAGATCTTCTTCCAAAGTAGCGTCAAGTTGTTGCATTTTGGTTTTTTTGATGGGTTGTTTAATGTTCGGGTGTTTTTCTGCTTTTTCTTTTTCATGTGCGGCTGTTTCGAATTCTTCTTCATTATTCACCAAATCGGATGATTTGGACGAGTTGGATTCCGGATATGGGCGTTTATTCAGTATGTTGTGTTGGTTACTTACAGTATTAGAAGTAGGTTCGTCTACTAATAGAGTGACCTCTTGATTGTTCGATGCACTTTCTTCATTTGTTGTTTGGTTTTTTGATTTCAATATACCGGCTTCATCGATGATTTGGGGTTGCTTAGGATTACTTGTGCAGTTCTTGGCGAGGTGTCCTTCTTTTTTACAGAGGAAGCACGTCAGAGTATCTTCGGCAAAGTATACCCAATAGTTGGTATTGTCAAAGCTTATTTGTACCGATTCTGGCAACTTTGAGAGATCTTCGGGTGCTATGTAAACTTGTCTACGGAAGCTCAATATGTGGGAAAAACCTGGTTCTGTGAAGCCCGCTCGGAGATGCGTTATTGTCGGAGAGAGCTTAATGTTATATTGTTTCAAAATTTCCTCTATATTTTTGTGAGGAATAATCGGTGGTACATGCGATACAATTATTCTTTTAGCTGATGTTATTAATGGTCTGATGTGAAGTTCTTGATTTTGTATTTTAATAGTCTTATGTTTTTCTGTCAGTTTGGCTGCTATCTCCTTAGTAGACAAATAAATACATATACGGTTATTCGATATTCTTGACATAAACCGAATGGCTGTTGGTGCTGTAAGATTTCCAATTGCAATTGCGTATTCTTTTATCGAGATTCTTTCTATTCCGTCTATTAAAATTGCTGGTTCTTTTGTGGGAAAATAATCTGTCTGGATGGCTCATGCATAACTGTCTTTGTTTTGGGTTGTCATGTTTTATATTAAAGTGGGTCTTCTGTAGTAAGAAGGGTCCCAAATTAATTGTATTGAAGTAAGATTACTTCTTTCATGGAAACAATGAATCTATATTCGTTTTAAGAAACGATAACGAGTTTTACTTTTTACACACTACTTATCGGAGCTCGTCAACACGTGTCCGTTCACCTCGACTTCTCACTCGAGAATGCATTTACGACTTTATTTAAATTTTTTTGAATATGTAACATTTCTAAAATTTCTCTGCGTTTTCGATCTTTTTCTGTTTCTAAAATTTTTATGCTATTAAAGTTGAAAGTATGATTCTCATTGTTTTTATGTTTTATTAGTGCTGGTTCCGTATGAGGGATATGACCTTGAAATGAGTGATGGCTTGATGTTTCCCGCTTTAGGGTTATTGTATCGCAAAATGTCTTGAAAAAATTGATAGGTGACAATATTTTTCATATTATATGAGGCAATTCACTCACTCATAATGAATTCTTTCAGATATATATATATATATATATAAATATATATATATATATATATATATATATATATATATATATATATATATATATATATATATATTTGAATATGTATCTGACTCATGAACCATCTTATTTATATTGTAAATAATTCTTTTATTGGGTTTTCTGGTTCAGTTTAAAAACAGAAATGATGTTGAAATTGTTCTAATAACGTTTCGGTTACTATTTTAACCTTTATCAAATTTATCATCAGAATAGCGTTGTCAAGTTATAATTGGATAAACTTGTACATTGATTAATATAATTTTGGGAATTTGAAGATAGTTTAATTTATTAAATTCATACATATATATATATATATTTATATATATATTTATATATTTATATATATAGTATATTAGTAATAATTCTTTTATTGGGGTTTTCTGGTTCAGTTTAAAACAAGAAATGATGTTGAAATTGTTATATTAACGTTTCGGTTACTATTTTAACCTTTATCAGATTTACATAATATGTCATGTCATCGCTAAAATAAATAAATACACAAATCATGCTTAACAATAACTTTACAGGTTCATATCTTACCATAAACATATCATAAACCACATTCACAAAATTTATGATATGTTTATGGTAAGATATGAACCTGTAAAGTTATTGTTAAGCATGATTTGTGTATTTATTTATTTTAGCGATGACATGACATATTATGTAAATCTGATAAAGGTTAAAATAGTAACCGAAACGTTATTAGAACAATTTCAACATCATATCCGTTTTAAACTTAACAATAAAAACCAATAAAAGAATTCTTTACTATAATATATATGATATATATAGTATAATATATATATATATATATATATATATAATATATATATTATATATATATATATATCATATATATATATATATATATAATATATATATATATATATATATATATATATATATATATATATATATATATATGTATGAATTTAATAAATTAAACTATCTTCAAATTCCCCAAAATTATATTAATCAATGTACAAGTTTATCCAACTATAACTTGACAAAGCTATTCTTATGAGAATCTATATCAGAAACACATATAAACAGATGCTTTCTCATATGGGGTTTGTTTATATATATATATATATATATATATATATATATATATATATATATATATATATATATATATATAGAGTAATGTGGGGTAATATGGCAACATAAAATTCAAACGCTCACATTCTAATAACCAACGCGCCTAGATGAAAGACGATGGCTGCACGTTAGAGCTTACACAATATATGTATTCATCAGAGTAATTCGTCGCCATATTCCCACACAACAAAAGATTGTAAGTAAAAATGCACAAAGATAGACAGTTGCCATATTACCCCATATCATGGGTAATATGGCATCATACGGTAGGTATTATGGCAACATGCTATTCTCTTAGGAAATAAACTATTATACGAAATTTTACTAAAACTTTCTTTCTTACAACATAACATATAAATATTATTATATCTTATGTCTTCAGAGCTATAGAAGTACTTAGTACTTGATCTGGAACACAATCTGCACAATATATGTTTGATGGAGTACATATCTCGTAAACCCAATGATTACATTTCACACATTGCAGCCAATCACATTTTGGAGCTTTTTGATCAAAATAGTATCCACGGGATTGTCCACAATATTCTGATTAATCAGAAAAAAAATGAGGAGGCATAATACCCCATATTGCATCTTATGACAAATAAAATGAAAACACATATTTATTATATCTATAACAGAGTGTTCAGCCAAAGAAAAGTAAGGTTATGAATCAATCTTCAGCATACTACTATCAAAATTATCTAAATCTATTCAGAACTTCCTTCACGACTATATATAACTCAACATTAGAAAATATTTCACACGGTGGTTACCTTTATATTGACGTTATTCACTAACAAACTGATATATTGCATTTGTGAATGATTCAGGCGTGTTTCCTATCTGACACTAATATGGCTGAAGGAATATTATTGCCAAATGTTGATTTGGAACTAAAATATCAAACTGCGGCGTATTACCCAGCGAGGCATATTCACCCAATTTACTCTATATATATATACATATATATATATATATATATATATATATATATATATATATATATATATATATAAATATATATATATATATAATTAATAACATCATATTTATATATATATATATATATATATATATATTTATATATATTTATATATATATATATATATATATATATATATATAGTTGCAGAAACTTGGAGTTGAAGAAACAAAACAAAACAATCGAAATCCTTCATCGTAGAAGGCACATTTGCAGATACAGCTAGAACACTCCAAATTAAGGACCAGGATCTTCACATCAACCACGTAGGGAACTTATGTATTCTACAGGACTTTGGACCAACTGAATCTTACATAATATACAATAAGCATAATTCTGATGTTTTGATGAGGACCAAAAAGTCGGAAACACGTGTTAACAGCTGGTTCCGTATGAGGGTTGTGAACATAAAAATTAGTGATATCTTGATCTTCCTGCTTAAGACTTATTGTATGGCAAAACTTCCAGAACAATACGTGGCAATGTTTTCCTAATTATATAATGCACTTTCTGACCCATAATAATTTGTTTCAGATACTATGCATCGATAAACCGAATACGATAACTTGGCAAAAGGTGAGTGGCTATGTAGACGAACTGAAGCCCAGATGCTGTCTAGTCGAGGGAGGAATTATGTTTGAAGGAAAAATATACTTGTTATATATAGGAAAAGCTGTAAGAAATGGACTGAATTACATTGGAAGGGTTTTTTCAGAGAGATCCTGGAAAGGAGTTTATACCATGAATGGTACCACTCATAAGAGTTTCTCGAATGATTTTGAAGTCCTTACTTACGATTGTGAGGATAATTGCGTTAATATCTATTAAATTTAGAACAAACTTCAAGCAATAGTTCTCATTCTTGCGTAATTTTTTCAGCAGTAAATATTATAGACATTACAAATAAAACTGAATTAAAATTAATATGTTTTGTCATTTATTCTATCTACTCTACCTATTATCAATATTCATGACAGTAAAAAATTTTTCTTAATAAGTGTGCTTCATCTGTCTTTTCTGATATGTTTCTATTTTGAAAATTACTACCGTCTTTATCATGTGTAGCTAAATTTTCATAAATATCGCCATTCCTTTTAAAATCATTACGTTTTCTAAGAAGAATGTGGACCTGAACATGCTGGAAAGAATACTACAATATGTTACTAGGAGTAGAAGGCTATCATTATTGTTGAGCCCAGATTCTTGCACTGCTGAGGCGTTAGACGAGGCTGTGCAAACTGGGCGAAACATATAAAGGGTCTTCTGCTCCGAGTGACATATACTATTTTTTCTTCAAGCTTAAATTGAAAAAATTGAATACATTGTTTATATCTCACACCTTTCAATACTGACAAACATCAAATTAAATAAAAATTAAATGACAGTTCCTACCTACATGACAGTTCCTACCTACTTGATTACAACGCCCATAATAAGACGTTGCTATCATTTCTCATTATTTTATTACTAGTACAATAATGAGCGTTCATTATTTCACTAGTAAAAGAATAGGTTATTTCTACGATCTGTGTTGTCGAAAATAATATAGATATTATTATACGCTTGAAGACAAACATATTTTTTTGTGAAACAATACTGTCTCTCAAATATTGTCACTTACAGAAATTGATTGACCTGCTTCTTTTCCATCTTGACAACAAATCGTAGAAGATATGTCGGAATTTTGCATTTCGAATGACTTTTGAACATTAACAACCGTTTGAATTAAATCAGCTATTCCTCCGGAAGTAGGTACAGTCTCCAAGTCTTAGTACTACTTTTCTTGTTGTTTCAATAACAACTCTGAAGATGTTCAAGATATTATTTTATCAAGAATTATTTCTCAAAATGTGTCATTCCTGACATGCTTCTGCTGATAACAGAGTATATGCAACAAACCCCATTTTAACAATTAAATCTAGTTTAGTCGGTCAAAGTTTAACAAAGTTGCAAATTTTATAAAAACCAATAAAAGATGTTAAAATTGATTATGATCTACATTTTCGGAAATTCAGCTTTCTAGGGCTTTTTGGAGGGTGGATGGAGCTAAAGAAAATTGATTTTTGAAGGATTTTGGAGGATTTTGGAGGATTTTTGTCCCTCCAAATTGAGTAAGAGGGATGAAAATTGGTGTGTGTGGATTGAGTTGATGTTATGAAAGTGCCTTTTGAAGGTATAGGTAAAAGTATATTACATACCGAGGTGGGAAGTGTTACATTACTGTCGAGAGAGTTAGTTCACTGAGGCGCGTAGCGCCGAAGTGAACTAATATCTTGAGACAGTGATGTAACTTTCCACCGAGGTTTGTATGCTATTTTATTTACAACTATAATCTTCTAAACACAAATTCGGAAAAAAGCAAATTTTTCATTATTTTTTCTCAAACGTCAACAATAAAATTACAAAGACAACCATAGAATGATGATGACAACTAACAACAAATAACTTATTTTCCCAATAGTGAGTAGGCGGGTGTTTAATAAACACTTCAAATTTGTCAGCTCTTGTCAGTGTCCGGACCGTGTAATTTAATTTTTTTATAAAATGTCGGATATAAAGCTGGAGTGCACACCGCCAGACATAAAGGAAGCAGCGGAGAAAGCTGAAGAAAATCTTATGCCCCAAAAAAGTAGACCGAGGTATGATAAAGCATATAATACGTACAGAGATTGGTGAGCCAAAAAAGGGGTCACAAAAGCTGCATCGTTCTTGCCTACTTCAGTGAAATGGCTAAGACTCAGAAATCGTCAACCTTATGGTCTACGTATTCCATAATAAAAACAACCTTAATTATCAGAGACAAGGTTAACATATCAATGTATGGAAAATTAATGGCTTTTTTAAAAAGGCAAAATGCCAATTATAAACCGAAGAAATCAAATACCTTTAACCAAGAAACTGTTGATATTTTCTTAGATGAAGCACCAGAAGAATTTCTTGTTCTGAAGGTTATTATTCTAACACTAATAAAATAGTTATTTTTATTAATATTTTTCAACATTTTAGGTTGGTTTGGTAATTGCCCTTCCGGGAGCCTGCAGAAGTGATGAACTTTTTAAGATGAAAGTCCAAGATATTGATATTTTGGAAAAAAGATCAGCATCATCATTCCTCATACAAAAACATATCAAGCACGATGGTTTCTGATATTAAACACTAAATGGGTTGAAATTGTAAAGAAATATATGGAACTCCGTTCACGAATTCAAAATGAGAGGTTTTTTATGCAAAGGAGATTTGGAAAAATTACCAATCAAGTCTTTGGACACAATTCCATATCGCAATTTCCGAAAAGAATAGCATCGTTTTTGAAACTAAATAACGTCGGCGAGTATACCGGGCATTGTTTTCGGCGTACAGCAGCAACTTTGTTCACAAACAATGGAGGAGATGTTCTACAATTAAAGAGATTGGGAGGATGGAAATCGAGTACCGTGGCGGAAGGCTATGTAGATACTTCGTTCTCCAATCTGCTCTCTGGCCAAACTACTTCCTCCAATCCTTCATCAGTCACCATGAAGAGTTCATCATCTGTACCACAAGAACTTAACTTTTCAAGCAAAGAAATTACGCATGGGTTGATGGTTTCTGTAGCATCTCACAATAGTTCGACCATAACGATCAATTTCAATAATGTCAATAGTCCCTAAATATATGTACATACAGAAATTATTAATCCTTTGTTTGAAAAGTTCAGTTCTTGTTAATTTTGTGTTTACTAATCCTGAAGAACTTAAGAAGTGCTAATGTTGTCAAGTGTGCTTATAAGTCTCAATAAAATCAAATAGGTAAATGAACTTTTTATTTAAAAAACTTAAAAAAGACATCTTCTCTCAAAATAAACAGAAAAAAATCCTCTCACGGGTGGAAAATTTCCCACCCTTGGGTGGGAAGTGAAAGTAGGTAATATGTCAGTTTCAGACTTTTTAAACGTCAGTAATGATGACATTACATATATAGTTGTAAATAAACTTTTTTCTCTAACCGCTGCCATTTTTATGTATGCATTTTCTGCAAGTCGAGTTGTACGTGGCTTGAGTTGATGTTAGGAAAGTATCTCTATCCAGTTTCACCTATTTTCTTCTACTGAGAACATTCTAATATAGAGAATTCATCTGAGAGACCAAACATAATAGAATATAAAATCTTGGTAACAAAGCTTTGCTGGTCACGCGTTTTTTGTACCGTTATTATAACATTTTGTAACATGAATGCTCAACAATTGATGTATCATTTCAATTCAGTTGTAAAATACGCAATTAGTGCTTACATTTATCTGCGTAGTTGGGATTTCAAAGCAATTTCCCAACGAATATCAACCACCTTTAGAACTGGTTGCTCAAGTTATTCAAAGAAGATATGATGCACACGATTTGTTTCCTATTATTGACCACACGATCATTCAGATATAACAGCGGTATAGATCCACTCAGAATCCAGTCAAAGTTCAGCTAACGACATGAAGGTCATAGTTTTGTTTATTGTTATTTTTGCCGCTGTTTGTGCAGATCATTGCAAACCAAGTGAGTTTTAAACTTTTATTATTTGTCATGAATATCTTTCTTCGAAATATGTAGCTACATTTTTGTCTCATTATTAATTTAAAATAGTACACAACTACAGAATAAACGAAAACATATTTATAAGAAAGTAAGTAAATAAAGAAAATGATAAAAATTTGATCAACAGAACTATAGAATTTATTTTGTATATTTTAAACACTTCCACGTCTATATTTTTAATATAAATATAATGATATATTCAACGTAATAATAATTGCTTATTTTGTCTACATTTTCACTAATTAAAGATTCACCTAGTCAATACTTTCCACAATTACAACACTTTGAAAATAATTTTAATTTATTGAATATTTTGTGAACTGAAGATTAAACTGTTGAATTATTCTCCTAAAATAATCTAATAGTGTAAATTTGAAATGAATAACTTAATAAGCAAATAGGAATTTGTTGATTTATTGAAATGAATCACTATTGTTTACTTACAGAGTATCATTTTTGGAGACCTTTTAATGGAACCATCCCCACTGACGCTTTTCTAGCAGGTACAGATGACAATGGCCGACAAAATTATGTTGCAAAAATCATTCCGCTTGATAGATATCAATGGGTAAATAAACCTTCTATTTTAGTGATTTCTATTTCAATCTTTTTTTTTTTTAATAAAAAAAAAGTGCGAGTCGGACTCGCAAGAAGGGTTTAGTACTATTATTGACTATGCCCTCCTTAAATATTTATTTTATTTTTATTATTCATTATTAAAGTAAAAATACAACTGAGTATTTTGTGAATATTTCAAATGCCTACCTGTTGCCACTATTGATATCGAGCAAGGGCAAAAAAATCGCGTTTATTGTATGGGAGCCCCCCTTAAATATTTATTTTATTTTATTTTTAGAATTTGTTGTTATAGCGGAAATACATAATTTGTGTGCGTGTGGATATAAAAGATCAAATAAGCACTTAGACATAGTAAAATCATTGGTGTAACTAGCCCCCTCAGGATGTTGACTACCCACCCCAGAAAGCCTAAAAATTATAGATTAAAAAATTCGCTTTCACAGCGATTATAAATTATCCCCCAAAAATACTTTTAAAAATAAAAAAGACGCCTAGTAACAGTTTTCGTTTGAAAAAAACTTTCCAATTAGTAGATATAAGATAATAAATTCAAAACAAAATTATAGATATCAATGGGTAAATAATGCTTCAATTTTTATGATTTCATATATTTTTTCAATTACTCAAGTATGCACGAAAGGACTCTAGTAACATGTGAAGTTATGAACCACTTAGAAATAGTACAATGGTTGGAGTAAATAACCCCTTCAGGATATTGACTACCCATCCCAGAAAACCCAAAAATGATAGATTGAAAAATTCGCTTTTACAGCGATTATAAAATATCCCCCAAAAATAATTTTAAAAACAAGACAACACACCTAGTAATTTGAGTAGTCTTTTTTTGAAAAAGAAACTTTCTACATTTTTATAAGATGATATAATTTTTAAAAAAAATGAAATCATTTTAGATTACTTCAATAGCCGGGGGTGCAAGACCCCTGAAACTCATAGACATACATAAACATCCATACCTAACCCAAGATTTGAACCTTCGAATGTTATCTATAAGGTGTTTCATTTTCAATAGAATAAATTTTAATGTATGGTAAAATTTATATATAAACCTTTGTTTTCAGACTGTGCCTCAACAAATAAGGCAAAATTGGTCATACATTGATTTTTCATGGTGTTGTGGCGGAAATAATCCCATTAGAGTTGATAAATCCATAGAAGTAAGTACCGAAAAGTAAACTAAAACTTTTTAAAAATACATATGCAGCGAACTAGGTGCAAACCAAAAAAAAAAGTATGGTTCTGTTATATGTACTATGCTAGCATTATTTTTATTTTATTTTGAATTTGATCTAGTAGATAAATCTTCATGTTAAATTTTGTCATCATTTTTAGTAAGGAATGATGTCTTGCATTTTTTCTTAAATTATCGAAATTGTAACAATACACACATATATATATATATATATATATATATATATATATATATATATATTTATATATATATATATATATAGGGTGGGCCATCCATAACTTTCCACCTTGAGCTTTGGGATGGACAAACGAAAAAATGCTCAGAGAGGTCAAATTTTGTTGAAAGAGGGACAAATAAGGGTGTTCAAATGAGTTTGATATCACTACCCCTCTAACCGCAACCCCCAACAGCTCTCATTTTCGAATAGGGAAAAGGGGTCGAACAGCACCTTGTTGGAAAGGCAATTCAATTTCCTGCATGAGGGTATTTTTTTTTCATCGCTTTATTATTATACAGGGTGACTCAGTATTGCATCAATAACTTTCACACGAATAATTTGGATCTTTGAGAAAACGCTAGGACGGGTCAAAATGAATTCGATATCACTACTCCTCTAGCCGCTACCCTAACAGCAATTATTTCAATTTAAACGAAAGCGCATGATGATTTACTTTGTAAATATTATTGTTTTCACGTTTTCAGTTATTGTCTCGAATTCAGCATTTTCAACATGTGTTTGGCATACGCGTAGTGATCAAGAAATAGCAAAAATTTGCTCATGCAGGAAATTGAATTGCCTTTCCAACAAGGTGCTGCTCGACCCCTTTTCCCTATTCAAAAATGAGAGCTGTTAGGGGTTGCGGCTAGAGGGGTAGTGATATCAAACTCATTTGAACACCCTTATTTGTCCCCCTTTCAACAAAATTTGACCTCACCGAGCGATTTTTCGTTATTCTATTGCAAAGCTAAAAATTCGGGGTGGAAAGTTATGGGATGGCCCACCCTGTACATATATATATATATATATATATATATATAATATATATATATATATATATATATATATATATATATATATAAATATATATATATACATATATATATATATATATATATATATATATATTATATATATATATAATAAAATTATATATAAATATATATATATATATATATATATATATATATATATATATATATATATACATATATATATATATATATATATATATACATATATATATATATATATATATATATATATATATACAGTCCTGGATTTATAAATAGGCCGTATAGGCCGCGGCCTATACGCGGCAGCGTCCTAGGGGCGGCAGATTTCAGAGGAGGGTCACTTGAGTTCAGAGGATAAAAGTCAAACACGTTCACCGGTTTTCTCATGGTTTTTTATACCTTAAAAAAATCATTATAGGAACTCATTCCTATCGAAACTTATATTATCGTGTGAGTGATAGATGAGAGCAGCGAGGCGGGCGGACGGCAGTGGCAACGTTAAGAGCTAGGAGTATGATTCACGGCAATATCCAATCTTCCTTAACTGCCGAACTTAACGAAGAAATTTCTTAATGAAAGAAAATTTTAGAGTTGTTGCACTAATAAAATGATTAGCTTCTAGAGGTCTCGCTTTTAGAGGAGGTAACGAAAAATTTGGTGACCAGCACAGTGGAAATTACATTGAAAGATATGCAAACCAGGGATCAGGAAAGGTAGCTACCTTTCGAAAACTATCTGGGACGAATTCATTTATTTAATGGCTGAAAAAGTACTGATATTTATCAGTGATGAGATAAAAAAAGCAAAGTACTTTTCTTTGATTGTGGATTCTACACCGTATGCAGCACATCAAGATCAACTAACACTTGTGATTCGATATTCTTAGATAACGGAGAACCATGTGAGAGATTTATTAAATTCTTGCCTTCTGTAGGACACAAGGCTCAAGAAATGTTTGATGCCATTACTATAGAGCTGGAAAAGTTAAACATTAATCTCAAAGATTGCCGTGGTCAGTCTTATGATAATGCCTCTAACATGTCAGCGATTTACAATGGTTTACAAGCCAAAATTCAAGAACAAGCACAATTTGCTATGTTTGTTCCTTGTGCAGCTCATTCATTGAATTTGGTGGGAACCTCGGCCGCTGAGTCTTGTACAGAAGCCTGCCACTTTTTTATGTTGCTAGAGGAGGTATATACTTTCTTCGCATCAAATTAGAAAAACTTGAAACTGCGTTCATGGTCGTATTTTGGAATGCTATTTTGGAAAGGTTAAATAAAGTGAGTGTTCAGATTCAGAGCTCATCTGTAGATGTATCGACGGTATCTGATCTCTATGGATCTCTAATAGAGTTTACAATAGCAGAACGAGAAAACTTTAACTATTTCGAAGAAAAAGCAATTGAGATGAGCGCACTTAAGCATTTTTAACAAAAATGACTGAACTTCCAACACAAAGAGTTACAGAAAGAGCTGAGTCTCTCGTGAAATATTATACCAATGATTTAGAGGACGATTTGATTCAAGAATGCGTGCATTTTCACAGTCACATTTGCTCTGATAAAACTGCAGAGTGTGCAGTGAAGCCTGGATCAAACTCACTACTCAGTCTCTCAACGTTTTTGAGGAATCAATCTCTGTCTAATGTTTACCCTAACTTGGATATAGCTCCCCGCATTGCACTTTCCACTCCGGCTACAAATTGTTCTGGGGAAAGGAGTTTTTCCTGTTTAAAACGAGTAAAAAATTATCAAAGGTCTTCATTGTCTCAAGAAAAAATGAATTCTCTAGCTCTACTCTACATAGAAGCAGAGATAATGAACACTATAAACTATGATGATATTATAGATTATTTTGCTATTGAAAAGTCCCGTAAAAGATTGTATAACTTGTTTCTTTTTTACTCTCCTTCTTAATGACTAATTCATTCGTTTATTCAACTTTAAGGCCTTCTTCACTACAAATGGAAAATTATTATTTTAGAAAGGTATGTACATGGGGCGGCGGAGATAAAGTGGCCTACACTCATAAAAAATATAAATCCGGCACTGATATATATATATATATATATATATATATATATATATATATATATATATATATATATATATATATATATATATATATATATATAAATCCGGCCCTATATATATATATATATATATATATATATATATAATATATATATATATATATATTTAAATAATTATATATATATATATATAGAAATATATATATATATATATATATAAATATATAAATATATATATATATATATATATATATATATATATATATATATATATAAATATATATATATATATATATAAAAAAAAATATATATATATATATATATATATATATATATATATATATATATATATATATATATATATCTAAGATGAACTTGGAAAAATTATAAAATTGATAAATAGATATTCGTGAACAAATTGAATTTATAGAGAAAGTATGTTATCTCTGTATCAAATTTTGACCTCAGAAATGTGGTATTTCCATTTGGAAATACCACACATCTCTGAAGATTATTTTATTTCTTCCTAAGAATTCATTTATTAGTTATAACTCATCGTATCATAAACAGTTACCCATTTCTATTATCTTAAGCTATATTCATTTGACAGCGCTCCACTCATCACTCCAAATTAATGCATTAACTCGTGGTGAATTTGAATAAACCGGCCAAGTGCGAGTCGGACTCTCAAATATTTATTTTATTTTAATTTTATTATTTATTATTAAAGTAAAAATACAACTTCGTATTTTGTGAATATTTCAAGTGCCTACTTGTTGCCATTATTGATATCGAGAAAAAAAGGGCAAAAAATCGCCCCCTTAAATATTTATTTTATTTTGTTTTTAGTATTTGTTGTTATAGCGGCAACAGATATTCATCATTTGTGAAAATTTCAACTGTTTAGCTATCGCGTTTCCTTAGATAAAGCGTGGTGACAGACAGACGGACGGACAGACAGACAGCGAAGTCTTATGCCCGCTACACACATAACGATATATCGTTGCGATTTCAAACTGCACAGTTAAATCGAATAGCCCTGGTGCCTCTACACGGCACAGATATCTGCGTCGATATTGTCAGTTGTACACAGATGCTCGCGCGAGAAACATGTCATCGGCAATAACGGAAGATGATGAATATGCACTTGCATTTTTGGGTTTGATGATATGCTTAAAGAAAAAAAATCACGTAATGTGTGGTGTAAGGACTGGCTTCTAAAACGGAAGTCATACTCTCATATAAATTCATTAAATTAGTTGAAATTGGCATCAAAAGATTGGCATAACTATTTAAGAATGAACGAGGAGACGTACTTAGCCCTCTTGGCTTTAGTCACCCCGCTGATTCAGAAAAGGAACACTGTAATGAGAGAAGCAATAAGTCGATACGATTCCTCTAATTGATCGCGGTGTCCGCTTCGATCATGTTCCGACATGTTTAAACGGACTTGTGCTCTCACAGCAAACTGTTTCATAAATTGAGCGATCGGTCGAATAGATCGCGGCGTAGTATCCTCACGAAACGATAAAACTGTGCAAACGCAAGTATCAACGATTTATCGAATAGAAAATGCAACTGCCACCGATGAACTGTGCAGATGAAATTATCTGCAACGATTTCTCATACACACGTTCGATAAAACTGTGCAAATTGACTGCACAGTTATATCGTTACGATATATCGTTATGTGTGTAGCGGGCATTAGTAATAGGGTACCGTTTTTACCGTTTGGATACGGAACCCTAAAAACCGACTGGATTGTATGGCATCGTTCCGAGGAGGTTTTTAAGAGGAACGTCTAGGTTTCTCAACCAATTCCCTCGAGACGCCCATTTGTCCCATAGTAACAATATTTGTCACTGATAGGCTCATTTATGAATAGGTTTCTATTTTCAACTACTTTTAAATTGTATCGAAACTTTCCACTTAAGTTTTGTTGCCTGTTTACAGCTACAATAGACCTTACTCAATCTAATAGCGTTCTCCATTGGTAGAACTAGTGCGCACTGAGTGCAATTTGTATGATCCATTGGTAAGCTTAGTGTGAGGGTTCTTGATCCATTGGGAAACTAGGGCAATAGAAATTGAACTGAGTGCATGTTTTTTGGCACGAGGTACGAGAGCCCGTGCCGGGGTCAGTGCAGTTATTTGATTTGAATTAATAACAGAATACTTAATATTGAGAACTTTAAATTAATAATTTTATAAAGTTTTACCATGATCTAATAAAAAATTATTCCTGTACTGCTTCGTGACGGTTAAATATAATGAAATATACATTTTGTTGTGTGAAAAATTATCCAGAAAATTGTTATTGGATGCTTTAAACTCTATATAGTTACTTGAACCAATTTTTATAGAATAAATGTATGTACTTCAAGAGTTATAATATTAATTAGTTGTTTTGCCAGTTTTTTCAGCTAACATATAATAATAGTTAATTTCATCACCTTATAGGAAATATCTTGCATTTTATAATTACTTATATAAAGTTTTACAGATCAAAATTAGAAAAAAATCTTAATCAGTGAATCAATACACTTTATACAAGGTAAATTACTGACTGCATGGTTACCTTAGCATACAACCTACCTGTCAAAACCTTCCATTCTATAAATATTTGGTAGAGGTTCTTTCAATGAAACCACGCCATTATTTATTAAATTAATAATGTAAGAACAGGTAAATTCATCGTAATCTGTAATCAAAGCACACTCTCTCAAGAAGCAGTCTGGCCAGAAAAAGTTTAAATAAAAATACTCAGTTGTCAACTTAAAAGCGTATCCCAGTCATCAATAGGGACACAAAGGGTTACTAATTCGTTATTAATTTCAAACTGAATGTTTATTTCTTGGGTAATTTTTTTACATTTCATAAACAAAGAAAAACTTCAATTTTACGATCAAAAATAAAAAAGCGGAACTTAACTAACATAACCTCAAAAAACAAACAGCTGTAGTGTTACCGAAACCCGAAACAACTAGTGATCCATTGGGAGTTGGGACTGCCCTAGGGCAGTTTTGTGACAGAACTAATCGAGTTTCAGTGCCGCACCAGTTTTACCAATGGAGAACGCTATAAATAACAAATGTATTTCGTAATCCGGAAGACTCCCTACCGTAACTTCCCATCCTGACCACCAGCTATTGCAATTTATCACGTATGTCCCGTTTTGATGTTCTCAAAATCTGTCCACCGTAGCGTCATGCATATCCACGTTGGTTAATAATATAAAAATTCATGTCGGGAAAAGATTTTGTTTTGAACGTACGGGGAATCACCATATTTCCGGAAATTAATACATCATGATTATCATGATAAAAATAAGCATAATGCCGTTACGGAAGAATAACTACATTTATTCGAGAAGGTCGATCCAAGCGCAAATAAAGATCGGGCGTGTAAAAAAATTAGCGTCATTAATTAGAGCATTCAAAAAGAAATTATATAAGATATTTGCTGTTATAGCCACTCATTGGTTCATTTACGCCTTTTTTGTTCTTGATTATAATACAAGCAGCAGCTGCCATTAGCAAAAATTTCTCTTCACTATACATGTCGTTGATAAACATAATTATTTCCTGTAATGTATATCAGTTGCACTTAATCTGACAAAAATAATTCCTGGAACTAGACATGTTAATAAAAAATAAAAATAAAAAAAAAAATATATATATATATATATAATTATTTATTCGAATTGTTGTTGCCTGTGATTTATTTTTAATCTCTTGATAATTATTAGCAATAACAGACTGGTTGAATCTTAAAAAACTCGATTTAATTAATGAATTGACGTTTCACTATGACATTCATAGTTATTCAAAATTTTTGAACAAAATTGAAAATTCTTTGACATTTATTGACTTGATAAAATTGAATAGATAAGATTGATCTGTCTTGTTAAAATTTCTTTCAGTCTAATATTAACATTCAAAATTGTTTCATTAGAAGGCAAGGGAAACTACAGAAACCTTTTATTATGTAATGTTCGAAAATAATTATAATAGGGTACTATTTATTTAACAGAAAGAAATTAGTCACGGGAAAATATTTATAAAGTAGAGCAGAATTATCGGTATAGAACGTTTATATGGAAGCAGCCTTTGACACATGTTTCGGACTCTTTTGTCCTCATCAGAACGGCGTAGCTAAGTATTGGATTGAAAAATTTGGAGATGAAAATAGTTTAATAAATAAAATCCTCTGTTATGGAAGAAAATCACAAATATGTGATTTTCTTCCATATATATATATATATATATATATATATATATATATATATATATATATGTTATATCGTATGTTTTTCTCGGATGGTGGAATGAATCAGAGAAAGATTCCAGGGTTCAATCCGATTTCGGAAGTTT
Source organism: Cynegetis impunctata (assembly GCA_030704885.1). NCBI lineage: Eukaryota > Metazoa > Arthropoda > Insecta > Coleoptera > Coccinellidae > Cynegetis > Cynegetis impunctata. Next base: position 365,824 of record JARQZK010004357.1, on the reverse strand, counting down.
TGTTGGCGCTGAGAAGCACCGTTTGTTTCACGACGTTTCGCCAAAACCTCATTTAGCATTTTCAAGTGCTGCTGTACGTCTGGTGACTCGACGGCAACTACTCACTAGTGTTTGCCGTCGAGTCACCAGACGTACAGCAGCACTTGAAAATGCCAAATGAGATTTTGGCGAAACGTCGTGAAACAAACGGTGCTTCTCAGCGCCAACAAAACTCCGAAATCGGATTGAACCCCGGAATCTTTCTCTGATTCATATATATATATATATATATATATATATATATATATATATATATATATATATATATATATATATATATATATATATATATATATATATATATATATATATATTTTATATTTTATATTTATATTATATATTGAAACAATGGTTAAAAATAACAATTTACACTTTTATTATAAGAAATAACGCATGACGCACGTTTCGGTGGAACTTCACCTTCTTCAGATGCTAATGGCAAACTCATTTTTTTTTGCCATTAGCATCTGGAGAAGGTGTAGTTCCACCGAAATGTGCGTCATGCGTTATTTCTTATTAAGAATGTGTCAATAGTTATTTTTTCACATTTTTTCACTATGTTTTTTAATTTACACCAAGTATCGGCCCAATCAATCCAATATATATATATATATATATATATATATATATATATATATATATATATATATATATATATATATATATATATATATATATATATATATATATAAATATATATATATATATATATATATATATGAAAAACTTGGTTCACGGAATGAACCGCGTAAAAGATTTGAAAAATCTCGACGTTTCGGCTCCTTTTGCGAAGCCATCTTCAGGAGAATTAGAAGGGAAATAATTCAGAACCATGGCCTCAATCTGCCTACTCCACGATTCGAATTAGGAGGAATCGGAAACAATACGATTGCGTGGTCTCAACCTGCCTACTCCACTAACCGTACTGCTTCCTGTCAACTCTGAAATCTCAACCTGCCTACTATTCAGAGTCAACTTGACTCTGTTGCAGAAGTTTTGATAAAAAGTTAACTTATCAATAACACCAAACATCAATGGCCTATTATTGCAAATAAAAGAAAAATAAATAAAAAATACAGTACAGGGGCGAGAATTCCATAATTATACAATATCACTATCTGAAATATGAATGAACCAGTGGGAGAGAATTAATTATAATTAATGAACAATTGCGAAAGAAAAAGTGAAATTAATTGTCATAGTAATATGGTGAAACTATGAGTTATTGATGTTTGTAGATTAAAATGTACAAGTTTGACTAATTATTATTAATATTAATAATAAGTTCTCTTTTTCTTCACGAAAAAATTCATTCACTTATTTGATAGTCTTTTCATTATATAAAGTATTTGTAACTTAAATATTTTTTTAAAAAAAAAATTTCACACCCTTTGATATATACTTTTTTAATTTTTTACAGATATTATGTGTCGATAAACCGAACACAATAAGTTGGCAAGAGGTGAATCGATATGCAGACGAACTGAAGCCCAGATGCTGTCTAGTCGAGGGAGGTATTGGTATTTATGAAGGAAAAATATACTTCCCTTATATAGGAAAAGCTGTAAGAAATGGACTGAATTACATTGGAAGGACTTATGTAGACAGATCCTGGGATGGAGTTCATATCATGAATGGTACCATTTCAACGAAGATTTTGAATAATTTTGAAGTCCTTACTTATGATTGTGAGGATAACACTTCAGATATAAATGCGGTGCAAAATTACTGAATATTTAGTACACCGTTTTTGATATAAAAAAGCTGAAGGGTTCATTTTCACGTCATATTTACAATAATCGATTGTTAACTTTATAACAAATTTCAAGCAACAGTACTCATTTCTACTTGTAATAAAAACCAATGTTTAGGTATATTTTTTCCAGAAGTGAATTATAGACACAAAAATAAAACTGAATCGAAAATAAAATGTTTTATTAATTATTCTATCTACATCCCCTATTATCAATTATCATGGCAGTAAAAATATTTTCTCAATAACTGAGCTTCTTCAGTCATTTCTGAAATGCTTCTATCTCGAAAGTTACTACCGTCTTTATCATGTGTAGCTAATTTTTCATAAATATCATCGTTCCTTTTAAAATCATTATGTTTCCTAGGGAGAATGTGCACGTGAACATGCTGGAAAGAAACATATTTTTTTGTGGAAAACTACCATCTTCTAAATATTGTTACTTACAGAAATTGATTGACCTGCTTCTTTTCCATCTTGACAGCAAATCGTAGAAGACGTGGCGGAATAATGCATTTCCAACGCCTTTTGAACAGTAACAACTGTTTGAAATAAATCAGCTATTTCTTCAGGAGTACAGTCTCCAAGTCTTAGTACTACTCTTTTTGTTGTTACAAGAACATCTGAAGAAAATCAGGAAAATATTTTACCACAAATTAGTTCTCAATATGTTTGTATTATATCCGACATGTTTTTGCTGATAACAGAATTATCATTATGACATGATTCACATGATATATGGCCCTTTGACTTACATTATAGATCGATGTTTCAAGGAGGGAGTATTTCCAGATGACTTGAAACTAGCTATAGTTAATCCGATATATAAGAAAGGTGATACTATGGAAATTGGAAACTACAGACCGATAAGTATCCTGACGTCCTTCTCAAAAGTCTTTGAAAAGCTTCTATTGAATAGGTTGTTGAGTTTTTTCACAAAATTCAACATTATTTCTCAATGTCAACATGGTTTTATAAAACATAAAAATATTGAAACTGCGTTATTCGAATTAACTAACTCCATAATTGTTGCCCAATTGGTCTCTTCTTTGATCTCTCGAAGGCTTTCGACTGCGTGGATCATAATCTATTACTGGAGACTCTGCAAATCTGTGGAATTAGAGACAATCAGCTGAATCTTCTGAGAAGTTACTTGACCAATAGGAAACAGAAAGTCATCAAAACAGTGGATGGAACTATGTACGCCTCTGATGAAAGAGATATTGTAATGGGAGTGCCGCAGGGGAGTATACTGGGACCTCTCTTATTTGTTGTTTACATAAATTCTTTGGCTACACTGTGCTCTTTTGATTTGTGTAGACCTATTATGTATGCAGATGACACTAATTTCTTGATAAAGTCTGCTAATCTTCCTTCTGCTGTCCTGGCTTCGGCTACTATGGTGGATAAGGTTAAGCGCTGGTGTCATGACAGCGGGCTGATGGTCAACTTGCAGAAGACTGAGAGTGTTATTTGCTTTTGATTCTAAAACTAATGATTACCCAAAAATGGTTGGGGAGGGTAGTAACGCTATTCCGATTGCTGGAGAAGTGAAGTTTCTTGGAATTGTTGTTGACATGCACCTGAAATGGGGCCATGTTGAACAGCTTAGGAAGAGACTAAACTCTGTCTCATACACTTTATTTATGCTGAGAGATCAAGTAAACATGAATATTCTTAAAATATTATATTATGCCAATTTTCAATCTTTGTTATCTTATGGCATCATTTTTTGGGGTAGTTCCTCTCATGCTGAGAGCATTTTTATCGCTCAAAAGTGGACGATGAGATTGGTATTTCGTCTTGGCTATAGAGAAACATGTCGAGGCTGCTTCAGGAGAAATAATATTCTTACGTTATATGGGCTATACATATACAGGTTACTTTTGTTTTTTCGGAAGCAGAAGCAGAACTTTGAGGATTGCAGAAATGTCAATGACACCCGTCGAACTTTTCCTTACTTTTTCCCTCATCACACTACATCACTCAGAGAAAAGAACACTCATTATATAGCAATCAGGATGTTTAATGGCCTTCCCACTGATTTGAGGGAGAATGTTGAATATCGCCTATTCAACAAGAGGCTTTACATGCATTTGCTCATCTGTGAGCCATATAACTTCGAGGAGTATATGGATTACCGTGTTTAGTGAATTAACTATTTCAACTTGACTTGTCTCAATTTTATCTATATTGTATTGATAATTTTCTGGGGCTAATAAATATTATTATTATTATTATAACACAACATAGAATGAATGGTTTTTATAAAAATCCATTTTAACAATCGAGTTTACTTCACTGCAGCAAGTGTACACGTCAGATTTAAATTAAAATTCAAATTATATTCGAAAAGGATACGACCAGGTACCACACATCTAAGATTAGTAAAACCATAACAGTATTGTGATTTAATAAACACTGTCGGTTCTATTATATCTTTATTGGAAAACTTGAATTCGTCTGTTTTTAAAATGGGTAAAAAATTATCGCATCTAACTTTCATTTCATATATATCTTTCCTTCTATGATCTAGCACTGGCATTTCTTTCCTTATCTTGAGAGCAACATCTGGATTAATTTTTGCCACTGCTACACTTTCATTTGTTTCTATTCCTTCTTTGTATGGAGCACATTCTGCGATGATTTTACCCCAAGGATCAACCACCTAAAAAAATAACAATTTATATAGCTGAGATGAAGAATGAGTCAAGCGAAAGCTGATTCGTAGATTTTTTTTGTTTATTTAGAATTTTACTACTATTAATGGATATACTTATTCCAATTTTATGTTTTATCAATATTGAACTCGTTCCATAGCTAAACATGCGCTTGAACATTCTGATCATATACTTTGTAACAAGTGAAAAATTTACCGAAATCAAAAATGAAAATAGATTAAGATGAATATTAGTTAATTAACCATTGAATGTCCGTAAGATATTCTTTTAGGATTGTGCATTCCATATTGAGCTGCTGCAACAACATAACACTGATTTTCAATCGCTCTTGACCTAAGCAGTACTTCCCAATGTGCTTTTCCAGTTAAATAAGTGAAAGCAGAGGGATACGACAATATTAGCGCACCTTTTTTTCTATTAATCACAGCCAGTTCTGGAAATCTTAAATCATAACACTGAATTTAGTTAAAGAAAAATAAAAATGCCATTTGCCTATTGAAGTTGTAAAATTATACTAGTATAATTTCTATCTATAAAAATTTAGGGTAACATTGGACAATTGTTGATGAATAATTTGCAGAGGAATCCCAATTTCACCTCATTTATTAACCAATAATGGCAAAATAATTATTTAACCAATAAATAATATATAGTTGAAGCCAAATACATATTAGATGTAGCACACGAAAATATACAATGGTTTTTTCACACAATAATAGACTTTTTGAAATTATATATTAGTATTCATTAATTTCATGAGCAATATTAAAGGATACAATAGATGGAGCTAAAGGTCCAGCAGGAGTCTCAACTGTAGACACTATTTCTTTTCCCTCATTCACATATTTGGATTCTCGGAGATCTATGTTTTCTTCAGGTATAGAGACATCAAATAAATGCAATTTCCTGTAAACTGACACTATCTCACCAGTGTTATTAATTATCAGGTGTGAATTACTTATTTTTTGCTGAAATAACAAAATATTAAAAGTAGTACAGATAGCATATGTTAAACTAAAAGGTTTGTCTTTAAAATTACATCAGATGTAGAACCCAGTTCATGAAAGCCACCTATAGATAACCAAACGTTTAGATTAACTGCTAGATTCTTATATTCATTGATAGTTGGTCCATCCAAAGTTTCAGCCAATTCTCGAATTTCCTTTTTACTACCTCCTATAAAATCACACCCTTCAGGGAGAAAGGCAACCTAAAACAAATTAACCTTGGCATGTCTATGATTAATTTAATATACCTTGTTGTTTTCACCTTCGCGCCTTTTTGAACAGCTTGATTAACAAGTTTTTTAACAGTTTTCAAATTTTGAATCTTGTCATTCGTAGCTGTGAACTGGCAAACTGCAATATCACACATATTGTTTCTTGAAATAATCAAATTGCTCTTTGAAATTATGTTTTTTATCTTTTGGGAATATGATAACATTATTTATTCAACACCTATCATATATATTCAAATATTTACTAACGGAATTAAAAACAATTAACACTTTAATTAAAAAATACATTTGGTGAATTTCCTCAATCAAACAGTTCACATTGTTAGGTTAAACTCAGTGTTGCCTGCCACAGAGCCAAGTAAGAATTATGGTACAGCGTTGCTGGAATTATCGATTTTTCTTCAAAATTATGTTACAATTTTTTTTTTTTTGATCTGTAACCACAAATCAGAAGACCTTTTTTTTTAGGATGGGTAGCGATGATTTGCACACACAATCCAAACAATATTCCTTCTTTTTTTTTTTAGTATCACACATCTCGTAATTATTTTCAGGTACTTTCCATAATTATTTATATTATAGTCGAAAAACCTGTAGGTCAAAATTATGTTACAATTATCGATTATGGTACAATTATCGATTGAGGACAAATTGGAGGAGAAATTATGTTACAATTCGATAATTATGTTACAAACGGCAACGCTGGTTAAACTAAAAAATTATCCACGTGTGTATGTGTATCGTGCAGTTATCTACTACCTACTCTCAATTTTTTGGTTCAGGGTACATTTGATCTAAAATATAAATTATGTTGGGACTACTCATTTACATCTATAATTTTTTGTATTTAAATAGTTTTACGATTTTTTTTTCCGAATAACATTTTAAATATGGTACAAAAATTATTTGAATAATCATAATATAAAAAAACGATACTAAAATTAGACAAAACGTGCGCCCCCGGGTGGGCTCGAACCACCAACCTTTCGGTTAACAGCCGAACGCGCTAGCCGATTGCGCCACGGAGGCTTTTAAGAATTTGTCGATTAATACGTACAAATTTTAATCATCTGATTTTAAAGTCATTCAAATTATACAGTAAAATCACTAAATATGTTTTATGAAATTGAAGAATTTTTTTCTGTCTATACTTCATTGTTACCCCAAATTATTTAATTTGGATTTTGAACAAAAGAGATTTCAAATATTTAATTAACATAACATTCATACGAATTTTTAATGTTAAATAATCAGCTCATGGGCGGATCGAGGATTAATGTTTGGGTGGGACACCGCCGGGTGGTTGGGGGACATGGATACCCCCAGGAAAATCTTAACTATTGTACAATTTAATAAATTGCCTGGGGAGGGGGTCACGTGCCCCTGTACCCCCCTAGATCTGCCATTGCATCATCTTATGAAGATTTTCATAAAAATATACATCCTGCGAGCGCCGATTAAAGGAAAATTAATTCAATAATAAGTCATCCCTCATAAAAATATTTTATTTCCGAACTGAATACAATCAGTCTTATAATATTAACTGCTTATTTCTATACATCTATTTTTCTTATCACAAAAAAACTGAAAAAAGAAAAAGTTAAAAAATAAAATAACCAGTATGAAATATTTCTTACCTTGTCAATAAGAGAAAATGCATTGTTATAATCACATACTTTCAGGCTTCTTTTTATCCAACCAGGTAGAGCATTTTTTGTTGAGTTTCGGTTATATCTTTCATCTAATAGTAAAACTGTTGCATAATCATTTTTATGTCTGACAGCTCTTCCAATGCATTGATTTACTGCTTTCATACAGAGGTTTTCGTAGAATTTGTGTCCTGCTCCAAATCCCTTAAAAAAATTATTACTACTATATCTTCTTCATACAAATAATCATTCTAGAGGAAACGCTAAAGCTATTCATTCATTCTTATATAATTAAATCATACGCTCATCATAAGTGTAGTAATGAATAAATAAATGAATAAATATTTAGATAGAGTGAATGAAAATACCTAGTAAAAATATCAGAATTAGTCAAACGGTGATATTATGGATACCTTAACGTATTTGAAAAATTAATAACTTTTTCTTTAAATGAATATTTCTAAAATATTTACCTCATTTTTGTCCAAGTATGTCATTTTTTCTTTTAAATCCGCTGCCTTGACATTAGCATATGGTAAGCCAACAACTATGACACAGCGACCCAAATCATCACAAAAATTTAAGCCCTCACTTAATTTACCACCTAAAATGAAAGAATTGCATCAAATTACCATAAAATTTTGAAGCAAATTCCATAATTGATTATAAGTGAATAAGTGATTTATTTCGATAAAAATTACTTAAATTACAGTGTAAAAAAGTATTAACTGAAATAATACACAGGTGAATAACAATTTTTAATACACAAATTATTTAATATAATGACAATATTGAATCGAAAACGAAGGGTTATAAGTTTTTTTAGTGAATAAACTTATGTATATTTTAAACTGAATTAAAGAAAATCAAGAATTTACAGTTTTTTCTTTTATACTTAATTTTCAAATTATCGAATATTTCTCAGGAATTATAATCTTTCCTCACCAACTACACTGAACATAAGGGCACCAGGGCTATTCGATTTCCTAATCGCTGCAGCATACTTTTCCAGTACCATTTCAACCGATCCAGCTTCTTTCGGTTCTCTAAAAACTTGTCTACCAAAAGAAATATCTTTCAATTGCTGCCATACCCAATTCTCATACTGATATGATGGAAAAAAAACTACTACACCTCCTTTAATCCTCCTGCACGCCTCTTGTAGAATATGCTTGATATCATTTCCCTTGAATAATTAACCAAATATATATTACAAAAAAAATATCTTATTCAGACTAACCATTTTCATTCTGCTGTCAAAATTAAACAACAGATTGTCTCCTTTTATTCCCTTAGTTAAAATAATTGGCAATATATTTTCCGGAGGTATAATATGGTCACAGGAAAATTCTACAATTTTATCTGGCTCGACTCCTGCACCTATGAAAAGTCGTTCTCTAAATTCTGTTATAGGCTTCATTGTACCACCAGCTACAATAACCTGCGATTTCAACAAAAAATACCACAGTGAAATTAGACAGTGAAGTGAGATATTTCAGTATCAACATCAAATTGATTTTATGACTAGCAAACCTGACCTAAGATGGAAAAAGAATTAGTTGAGGAAATTTCACCTGTCATAGCCCGAATCATAAATCGACATATCTCCAATGGCTCATTTACAGACGTTTTGAAGGTTGCAAAAGTGACACCAGTATATAAGAAAGGAGAAAAAACTGACATTGGTAATTACCGACCAGTCTCAGTTCTAACAACATTCTCTAAGATATTTGAACGAATCCATCATACAAGGCTAACAGAATATTTGAATAGGAATAAATTAATTTCGAAAGCTCAACATGGATTTCTAAAAAAAAGAAGTACACAAACAGCCATTGCAAATATACTAGAGCAAATACTAGAAAATATGGATAAGAAAAAGAGTGTAATTACAGTGTTTTTATGCAAGGCATTTGATGTGGTTGATCAGAAAATATTATTAACTAAGATGGAAAAAATTGGTATACGAGATAAAGCTCTTGAAATATTTCGGAGTTCCTTAGCAAATAGATCTCAATATACAGTCTTAGGAGATAATAAAAGTAACAAAAGAAACATTAAATCTGGAGTACCACAAGGATCCATCCTGGGTCCACAAATGTTTTTGATCTATATAAATGACATAACTGTTGGTAATTCAGAAGAGAATATTTCTTTGTACGCTGATAATACAGTTCTAATGATAACTGGTGATGATATTGAAATTATGGGAATTCAAATACAAGAGCAATTAGAGAAGATCTGCGAGTGGACAGCGTTGAATAACATAAAATTGAACAAAGACAAATGTAACTATATGATCTTCAACAATTTAAAGAATACAAAGGTATGCCTAAAAATCGAAAATAAAGAAATCGAACAAGTAAATAGTGCAAAATATTTAGGATTTATGTTAGATAATCAACTGAAGTATAAAGATCATATAAAATTACTGAAGAAGAAAATATTCAATTGCACACAACAAATACGGAAAAATGCACAGTATCTGAATTTGAAATCAAAATATGATGCATATTACGCTTATATCAACACGCATCTAAGTTATCTGGCTGCTTTCTGGGGTCAATGTAATGAAACAGATTTAAAAGAACTTCAGGTAACACAGAACAAAGCCTTGAAAATTTTATTTCAACTACCAACAAGAACTAACACGGACTATATGTATGATAAATTGAACTTGCTTAAAGTGACTGAAATAATTAAATTGGACAGTATAAAACTAATATTCAAGATTGAAAATAATCTGGTCGAAATAGATATTGATCTGAAGTCAAATAGTGAGTTCCATGGCTATAACACCAGAACAAATCAACACTTTCATATATTGCCGTCAGCCACTAACCTGGGAAAAAAACGAATAACCAGCCAGGCAGTAAAATGGTTTAACAACCTGCCAGACAGAATTAAAAGAGCGGCCAACCTGAATATGTTTATTAGGGAAAAAAAAACAATTCATAGTAAATAGGAGTTGAAAGGGCGAACCGTCACAGCCTATCTGGGGGAAGCCGAAGTGACAGTGCTGACGTGCAGGGGTTGCCCTCAAGGAGGGGTACTATCACCCCTGCTGTGGAGCCTGGTCATGGATGGTCTTCTGGAGAGGCTTACGGCAGATGGTTTTAACGCCCAGGCATACGCCGACGACATAGTGGTAACTGTAAGAGGCAAGCATGAGGGCTCTATAAGTAGCCGAATGCAACGTGCCCTCAGTATTATCGAAAAGTGGTGCGAGGAAGAGGGGCTTACTGTCAATCCCTCGAAGACAACACTAATTCCTTTCACTAGAAGAAGGAACCTCCGCCTGAGAGCTCCGGTCCTAAATGGCCAGACTCTAAACTTCTCTAGTGAATGCAAATATCTAGGTGTTATCCTGGACAGTAAACTCAACTGGAGGAAACATATAGATAGGACTCTCTCCAGAGCCACAGCGGCTATGTGGGCCTGCAAAAGACTCTTTGGAAAGACCTGGGGCATGAAAACGAAAATGGTACTGTGGTTATACACTGCGGTAGTACGCCCGATTGTCACCTATGCGTCTTTAGCATGGTGGACAAAAACCGAAGAGGTCACCACATGCAACCGGCTGCAAAAACTGCAAAGGCTGGCCTGCATTGGTGTTACGGGAGCTATGCGTACAGCTCCCACAGCAGCGCTTGAGGTCATACTCGATCTGCCTCCCTTACGTATACATGTGAGGAAATGCAGCCTGCTGGAAGCAATGAGAATATCCCTTAACGGGAAGCTCCTACCTGGAAACTGGGTTGGACATATGAGGATACTGAATCAACTGGATTCAAAACTTTTGGCAAAACCATCGGATGTTTTGCCAACTATCTTCGATTTCGAAACGCCCTTTGAAACGGTCATAGCTGACCGCCCTAGTGCAATAAGTTTCGTTAATCGTTTGGACAAAAAGTCTTCCATATGGTTTACCGATGTATCAAAAACAGAGAGAGGCACTGGCATTGGGGTATATGGACCTAAACTGAGGATCTCTAAATCCCTGGGAAGTGAACCCTCTATTCTACAGACCGAAATAATGGCTGTTTACGTATGCGCTCAGGAGTGCCTCAGAATGAAACTCAAAGGGGCGCATATCTACATCACCACGGACAGCCAGGCCACGCTGAGGTCCCTGGAATCACATAGCCATGGATCTCTACTGACATGGGAGTGCCGTAATACCATAAAGCAACTGGCCAGAGGCAATAAAGTGACTCTACTGTGGGTGCCAGGGCATTGTGGTGTTGAAGGAAATGAAAAAGCCGATGAACTTGCAAAAAGTCAATCAAGGTTAACACCTGCTGGACCTGAGCCTTTCTGTGGTCTTGGAAAAGACCAATATAACCCAACAATGGGAGTTGGATAATAGAGTAACCCTCTGAAGAAACACTCCTGGACTCACGCAGTCAAAGAAGTTCGTAAAGATTTCACGGACCTATGCCAGAAAGCTCCTGAAGCTGTCACGAGCTGAGCTTCGGGTGATGGTTGGACTGCTGACAGGGCACTGTCGGTACAAATACCATTTGTACCGTATGGGAAAGTCAGCATATGATATTTGTAGGCTCTGTGGATCAGAAGCAGAAACAGCTGAACACATGGTATGCAAGTGTCCAGAGTTGGCGGGACAAAGAACCACTCATATGGGGAAACCTGTCCTGGATACCCATGAGGTAACGGCCAAGGCCCCAAGGATGTCGTCGGGTTTATCAACACCATTGACGACCTCCTTGGGTTTCAATGAATGGGTAGGGTAGAGAACAAAAGATCTACATGGTCGCAGTTCCCGGAAGGCTAACCGAGCCACAACGACCCCGGATAAAAAAAATAAAAAAAAAATAGGAGATGAAGACTGAAACGTTATTAATTTATTTTCATTTTTGTTATTTTTAGTTAAATTTTTGATTTTTTGTTTTGGAGCATGCGCTGTTAAATTTTATTTGTACCTGTTATAGACTTTTAGTCTCATTTGGGTTAATAAATACATTAAAAAAAAAAAAAGTTGTTAAATTCAAAATTAAATTAGTAAAATCTTGAAATACGTACAGATCTTGCTTCGTCAACAATACCCTTGAAGTGCGAAGAGGAATTTAACAGGAGAAATTGTAATTTACATAATTTTCTATCTGAATTCTGCACAATTAAAATCCTACCATCCTCATAGCTGTATGTTAGGGATTCCAAAAATGAAACTACCGACAGTAATGGGTTTATCGGTTGATATTCAATTTTTTTATTCATTTCATCAGTACTCTCTTCCACCTTCAAGCACACTTTTTTCGAATTTTTAGATTGTTTGTTATTCTCAATACTTGTCAGAAAATCTTTCACACCTTTTTTAACAGGTTCCTTCGACGATTTCTCATCATTTGGGTATTTTAAAGAATAATGATGAATCTGAAACACTTTTTGAAATGAAAAAGAAGCATTAAATTGACACCAATCGTAAAATTCTACCTTCTGAGAAAGTTTTGAATCTTTTGCAAATTTGGTAAGCTTGAACATGTTGTAATTATCTATTTCTGAAACAAGAACGAATGAGCCTATTGTAAAGATCTCCGTTTTTGTCTCCTGTATATTTTTTAATTTCTTTTCTGAAATAAATTGAACCTGGGATTAAAAATACCCCTGAAATATTAATTTGTTACTTCACCTAATAACTGTATTAATTTAGTTATAACAAAAATCAGTTGATTTATAGAAAGTAAATTCGCAGAGGAGAATCTGGTGCTAAACCTTGTTTTGTATCCTTTCAGTTGATTTAGTGAACTATCCAGTTGAAGAAGATTAACTTCACAGTTATGTATCTGTGCCAGCGATTCTAAAAGATTATGAGCTTCATCTATGATTACCACATTGTTTTTCAATTTAATACCTGAAAATAAACGAAAGAATACTAATGAGGATTATTTTTTCATTAAATGCTTTTAGTCCAGTATTTGACGGTAAAAATACGGATTACCTCCGAATTTTTTCAGACTGAACCGATTTTGATGAAAATTTGTGAGAAGGCGTATTTCACCCTCCTCTTCAAAAGTTATATAGTGCCGATGTGTGCTTTTTATTTTAAGGGGGTGAAACAACCCCTTTATACAAAAAATTTAAAAACTATGAATGTAAGGGTTATTTCTATTTTAATTATGTTTAAATTTGTAAAATGAATACTCATACATATTCTAGAATATATTTTGAAGAACATTTCAATTTTCTAACTCTTAAAAACTACCCCTTAAGACAAAATCTTCAAAAAAATGGGCGTCTAACAACTGTTAATTGTTTTATGATCAATATATAATAATTTAATAATGTCTTACAGGTTGTCAAATCATTTTTCAATTTTTGCAAAATATCAACCCTCAAAAACTACACTAACTACCCCTTTATACAAAAACATTTGAAACTATCACTTATTTATATTGAAATTTTGTTTAAAAATTATTTTTAAATATTCATACTTATTGTGAAATATATTTTGAAAAACATTTTGAAGTTTCAACCCTTAAAACCACCCTTTAAGTCAGCTTTAATTTTTTCAATGATATAATAATTTAAAAATAACTCAAATAAAAGATGTAAGTACATTATATACATAATAGTATATTTTATCAATACATTTCATACATAATAGAATATTTTATTAATTAAAATGACAATATAGTTTAGCAACGCAATTGGTTTTGTAAGCATAACTTCCTTAATTTTTAAGGTATTTAAACTCTCAAAATCGCATTTTAAAGGTAATTCCTAGCGCTACACGACATGTGAGCATGAACTTTTTTGAGCCCTTCGTTTTTAAGATTTTACAGCTTAAAGGGCTTGGCTAAGGTGGTTCTTGCGTTCACATGCAACCTTAAAACTGTAATATCTCAATGAATTTTCATAGTAGAAAAATATAAAAAAAAACAAAATTTTCAGCGAAAAAAAACTAAATTTTCGTATTCTTTCGTTATTTCAGTTTTTTCTGTAGTTTTTGAGTTATTTTGAAAAAAAGAAAATTTTTTTGAATAATTTCAAAAATAAAGTCAAATTTGAATGCAATTTTTTTTAAATCTAGATATTCTAAATCGACCAAACTCACAGAACTTGTTGCTAGTACCGAGATGAAGTTATGAATACAGTTGTAACTGCTAATTCTAATTCTTGTGGCTAATACACTGATTTAATCGCTGATTTTTTCTCCAAAAAAGTGAGATAAGTAAATTGTTTTTATTATATATCCGTTAATTTTCAAGCAAACGACTTCTTCTACAGCTCATTTGAAAGAGTTTTCCGAGTACTTTGAAAAAATTATCGTAAGTTTTCCTTGAAAAACTTACGGTTTTTCCGTTATTAAACGTTAAAGTGTTGTAACTCGGTTTTAAACGAACAAATACCCATATTCAATAAGCTATAACTCGCTTGCTATTGCTCCTAAAATAATTTTCCAAAAACCAATCGATTCGTTTTTCCAAAAGCTTCAATTATGACTCTGATCATTTTTTTTATTAAACCAAAAGATTTTGAGCAATGTCTAAAAAACCATTTTAAAACAAGCATTTTTCATTGAAAAATCAAAATTTTCAATCGCGGATAACTCGAAAAATATTACCTTATATAAAAAACTTTATGAAAACTTTTTTGCTCAAAATTAACCCCTCTATCGATTCCTGGGGTTCCTTTTTCTTTCTAAATTTTACCCTTCAAAATGGGGTGGCATTCACCACCAGAGCAAAAGCACACATCGGCACTATATAACTTTTGAAAAGGAGGGTAAAATACGCTTACTCATAAATTTTCATCAAAATCGGTTCAGTCAGAATTCTGAGCCAAAAACCGTCAAATACTGGACTATTTAGAAAGTTAATTAAAGTAATCAAGAAATATTAATACCGTTAGCTTCTCTAGTAGCTTTATGCAACAGAGTGTTGTACGGAATAAGTACTATTTCCGCATCATCTACAGCCTTTCGACTAGCATAATAAGGACACGCTTTCAGTTCTTTTCCTGCAGCAACTAGGTCTTCAACATCCAATATTTCAACAAGGGCTGAATCCCTCAGATTTTCTATCTGCTGAGGTTTATAATATGGACACTTACAAGTTTTTGTTCTCTGTTTCTTAGTAACTTTACCTTCTTCCTTTTTAGTTTCTTTCGAATTGCCTTTTTGCATATCCAAACAACTGAAAAAAAATATAACTCTATGCCACATTTCAATCTTAAAATTAAATATATTCAATGATAATGAAGGGTATACCTTTCATTTATTAAAGCCATACTCTTGAGTCGTTTTACCTCCGGATTTATACAATAAACCTGCCTTGATGCCAAAGAAACTGCCCTGACATTTCCACCAAACGGAGACTTTATAATTTCGCCGACAAATTGTGACAGTTGAGAATGAGTCCTACTGCAAATATAAATCTGAAAGAATTCATTATTTCTTACTGTTGTGAATATATCATCCCCCAAATTATTTTTTTAATTATAGAACAAACATATCTATATACATATTATTGAAAAATATTGGTTCACTATGTAATGCTTTCTTGTATATGGTTAAGCCAAATTCAATCATCCTTGTTTATTCAGTTTTTATAACTTTTTTTTATTACTATAATTTCTATTATTTTACTTCTTAATTGCTTGTCCCTTTTTTTGTATGTGTTTCTTAATTTAAAATTAGCTATAAATATATATATATATATATATATATATATATATATATACCTATATATACCTATATATATTTATATAAATATATATATATATATATATATATATATATATATATATATATATATATATATATATATATATATATATATATATATATATATATATATATATATATATATATATATATCTATTTATCATTAAGTTATTGTCAATATTGAAAAAAACAATAAATTATTCCCAGATATTGAACCTACTTTCTGGCATGTTAATATTAATTTTATTCTAACGCTAATAAGTATTAGCTATCATTTCTCTAAAATAGACTCCCAGATTTTCAAAACAATAGTAACTGATTATTATGCCATGCAATTCAAGTCTTTACATACTAATTTTCCTAAGCATCATATTATAAAGATGCCTATGTAAGTGGCAATGACTAGACATTTTCATTTGAAATCAATTTTATGATCATTTGATACTTCAACAATCTACCTACCTTAACTGGAACAAACCTATCGTTATCAATTTCTTCCTCTATATCCTCATCCTGAACTTCTACTTCATCAAAAACCAACATTTCATCATCTATCTCATCAGTATTAACACTATTATCAATATCATCATGTTTACAGTTTGTATTATTTCTGGATTCAAAATATTTTTTCTTATTTTTGTGATTAAATGATTCTTTCAGTTTTTTAATTCTCTCATCATATTCCATGATTTTCTCTCGTTGAAGTTTGATCAAGCATAATTTTCTATCAATTTCAATTTCTTTCGACTGAGTACTGAGCCAGTCAGAAGAATCCTTGGTCAAAATTTCTTTTTCTTGAAGGTATTTTTCCACAATTTTGGATAATGTATTCCTCTGATTTTCATTTTGATCTTTTAACCAACGGATAGCTCCGCAAATAATGCTTAGTGATTTTCCCTAAAAGGGTAGAGTGTGGAGAAATTATGAAAGACAAAATGAAGTGTTCTTACAGTTCCAGTTGGGCTTTCAAAGATTCCAAATTTCTTGTCATTTATTGTTTTATATAACGCTTTCATGAATTCTATTTGTATATCATATGGAGGAAATGGAAAATCGAATTCCTCCGGACATTGCACATAATCTACCTCTAAACAATTTTCCATTTTGATTTGCTTCATTATTGTTTTTGTTTGATTCATTTATATTAATTTTTCGCGGTAAATTCGAATGATAACCTAATTTTTAAATTATATTCTATGATCATCTCTTCTTTACAGTTTTCTCATAAAAACTAATCACCAATCAATATTTTAAACCACCAACGAATAAATGAAACAATAAAATACATATTTTGTAATTTACATCTATAAGTTTCATATAAAAGGAATAATTATTTAATATTATGACACTGCGTTCATATAATAAAATTATAAATCAAAAACCTTTTAACCCTAAAATTACTATCGTTTATTGATCTCTGACAGATATCTCCAAAAATCTTCGATCACATTCTAATATGAAATTTAATTTCTTAAACAGAATTACATCAGGTACTATAAAAACATAAAAGCAATTTGAAAGGTGAAGAAAAATAAAATTTCAATAAAAACTAGTTTCTGAGTAGTTTAAAAAACATTTATATAGTATTAGTAAACAATTTTTGGTATACTAGAATACTCCTAAACAATGAAAATAAAACAATTAGGAGATTATGCCATGAAAAAGTATGTTGAAACATATTAATCGGAATTTGTTATTCAATGATTGGAAATAATCAAAAAATTAGCATGATTTCGCTCTGTAGTTAATGAAACTATTTAAATAGGATACACAAAAATATGGTAATTATTTAGTGTTGTCCAAAAACTCCCAATTTTGATCAAATTTCGGATTCTTAATACCTGAAAATTATTACCAAAAATATTTTTTCTTACAATAGTATTGAAATGAAAGGTGCATTATATAATAACATAATAATAGGTATTGATAGATAAGTTCACCACACGTTTGGATAGAACGAGCATTTAATATTATGTAACACATGACAGGAATCAATAATCATTAATTTTTTGTGTTGCAATATTATGAAAACAAGAGTGAATATTGAGAGGGGGGATATTTGCAAAGTTTTCATGATTTAAGTATATTTTATTTTCTATTTACAATTTACAGTTCCATGAAATATAATTTGATTTTGTAGGAAATCTAATAATTATATAACATATCATACCTTACTAAAATGGAAAATAATTACCAAAAATATTTTTTCTTACAATAGTATTGAAATGAAAGGTGCATTATATAATAACATAATAATAGGTATTGATAGATAAGTTCACCACACGTTTGGATAGAACGAGCATTTAATATTATGTAACACATGACAGGAATCAATAATCATTAATTTTTTGTGTTGCAATATTATGAAACCAAGAGTGAATATTGAGAGGGGGGATATTTGCAAAGTTTTAATGATTTAAGTATATTTTATTGTCTATTTACAATTTACAGTTCCATGAAATAAATATTTTGATTTTGGAGGAAATCTAATAATTATATAACATATCATACCTCACCAGATTGGAATAATTTGTACAATGTTATGCTCATTTTTTTTCTGGAAAATAAGGAATTTTAGTAGAAGGCTGTGGGCAGCGAAACTTCAGCATCTCGACTTCTGCTTCAAAGTAGCTGTTTTTATCATAACAGAAATATTCTGGATTTTTATAATTTGTACTTTTGGATGCTCCTGGACCAACTGGTGTATCTGGAAATGAAACACAATTGGGGCTCAGGCCTGGTACATCAGGAATCTTCTGGCTACTGGAACCACTTATTGGTTTTTTATAGATGATTTTTCCAAGGGTAAATGCTCGTTTTGAGGACAATTGTTTGCTGATCTTATGCATTGTACGAATAGAAAACATTCCAAAGATATTAGACATACCTAATAATGTTTAATATAGTTATTTCGACTTAACCTCCCTACCTGCCTGGAAGTGGATACTCAAATTTCAACTTCATCAAAAATTAGGTTAGGTTAAAGGATTTTAGCAGTACATGTGAAATATAATGTCAAATAATATTTCTAGTACTTTTCGAATCGTTGTTTCATTATGGTTCCAAATTGTATCAAATATAATGAAATTGGCGGAAACAAAATCAAATTTTCCACTGACTGGAGGGAATAATTTATACAGAAGCCCATTCAAATTTATTAATAGTGTTATTGTTTTCTGCTGACTCGTATTATTGACTCAATTGACATTGAAGAAGTGCTTTGTATTGACAGGAGGCGGACTATGTGATTAGCGCATATTTCTGTTTATTCTCTTCTGTAAGTGATTAATATTTTGAAAAACAAATTTTTCTTTAGAATTAAGTATACCTAAGTTCTGGAACGTAAGTGAAAATATTGTTTTCGTGTTTTCAATGTGAATTTGATTATAAAATGGGTTGCTGCTATAGTTATTTCTGCAATGATGACCGTTCTTCACATGTTAGTATCAACATAAAAATTGTATCAATAAATTCTTTTTTCTCATACATTTTCAGGGTGGAGACATAAATGAACGAACACACTTGCTAATTGATCCTGTATCAAATAACTGTAATGTACAAAGAGTGAACAGGTTTGATTTGACAAGATAAAATATTCAAAATGTTAATTATTTTCTTTTTTAGTGAGGATATCTTGACTAGAAATTCTAATAATGTACCTAAAAAGACTGATGAACAATCTGCACTGAATAAGATTCTTCAAGAATTTGCTACGTACGTGTTTTCTTTTCTTTTTATTTTCAAATTATTGTACTTTTCTGATACCTCAAACTACCAAGGTTTGTTTTTGAGGAATATTTCAATAATTTGACCCCCTTGGTTTAATTAAACTTTTTTTTACAGAAATGTAATAGATGTAGGTGCTCTAGATACTCATACACTTCAACAAACAGAATACATAGAAAGAATGAGACAGTATGATCTACGAGTGCAACACTGTAACAAATCTAAGTTAATAACAAAAAAAAAATGTATATTGCAAGACATACCCTATACTGATAAAATTTTTTCTATGGAACCTCTCTCTAATAATGATATTAAAATGGTGAGCAAAGTAAAATATATTTTTCTTAACCTTTATTTTAAAATATGAAAAACTAATTTAAAGAAGGTTTAGGAGTGATGAAGATCTGTAATACTTCTTACTTATTTTAACATAGTTGTACATTGAGTTAGATTTTAAGTTATTTTTAATGTGAACTCTATTTGTCTCACAATTTTACCCTTATCTATCGTATAATATTTTTAAAAATCATTATTTGTCTTATCAATAATTAAACATAATTGTATTAATTATTGATAACATTATTTTATTTACAGATAAGCTCCTTCATGAATAAAGCAACAGAAGCTGTAAAAGAGATAAGAATTGAGCATAAGGAAGATTTAGTTGTGCCTTTTCGTATACCGTGTGAATTTGAATAATTGTTTTTTAAAGTGATTGTATTATATTTCTGTTTTATTTAGTCAAGTCAAAAATCTATAATATTTTTCGGTTGCAGAATATTATTTGAATTTTTAAAATGTATAAAAATTGTAAATAATTTCTACCCTTTCTGTGATTTGAAAAATTTAATAAATATCGAAATAAATTTACATATATATATATATGGAGTCAATTATACCTAAATTAAGAATGCACAGTTTTTACCTAAGTTTTCATTACATTTAGTAATTTTATACAAGATATTCATAAAGTTATAACAATCCTGTGTGATACCTGAATATAACCATAAATAAGATCAGAATTTGTATTGAGGAAATGACCATTTTGGTTTCACAAAAGTAATAAATTTATTATAATTTACATTACATCTTTATAGGTGAAGTAACTACATCATGAATGACTTTAGTAGCATTACTCATTGTAATATTTGATACATTATGTTGATCAATGATCTTATCAGGTATATGAAAGAAATAAAGCATAAATCCAGCAGCTAATAATAAATGGCAAGATATTATACTAACAATAAGTAACATTTTATGTTTGGAACCCCTCAGAGAAGGCAATAAAGTTGAAAGTAACACAGATCCAGACAAAGAGGCTGAAAATAAAGCCAAAAACCACTGAAGACTACTTATTTGTATTGACCATAATACGGAAACTGGAATATAGATAAAAAGAGAATATCCATAAGTACATATCAATTCTAATGGGCTAGAAGGTTTGCTTCTTTCATCATTAAATGACATGGTTTCACTGCTCCACTGCAATATACCCCACAAAGATATTGGAAGTATGAGAACATATATCCAAATTGCCGTAGCAGCATAAGAGACTAATTTAAAGTTGTATCTCCAATGATAATTACTGTCAGCCTGTTGTAAGTAATTGGAAATATTTCCACTAATTGCAATTGTGAATATCAAAGTTGTACAAATCCAAAAAGGACCATACAGATCAGGTTTTTCTGTTATTTGGTGTTGAAGCTTGGTATTTCTTTTAGGTATCATTGAAGCTAATATCCTATCTGTAACATCTTTTGTATCGACATCAAAAAATTTTTGATAGTATTCCACTGACCAGATTGATGAATTTTTATTTTGCTGGTCTGAAATAAACTCAGTTTATGATATCAAAGAAACTATTCACGGTAAGATAGTTTTTCAATTCTTACCTCCAACATCTCTTTCCAGAGGATCATCGGTATCCGTGTTGCGCCTCTCAAAATTATCGAAATTATCTTCATTTATTGTTACATTTATCTGGGCTTGTTCAGAAGTTGCATTTGCATTAAGATTTTGGTGTACTACAGGGTAATCGTGAAAAGACAGAAGTTCATCTGTTGGCACTTCCTGTAAGTTAGTCATTTTGAATGTTTTCTATAACAACATTACTATCAATATTGTTATTTTCTCATTTCCTAAAAGAAAACCAGTTTATTTTTGATGTATTTCCTTCTAATTGACGTAAAAATTTGTTGCTAGTGTCACCAATTTAAATGTCAAATCGTTGCATATTTTCAAACGAACCACAGAAATGAATTCACTTGTGTTATCCGATCTGTATCGAACAATATATTGGCCAACAACAAGTAAGTTAGTTCAAGATGAGTAAAAGGAATAGTAACCTCTAAAAATATATATAAATTGAAATCCCACCTTTTCGAGTATATTATAAAATAAAAAATAACTGTCTATGTGATATTTTTTCATTGATACTCTTTCGAAAAAGCAATCTGAAGCAATGGAATAACAGCAATTGATGACAGATCAGCTAAAACAGCTTCTAAATTTTGCAATGTTGTGACTTTGTAAAGATTATCTTTTCGAAATATTAGAATAACAACAGCAAGCATGGGTATAATTTCCATTGAGTCGTATGCTAATATTATGTCCCATAATGTGAGAAGTTGTTCTGGATTCAAATGGCCGCTAAATGCCCGCATAATCCATTTAATGACGATCCTCAAACTGAAATATAAGAACAATTAGAATTCAATAGTTATATACTGGGTGGCTCATTTAAAACAGCCCACCTTGAATATTTTCAATGGTACTCGTTTTTCGTGAATTGATGAACGTCAGCTCTCTAAACAGGGTGACAACCTCTTCTATAATCTCAAATAACACGAGTGATCAAGCTGCTCATCATTTTAAATATGTTTAAATTTTATTTACAGATATTTTAGAGGTAATAACAAATGAAAAGTTCAGGAAAATGTTGAAAAACGATTTTATTACTCTTTCGACGCAAATAGCTTGCAATTTCGATATCTAACTAATTGAAATTAGTTTGAAATCCTTTTAAGAAATAAGAACGCGTTTACTTAAACTTAATTTCCACTATATTTTCAATTAATTGACAATTGTTTCGACAAGACAGTGTGTTCATCAGTTGTACATAGTTACAAACTGTTTGTAATTGTTTGGAAATATAATGAAAATTAGGTTTAAGTAAACGTATTCTTATTTCTTAAGATGAATTCCATTAAGTAAAGGTTACTTCGATTCAAAATGAACACTTTTTGATTCGATTAATTCTACAGACACATTTCTAACAGATTTTTAGCATCCATTTCAATGAAGGTCAAGATTTAAAAATTTTAGACTGTTCTAAATGCGCCACCCGGAATATTTGGTAGTAGTTCGCTAGGACGATCATTCTACAGAGGGAGACTTGGAAAAATATGCACTTACGGATGAATATGGCATTTCTTGAAGTGGTGCCATAAATTGGGTTCGTAACATTGCAGCATCCGCTCGAACTGTAGACAAAGGGAAACGATGCCTTGTGGATGACCGCATACTCTGTGTAGCCGATGCCAAAATCTCAGGTAGAAAGCGCGAAAAGTATAATATAGTTGAACGGGATCTTCATATACGTAGCAGAATGGCGCAGCTTAAACAAAATAACGAAAGAGAATAAATTCGGGAAATAAAATATGTACAACCGTTTTTGTCTTAAAGAAACTATTAATACTTATTTTACTGTTATCTGTTACTGTTACTGTTAGAGAAAATCGTTCTCTACCCTATTCTATAGAGCAGGAATTCCCAACCAGGGGGGCACGCTCCCCTAGGGAGGCGTAGAAAAATATTAGGGGGGAGTTAGGGGAGAAGTTCAAGAAGAATTTCTAGAAATGAATGCTGATTCGACCTTGAACGATGACTTTCATCTCTTGACATTAGAAAAATTTTGGATCAAACGATTCGTTGTTAATCCGAAAGTTGTTTCTTTTGCTTTAAAAATACTTATTCCATTTTCGTCCACTTATTTATGCGAGGCAGGTTCTTCAGTTCTAGTTTTAATAAAAACTAAGCAGCGTAATCGCCTTGCCGTCGATAGCGATTTAACCATAGCTTTAGCAACGACTTAACCCAGAATCGACCAACTGGTACAGAGCATGCAAGCTCAAGTATCTCATTAGCTAGTACTTTAAAAGATTTTATTTATTTGTTTCAAAATTACTTTATATTAGAAGTTGTTTAAAAATCATCTAATTATAAAAATATAATTTAAAATATAAAAGAAATTGAAAGATAAAAAAAACTATTCTAGCAAGTAATGATGCATGGTAGGCCACTACAGATAATTAAAAAAAAAAAGTTACAGGATGAAACCCATCTAAAAAAGAAGAAAATATAATAACAATAACAGGAAAAATAAATTACTGGTGATTTGACATCGGGAAGTGGGAGGATGTGGGCTTTGTAGGTTTAAAACGGGTTTATCACGATTCTGCAAAAAATCCAATGTGCCAATTACAGTGCAATTGTGACATAAAAACGAACATTTTCTCCAAGATTCATAAAAACCCGATTTGTTTTGTGTGAAAGAAAAATAAAAAACTCAAAATGTCGGTTATTTAGATTTTTGTAAAAGTACTTAATGATTCAAATGTATTCTTTCATTCATTATCCTTAATTGATATATTGTATCTGCAGTTAACCTATTTAAAATACCTAAAAATAAATAATTTAATTAATAAATAAAATGTGCGTTCCTTATTTTTGTTGAAACTTACCTAAGGGGGGCATGACAATATTATTTTTGGCTCGGAGAGGCTTGGCGAAATGAAGGTTGGGAAAGCCTGCTATAGAGTAAGAATATTTTTTATCTTTATTTTAAATGAACCTAGTGTTATAATTGAAGGTCAGATCCAGGTCTACTAAACTGCACAGCTATAGTGGAGCTCATTAATACAGTTCTACTCCATGAAATATTACTGCGTTAGTATTGAATTTATTGAATGAAGTACCGTATCAAAAACTTCAAACATTATTTTTATATTCCTTACCATACATAGTGAATCCATGAAAAGGAATGACAGCGCTTGGCGGAAAAATCAGCGTGTTTTCCGCTGTGTTCTGCCTGCCTTTGATCACGACCTGCATGAAACCAGGCTGAGTGGGTAAATCTTTCAAAATTTCTCCGTCACGAGAGAAGCACAACATAACCTACAAAGTTTGAATTCTTCAGTATGATACTATTGAAATAATAAAGCTATTAAAATTTATAAGAAATTTTTTACCTGATAAAGTACATCTTCAAAAACGAAATATTGATCATCATTGGAAGCTGTCAAATTTATATCTTTTATGATCAACTTATCTATCATTAAATCGTATTCTAATACGTGATTCTTCAGTTTTTGAAAATACTCCCTCTGCTAGAAGATTAAAAATATTCGTTATTTTGAATTTCAAACTATACATCATACAGATTCAATTATTTTCCATTCTCACTATGAATATTTATTTTTTTTCAAACCCCCCTATTGAGTAAATACAATTTTAATTTTTCAATTACTAAAAGTTTCTCAAACTTGAATAATGTAAACAGAATAGATCACTACGGTGTACACATATAACTACACCGTGATATAAAATTTCCGGAGTATAGAGTACAATCTAGAAACATTGATGGATATTCTTAAAAAAGCACTTAGAATCATAGAAAAAATGACCAAAGAGAATAATTGTAGTTTGCTTGCTGTGGTGACTGGTGATGTTGATTCATTGATTTTTAAAATTAATTATAATTGAATGATAGCATTGATTCTTTGTTTTTGAATGTCGGACGCGATAAGAATTTCCAGTCAGTGTTTGGTTTCAATATTCTAATTATGTAATGTTGATAGATCGGAGTTCACCACCTATGCCACAATAGGCGGTATTCTAGGAAGCAATTGAAATGAAATTTACTAACCGGTTGTTTGGCCTCTGAACCCAAGATAAGCGCCCAAATTTTGGCCCTCAGGCACCTTGGACAGCCCCTTTTCAAGTATTCTTGCGCGGCGGGTGCGTAGTTTTTTTCTAAAATTTTTTCGGCAAGAATAATTCTTTCCATCTCGAAAGCGGCGTAGTTGGAAATGGCATTTAAGGGATAGTTCACACCAAGAATCTGATCTCCCTTAGCAAGTTCGGTGTATACATTTCTCTGCAATACGATGAGGTTAATTGACCAGATATTAGATTAGTTAACTTAGCTATAAGATATTGACAAAAATTAAGGACTCAGAATAAGGTTTAATCTGTGAAAAATGTATTTCAGTGACTCACCAATTCTGCTAAATTTCTTACACGCAGTGGTATCTGTGCGAATTCCCAATACTCTTCCATTCTGAAAAAATCGGTTACATTTCTGTAAATGTTGCAGTTTTTATGATAAAATGGCTAAATACTTACGCTTGGAATGTATTCGGAACAGGCCCTCTTAGATTGAGCAGTACCTCTAAAAAATCCTTTGGAGCGTACACCGGCCTATATTTCGTAATATTGACCTGAAAATGTACCAGGTCTCCTCAAAACATAAAGAGACTACAATGCAGTACAAGAGTGAATCATGAAATGGAGCCATTTGATACAAGGTGCGAAAAATTTGACGGAAGTTTATTTTAAGTCATAGTACCTACACCGTTCGTGTCGAAGACATTTTGTAGATTTAGTATAATTTTAAAGTTTCCTTTTGCTACGTTGATAAAATTTTTGTAGTCTACATAATCGCAACTATAAAAAATTTGAGGAATAACAAAAACCTTATATTTTTGACATTTTTATGGTTCCGTACCTCGAAAGGAAAAAACGGAACCCTTATAGGATCTTTGTTGTCCGTCTGTCTGTCAATACCCTTTTTGTCAGGAAAGCGTGGAGGTATCAAGCTGGTATTATCAAATACTCACGTCTACTGTCCCTTGGAGCTGTGAAAAACCCAAAGTTCTGAGCAAACGCAATCAATAGATTCAGCCGTTTATGCCGCAAATTTCCGCAAATTTTCGACACTCGCAAGGGAATCAAAACCTACAGGGTACTTCCCGTGACTCAGAATCTTGAAATTTGGTACGAACCAACGTCTTATAGCACAGATAAAGGAAAAATTTCGAAAGCTGTAAATTTTTAGTTACATCATATAATAAATTTTTTTTTGTACGGAACCCTCGGTGCGCGAGTCCGACTCGAACTTAGCCGGTTTTTTTTTGTATACAAAATTTATATCAAACCGACTTTGTAGTATTTATCTCCTAATTAGTTTACCTATATAGTTGTATTTTTGTGATTATGCAATTTTAAGCGAAAAAACACAATTTAAAATCACGCCATCCCGTAATTTTTGTGGTATGGTACTTATGTTGTTGCCGATGGATGATAATTAACAATTACCTTAAATTTTGCGAGATGGCGCTGTATTACATTAGGTATCCAAATGTTGGATGTTTTTATTTTAGTTATACCCAGTGGCGGATTATCCTTAAGGCAAACTAGGCATGTGCCTAGGGGCGCGAGGGTACAAAGGGGCGCGCGGGCGGAATTGTAAAATAAAGAAAAAACATACAATATAGCATAAAATTAATTGTGCCAGTAAGTAAGCCACGTACTTAGACAATAAAAACTATTATTTTTGCTTACAACCTCAATTTGCTTCAATTTATTACAAAAGATAAATTTAACGGATGGGGCTGACTAAAACTTACGCCTACAAGTAACCTTGTTCTAATTCACATAATTTCTGCAGAAAGGAATAATTTTAATAACTATGAGCAGCAAGCCTTAGAACTCTCACTAGCCAGATAATATGAAAAGAATAAAAAGAGGATTCGGAAGAAAAAGCTCACTGCAGATGAACCTGCCGAAGATATTAGGTACTTCTTCAGTATCTGGTCGGGACACATTTAGAGTGACAGTATTTTTAGTAATTATAGACTGACTTGTGGTTGAACTTCAAAAGAGACGAAAATCATACAGTAATTTTTACAGTAAATTCTCATTTTTAAACAACTTGAGCACTGAAGGAGTTCAAAATAGAGCAAGTACGTTAGAAACAATGTATTCCGGTGATTCAGAAAAGTGTTTTGTGGATGAATGTATCCATCTGCGTTCTTATTTAACAAAAGTTGCTTGGGACGGAAAACTGCCCCGAACAACCAACGCAATTTTAAAGGTTCTAAGAATTGATGAACTCCAAACGTTAACATAGCTTTAAGAATGTGTGTATCGACGGCAGTCAGCAATTGCATTGGTGAGCAGTGCTTTTCCTGTCTAAAGAGAGTGAAAAATTATCTTCGCTCAACTATGACATATCGTCGTTGCCGAGGTGAAACCTCCTATGTGACAAAAAATCCAAAACGTGATTTTGATATCATTGGAAACAAGATTTTACCACCTATGTCCTAGTTGAAAGCATTCATGTGTTAAAAGAACGTAACACGGTTTAAATTGATCAAAAAGAATCTTCCTATGTGTAAGAGTTATCCACACCGCTAAAGGTACCAGACAAATCACCTATGTGACAATTCCAAGGCTCAGACGTTACATAGGTGGTTTCACAGTAGTTTATCTCTGTGGTTGAAGTTTTGTTTTTTCTGGGAAAAAGGTACTATTAATAACTATTACAAATCAGTTATTTGCTTCTCCTGTCAAATCATGTTTTTGTCACTTAGGAGGTTTCACCGCGGCAACGACGATATATCAGATTAAATTCGTTAGCAATACTCAACATAGAATCAAACTTATTGCAATCTTTAAACTATGACGATGTTATTGACATAAATGTAGGCGCCAAAATTTTTTATTTTGTAAATGAAAATTAGCAACTTTGAAGGCGTGTGAAAAAGCTGCTTAATTGTACATACATACCATTATGATTTAATTTTTTACTTTGAATAATGTCTGCAAATAATTCAATTGTTTCCAATTATATCTAACTTTAAGTTACCAGAGTGCCTTTAAGTTCACTTAAAAATTCAGATGGTGTTAAAAATTTAACCCTTTATTCGAGTTTATCTTAATAATTCGCAACTTGATTTTTTTAAAATTTACCAAGTATTAATAAACTCTTAAAATTAATAAAAGCTCCAAACGTTCGTGTCCCAAATTTTCCCGACCGAGAAAGAAATCCGGGACCTCCCGTGCTTACGGCATACTCCTAGGCCACTATCTATAGGTACTATCGAGTTTGAATTAAGTAACTATAACATATTAAACTTAATTATATAAATAAAATATTAGATAAACTGATTTAATTCATATTTTATCATGTTCAATAATTTAATTCATACGACTGGCGTGTAAAGCTAAATATTATATTATATAGGGAATATCATAATTTTCGGGTTTACATGTCAGTCGTACCTTGAAGCTTTAAAATATTGTAAACCTAAATCGCAAGATTTGTCCGACAATATCTATCTCATGTAAACTCATGCTCTTTTAGTCTTGGCCCTCATCTCATCGCGTTTTCCTATAAGTGCAGCACATTACACAGTTATTTTTAATATAGGAGCGCCGATGGGATGCTTGCCTACGGCGCTCTGAACGTTTAATCCGCCTCTGGTTATACCGAATAAAGCTGGGTAGCCCAGGTACATAATTTTTAAACAAAAACAATATTAAAAAGTAACCTGGAAACATTCTTCCCTACTCACTTCGTAATTGCTGAGTTCATTCCACTTGTTCAGGAGTTCTTCAGAGTCACTTTGAGTCCTTATTTTTACAAGACTAATTCCCAATTCGTTACTCATTGAGTTGAGTGATTTGTGAATTCTTCTGTCCCAGTGAATTTGGGACTTTCTGAAAAAGGCGTCGTAGGGCGACAAAATTTCTCGTTTTTTATATTTCAGCCAGTGGTAGATGTTATTCTTGATTTCCGCTTCTAAACCATTCATTTTCATAGACTTCAGGAGGGTTTCCTTGAAATTCTCGTATCTTACTGCTGGCGATGCAGCCAGTTTCTGCAAAAATAATCGGCGGTAATTTTGACGTGCAATTTTTGACAATTGTGATAGATCAAACTCAATGTAATATCAAAATGACAATGAGGTTATTAATTGACGTCAGTTAAATATAAGTTCATGAAAAATAATTCACATATTTTATTATTGACAAATAAAAAGAATATAATTAGGTACCTAACCCTTTCCGGCTCAAATTATTTTTTTGTGGAAAAAATATTATGTATGGTTTGATAATAGTTTATTAGAGATACTCGAAGAAAATGAAACAAATTTCAAGATAAAAAACCGCAAGGATTATCCTGCAGGATGTGGTCACTCCACATAACCAGTAGGAACATATAACCAAACAATATAACCTATTTTGCGTAATATAACATGAAACAGTTTTTGTCATGTTTCAAACACAATTCTACTTTGCACGCTGAACATTTCTTACAAATCGTAGAACTCATCTGCATGAAGATTTTCTAAATATTCAGTTATTGGGTTCCCAACCCTCCCGGATTGCCCGGATGACTCCGATAAGAATGGTCAACCTCCCGACTTCCCGGGGTGGCTAATTTCCCCAGTTTTTTTTAAATTATACGCAACCGCGCTCTACTAATCAAACTTCGAATTTTAAAAATTATGATATTGTGGTAAAAAACTGTCAAATATTAGAAGCAGAGTAAGTATATATAAATTAAAAATAAATAAATGATTGACATTTTCTTCAACCCCCTCCCTACTAAACTCCGTAAAAATTCTATCGGGTTGGTCCTTTCGAAAATTGGCAACCCTATTCAGTAGGTAGGTACTTCAAACTTGCTTCCTCAGAACTAAAATAAGATAACACGATTACGTAAGTGCCCAGGAGACCCCAACAAAATTAGTAATTTCGAAAGAAAGGAAACATTTACGTTCAATATATTCATGAAAATGCATAAGTAAGATAACTTTGGAGCCATTTTTCCACCATTCATAAATAAAAATAACAAATTCACACAGTTTCAGCAGATCCTTTGAGTAGTGCCCAACTATAGTAAACAGTTGCCCCAAAAGGGTTAAGTAATTTCATTACTTATTTTAATTCCATACACCAACACCCCCGTATTAAATTTTCTCTAGAAACTGAAATGAATAATTCTATTAATTACTTAGATTTAACTATTACCAGAAAAAGAAACAAACACGAATTTTCAATTTTTCATAAGCCATCTCATACAGATATAACAATTCAGAACACATCACTACACCCTTTTTCTCATAAATTAGCCGCTTATCATAGTATGATTCATAAGCTTTTCAAAATTCCGTTGTCCGAAGCTAATTTTCGAAA
The DNA here is from genome assembly GCA_030704885.1 of Cynegetis impunctata. Taxonomy (NCBI): domain Eukaryota; kingdom Metazoa; phylum Arthropoda; class Insecta; order Coleoptera; family Coccinellidae; genus Cynegetis; species Cynegetis impunctata. The sequence continues at coordinate 334,785 of JARQZK010004357.1, read as the reverse complement.
GGAATTGCATATAATTGAACAAATGGCAGTAAATAATGGTTATTCATCCAATATGATTGACAGTCTCATTCAGAGGAAAAAATACAAAATGGCAATTTCAGAAGTTTACCCACTTAGGTATATCCGAGAAAAGTAGAGTATTTAACAGTTTAACATACTTGGGCAAACCTTCCGAAAACGTGAAATTGTTTTTTCATAAACAAAATTTCATATAAAACCAACAACAGTATTGGAAAATTGAATAAAAACATCAAATCAAAAATTCATAAAGTTGAAAGTACTGGTGTTTGTAGACTCGATTGTAAAGATTGTGAAAAATTCTATATAGGACGTACAATTAGAAATTTCAAAACTCGAATACACGAACAACAACGTAGCTATATTAAGCAGAAAGCTGACTCTAATTATGCGTGCCATCTTATTCAAGAAAACCATACATTTAATCACAATTATAATATATTACAATTAGAAAATAGTCTCCACAAAACCAACTGTTTTTATCCCTATACATCAATAAATATAAAAAATCCGGAAACCTAGTTAACGACCAGATTGAAGTAAACCCTACTAATAACTCTGAATGAATTGCTTATTGTTATTTAGTTTCTCTAGGAACCCCTCTGTTATGTTCAATTTTCCGTATAAATAGATTGTTTTGTAATACCATAATTTAGTACGAGATGAAATTAATGTTATGACGAAACACGTTTACTCAATAGATTTTTATTCCAACCTGTGAAAAGTTAGTTTTTTTTATTTCTTTATAAAGTTATGAATATAATTAGTATTAATTTTGCCATTAGTAATTTATAAGTTATCCTGGATATTCCAATTACTTGTGTGGTTTTAACAAAATGAATATAATTGGTATTAATTTTGCCATTAGTAATTTATAAGTTATCCTGGATATTCGAATTACTTTTGTGGTTTTAACAAAATGAATATAATTAGTATTAATTTTGCCATTAGTAATTTATAAGTTATCCTGGATATTCCAATTACTTTTGTGGTTATAACAAAATGAATATAATTAGTATTAATTTTGCCATTAGTAATTTATAAGTTATCCTGGATATTCCAATTACTTTTGTGGTTTTAACAATATGAATATAATTAGTATTAATTTTGCCATTAGTAATTTATAAGTTATCCTGAATATTCCAATTACTTTTGTGGTTTTAACAAAATGAAAATAATTAGTATTAATTTTGCCATTAGTAATTTATAAGTTATACTGGATATTCCAATTACTTTTGTGGTTTTAACAAATCTTTTATTCCATAATTGTCAATCACTAATACTTACATCAGTAATTGACGACACAAAATTCATAACTTTTCAATGTTAGTTACTTATATTTTGTTACATTGTATGCTTTATTAATAATCCGATCATTGTTTACAATTATTATAATTTACTGATAACTATCATTTCTTTCAGGTCATGACTCAGAAGAAACATTTCGTGCCATGTTTATAAATGTATAAATATTATATCAAGAAAAGAATCAATTTATTTCACAAATATTAGCCTTGTATTTCATATATTTTAGACTGTATAATTTATTCAACAAATAAAGGTTACAAAAGAAATAAGGATAAATTTAAAAAAATTTCTGAGTATGATTATTTTGTAAACTTGCATACAGACACTATTATTTGAAAATTCTAAAAATACATGCCTTATTTAAATCAACCATCTAGCAGGTTTAAGGCAGATATTATTATATCATATCGTAAAAGAGAGCTACAGCAATAAGTGTTATATACTATTGCAATAAGTGTTATATACTATTGCCGTAATACTTGAATTTGGATTGAAATGATTCTATAGAAATTTTGAAAAAACTATCGGCATGCACACATACACGCCATTCGTGAAATATTCTACGGGTTTTGGACCAAATTGAAATAGATACCTGTAGGTTATTGTAAAATTCAGCGTAGAATGGTGCCTTTTTCAATTCCTCACATATTTTCAGAGTCATGTAATGTATACTGTTTTCTTTTGATTCGTCCATTTTGTTCATTCCACTGCTAGAAACGAATTCGTTTTTGTTTCCATTTTGCCTAGCAACGAATTAGTTCTATTCAAAACCGTCCTCCTTATTGGAGTTTACAGTGTGTTGCAAACTTCAAAACAACTTTGATACAATGAAGAGAAAAATATCAATACCTCAATGTTGACATTGAACCAGAGTAGATTTAAAAACTCAATATTGTCGACTGTATGAGAGAACTGAATGTATGAAATAGGCCATTGTAAGCTACAGCCCAAGTTAAGATAATTGCTATATTGGCGGGAAAAGCTAATATTTCATAAACTCTCACCATACACAGTGCATGTAGTTGGTAGACGTTTACTCATCGTGCGACATCATAGTTCCAAGTGAGTTTTTTGAAGTTTTTTTACTACAAATATGGTAAGAAACAGTTCAATTTTAACCTATAGTCGTTATTTTTATTTTAGATTAAGCGTTTATTATTATTTGGTACTAGTACACACTTGTCCCAATAAAATTCTACTGTGTGGAAGTGTGTATTAATTCAGCTGGACAAGTGTGTACTAATAGTGAACATGAGAAAAGTTCACTATTTGAAGAGCTGCTTCTGGAAATGGTGAAACAACACAGAGGAAAAGAAGACAAGAAACCTAGAAGAAAAATCGCGGGTGGAGCTGAAATTATAACTGCTCCAGAGGTAATTAAACATTTACCGAAAAAACCAATTAAGAAGACAGTGAAAAAAAGTAAAGTCTCTAACGTATAGTCAGTGAATCAGAAACATCATCAGATTAAGAAGAAGTTTGTGAAGACCAGGGTGATGATATTGACGAAGAATTTAGAGATCAGGAAGAATTGATCACATTTATGGATGAACTAAACAAAGAAAATTCAGATGTAGATGTTAGTGATTGGATATTGGTAGTATTCATGTTACTGTCAACAAAAAAAGAAGACGAAGAAGTAAAATTAAAATTTTTACGTTACGTTCATTCGTTAGATCCAACTACTACAAATTCTTTCATCTGGGCTGATCCTGAGGAATGTGCTTTCATTGGAACTCAAAATATTATTATGGTTCTTCCAAAGCCAGTTGTTGAACTTTCTTTTACAGATTATAATGTTCATTAGTAATATAACTCGATTTATTTAGTATTTTACTTTACCTTTAGGATATATTCATGTTTTTTTTTCACTTTTAGTTATTCAGTTAATGTCCATTTCTTGTTAAAAAGTTTGTAACTTGAAGAGTTTGTAAGATAAAAAAAAATTTTTTGCACCAGTCGAAAAATAAAATATCGCAGTTTAACACACTTGCCCCAGACTTCTACATTTCTTGATATGTGCATTGCATTTGGCTTGCATACACACTTTCCCCTTTTCACAGGAGAAGTGTGTACTATGGGCATAGAAATATATATAATATAGAAATAAATGCGAAAATGTGTTTATATCAAAGTTTTATTACGAGTACTTGTAGGCAATACCCATAACTATGTTATGCCAAAATTTGAGATCTGCAACTCTAGTGCTTTTTTTAAAAATATGGTGTATATAAGAACTTTCCAAATATTGCTACACACTTACCCCACCTTACCTTATATATTTATTCGTAAATTGCGTTTCCACTGCGATAGCAACACGGATTTGTTTACATATGTTTCCTATTTTCTTTTGAGGTTTACCGCTCAAAATGGAAACCGGCGACAAGTAGGACAGTCATCATTTGTTGCCGAAACAAAGAAATTTTCACTAACAGTTGAAACAAAAACTTTGTAATGAAATAGAATTCCCAGATTTTGTAATAAGATTTTTCGAAGCTGGCTTCAATGACTCATTCGAGCTCTAAAGCAATGGCAAAATTAACAAGCAGATATCATAACACCTGAGATAAAATATGTATTTATAACATGAATAATTCAACCTTGTTTTCAATGGACTATTAATCTTGAGTTTACAAACTGAATTAAAGAAGGAAAAGGAACGTAAATTTACTACTCAAGCACCACATTCAATAATGAAGCAAATTGGACCATATTGACTGAATTTTATTTTCTTTTGTATCTCAAATTCTTTTTTTGCAGTTCATCAACAAAATGAATTATTTCATCTATGTCAACTCAATTAATTCCCAATATTCTCTGCTTCGTCACAACTACCATGTTTTCTATGACTCTTCCACGATCTTCTCTGCTTCTAAAATTAAACCATCACAGATCAAAATCATTGACTAATATGATTAGTAACGTCTAATAACCCTTTCAGTCCGATTAAACTACTCAAAGTATATTATAGCAGAGTCGGAGATCCCCAAATCTTTGAAATTAGATGCCTCAAACTCCACAGATTGATATGATATCTCCCTACTTTCGCTGTGCTGAATCCTTCTTGTTAGCCTTCATTCCAAATTCGTTTGCATCGCCTACTTCGAACATCGTGTGAGAGAGCACCACAACCACATAGCAACTCAGGAATCTAGCGTGCCAGGTCTCCCACTCCTCAAAACGGGTCGATGTTCACGTCTGCCACGCTCTGTGGCTCTACGCTCTACCTTTCACCGACTCTCAGATCGGTGAAACTATGGTCGAACTGCGCAGTTTGACAGAAGTTTACTCCGTGCGACGGTCGCCAGTCGTGTAAATATAGAAGGACGTTGACATATTATTGAGGTTTACGATCTAGACCCGCTTGTGAATTGTACGAAACGTTGGTTTCATTTCGTAACCGGTTGAAACTTCGAGAGAATTCGTAAAACTGAATTGTGTTTGCAACTTGTGACATTACTTACTACTTATCGGCGGCCATATGCTTATTTCTTTATCCCGCCTTTTCTGTAACCTTTCTCAACCGTATCTCGACGCGGTCTGCGATTTTAACAGGCACGTACTCGAGGGACTCGTGTACGATTTTGTCCTACTTTTCTGACGTGAATGATGGTGAAGTGTTCTGTGAAATTTTGTACGAGGAACGCTCGGGAAGATCTTGGGATTAGTTTTTTCAGGTGGCCAGCGGAAAGTGCAAGGTAAGATAGAAATGACGGATGGAATTATTTCCTCATCTACTTAAATATACAGGTTGTTCCAAAAATGAAACTTATTCTTTGTGAAATATTTTAAATTTATGTTTGGAAATTATTGAGTTATTCGAACTTTGAATTGTTCTAAATTAATGGTCGGAAAAAATTCATTCCATTAAGAATGTAAAATAATTATTTCTTTGCTACTGCTAAATACAGTATCTATATATTTTTATATAGTGAAGCATAAGCCAAGTGTTTTTTTATTTTAAAGTTTATACTTTATTTCTTTTTCGTTGTTAGGTGAATATTTTCCAATTGTTTCTGTTTGTATAATCGACATAAAATGTTGTTGAATATACATTTGTTAAGTTGATCTTCAAGGAGTTTGTTATGTGGGTTCAAATTTGGGTTGAGTTATTAGTGTTTCACGTAGTTGCTTGACTTATTTCTGATCAATTTTAAGAGACGAAAATAAAAAAAACATATTAGTTATACAATAATTAGAGTCGAAACAAAAGATATTAAATAAAAATTATACACCATCCAATGAAATATGACAGAATAATACGTCAGATTATCAATTTTGGTTCTGAAAATAGTATATTATTCAACGAGCACAAAATGATTGCTATTTTTCACGAGGGTGAAGTTTGCAACACGAGCTGCAAGCGAGTGTCGCAACTCACCCGAGTGAAAAATTGTAATTTTGTGCGAGTAGAATACTATACTTTGTCCACGACTGTACTATAAATCATTCATTATACGTGTGCTTCCTGAAGTATAATGATACCTATTATTCACTACTATTGAATAATGGTTTATTATACACTGCATGACGTCACACTCAAAACGTATGTCCAAACTTGAGACTATCATTGACATTGTTAGTATAGTATTGTTATTAGATTTTTAGGTTTTATGTAACTAAGATAACTTTTAGGCAAATTATTAAGCTATATTTAATATAATGCACAACTTATTGAATATTTACTCTAATAAATTATCTATTTCATTTTTATCAGAGTGAAAGAAAGGAATGAAATCGATGTCAAGTATGAAATAGTTGACGTTTACGTGAGTATGCAATTTTCAGTGAACACAGAAAATGTTATGTCAACGCTTTTGATAACTATTTTTATTGTTGAAAATGCAGGTTATTACTAATTTTTCCGAGGAAGTCGTGGACAAAGTATAGTATTCTACTCGCACAAAATTACAATTTTTCACTCGGGTGAATTGCGACACTCGCATGCAGCTCGTGTCGCAAACTTCACCCTCGTGAAAAATAGCAATCATTTTGTGCTCGTTGAATAATATACTATTGTCCACGACTTCCTCGAAAAAATTAGTAATAATCTGCATTTTCAACAATAAAAATAGTTATCAAAAGCGTTGACATAACATTTTCTGTGTTCACTAAAAACTGCATACTCACGTAAACGTCAACTATTTCACTTGACATCGATTCCATTCCTTTCTTTCACTCTGATAAAAATGAAATAGATAATTTATTAGAGTAAATATTCAATAAGTTGGGCATTATATTAAATATTAGTTTAATAATTTGCCTAAAAGTTATCTTAGTTACATAAAACCTAAAAATCTAATATCAATACTATCCTAACAATGTGAATGATAGTCTCAAGTTTGGACATACGTTTTGAGTGTGACGTCATGCAGTGTATAATAAACCATTATACACACTAGTGAATAATAGGTATTATTGTACTTCAGGAAGCACACGTATAATGAATGATTTATAGTACAGTCGTGGACAAAATTGATTTTTATTGAGTTAAATGCATGATTTTTTTTTGAGTTCTTAGTAATTTTCTGCTACTTGTATTATAAAATATGAAAAATACGTTTATTAATTAGTAATTAAATTAAATAGATTGTCTCTTTCTTGAGGGGGAATCATTTATGATAATATAAATAATATTTTACATTTAAAAGCAATGAAGATATGTTTACAAATATTGTATCTTATGATATTTCAAACTCTCTGAAATTGATTGACATCAATCACAATATATAGAATGTTATTCAATTTTAGTTCAACATTTCTAACTGCCATGAAATAGTATCTTTCATTAGGAGTCGAGAAAATAGGCTTTTTCCGTGGGTGCGTTCCAAGTTCCCGTGGGAGTCGCTGCCGAACACGGGAAGAAGCATTTATGGATGTGTAATGAACGTTATTTTTCATTACTTATATCTACCGGAAAACCGCAGATTGTTGAGAAGCATTCATTTTTAAAGATTAACGAACAAAAATACGTATTTTTAATTTTTATTAATTGAAATATCTATGATACAATTTGTGTTGTTGTAAATTATAATGGTTTAGCGCCAGTTACAAAATGGACGATACTGGTTTTCATATCTCTCACTTGACTTTTTGGGCAGTCATTCTGCACTTAATTTTGCCGCTTCAGCGATATTTATTTCTCTGGTGAAATCATTATTAAATATTTCCACTAAAAATATTCAAATACTGTCAAAAAACAAGCGCTCAAAGAAATTCTCGAATAATTTACTGCTGTTTATTTGAAGCGAATGTATTTTCAAATTGAATAATTGGGAAAATATGACGACATTATAACAGATTTAATTGACAATTGTTCCGGGTTACAAGCCCATTTTCGAAAGTTCCATTAGGACCCTTCGATAATGCACTAGCAATCCGCAAAAATTGTCAAGTAAAGCTGTTTTTAATATGTGTTTAATTCGAAAATACCTTTTCTTCAAACTAATATCAAACCATGTTTCACCAAGAGTTCCTCGAAAGATGAAAATATTAATGGTATTTTTATTGCAGATGCGACGAATGGATGAGAGCATTGGGCAGGCCGGATCTGCAAGGTATCAATGCGGATAAAATGCATCAGTCGAAGTACAGGGTGTGCAGCGTCCACTTTCACAGCAATAGTTTCTCGTCGATGCTGATGAATAGGTTGAAGAGGGAAGCGGTTCCCATACTTTTTCCTTCAGGTAAGGGTTGAAGTTGCAAAACATTACTGTTGTATGCGTTTTTAGTCGTATTTTCCCCTAAAATAATTGACTAATGCAGCGTATCAAAAGTCAACAGTCAGGTGCAGGACAAGTTCTTTTATTCGTTTCATGGATAATGATTTATGAAGTTTTTTTGATATATTGTCACGTTTTGAACGATTGAACGAGACACTGCACTATATTGGAAGGTCCCTAAAGCTAAATGGGGGCAAATAAAATAAAAATCAATTATCAATACCATATTTAATTAGCTCAATCATCCTTGAGGCTTGTCAAGAGAAAATAAATGAATAATTTAATAATAATATCGAGATTAATGTATCTTACCTAACCATTTTGGACGGGAGCAAATCTTCGAAGCTGGTAGTGGACTTTGATTGAGAATCAGGATCAGAATGAATTGATTCTAAAAAAAAAAAGAATCATTCCTCCCTGAAGTATGTGTAGGGAGGCGGGCAGCTTGAGTTTGGGATTAACTCCTTCAGCCAGATCAGAGGGTACACTATGTACAAGTAGGATAGGTGAGACGGGATATTTATGGAACATAGGAAGTGTGGGTAAGGTTCAGAGGATTAATACTGGTCCTGCATTCGCCTTATAAGTTTGCAAGCAGTGACTTACATCACCATGAGGAAACCTCTGAAAAAAACTCATGGCGGACCAGTCGGCCTCGGGGTTTGAACCCGAGACCTCCCAAATACTAGCCAGCGTACGCTAAGTACTCAACTAACTAGCTTGGTATTGATTTTGAAATTATATCGATACTTATACTTTTGGCGTACGTGACTATTGATCTAAAGAAAATGATGACTGGCTTCTAAACCGGATGTGAAGCAGACGAGTTTTCCACAAATGTTGAGTTTACTTCGCGAATTATTCCATTCGATTGAATGGAAGAATATGTTTTTTAAATTAGTTATTTCCTCATTATATATATACATATATATATATATATATATATATATATATATATATATATATATATATATATATATATATATATATATATATATATATATATATTATATATATATATATATATATTCGAATTGTTGTTGCCTGTTAACTATTTCTAATCTTTTGATAATTATTAGCAATAACAGGCTTGTTGAATCTTAAAAAACTCGATTTTATTGAAAAGTTGACGTTTCGCCACGACATTCATGGCTTTATCAAAACTTTTTTTTTTTTTTTTTTTTTTTTTTTTTTAAAAAAAAAAAATAAAGTTTTGATAAAGCCATGAATGTCGTGGCGAAACGTCAACTTTTCAATAAAATCGAGTTTTTTAAGATTCAACAAGCCTGTTATTGCTAATAATTATCAAAAGATTATATATATATATATATATATATATATATATATATATACTCAGGTGCAAAAAAAAACGCAACAAGTTAATATTTGAGAAGTCATAGTTTTTTTATTTATAGTTCAATTTTGAAATTTTTTTCAGAAAACTGTAGATGAAATATTTAGTTTCACCTTACACATTCAGTCTTTTGTTGAAAGCTGCCTCATTAGTTATTCTACAGAGTTAATGAGAAGTTTGTTGTTGAACCCTAATTTCAAAACACCCTGTGAAATAATCTCGTGGTCAGATTCTTTCAAAATACCAGTTATTCTTAAGAATCATTTCTTTTCAACATTTTGTTTTTCATTTCATGCCTTCAAGTGCACTAGTTCATTTTTAATAGGAGAGAAAAGATCTCCAAACAACAGATTACCCAATTTTAAGAACTGTTAATTATTGACGAGATGGCTTTGCTTATTGTGCCATAATCTCAGTTTGACAGCTCAGTTTATGAATCCAGCAATGAGAAAGCAACAATATATTGTTCATTTATAATAATAAGCAATTATTGCAGAATTGTTCCATGCAAGTTTATTCAATGCAAATTGAAAATCAAACTATACGATAAACGAGCTTCGTTCAGTAATTCAGGAGGAATTGCAAAATATTCCTCAAAATGCTATTCGTCACCTTATTGAAAGATATGAACCGACGTATGCAGGCAGTAGTAAGAGCTAGAGGTGGTAATACAAAACATTAATCTAAATTTGTTGCAAAAAGTACGTTTCTTCAGGTTATTTAAGATGCAGATGAATTGGTTTGTTTTGAAGTTTGATTTTTAATTTGAATTGAATAAATTTGCATAAATAAATTTTTGCTTATTATTATAAATGAACCATATATTGTTGTTTTCTCATTGCTGGATTCATAAACTGAGCTGTCAAACTGAGATTATGGCACAATAAGCAAAGCCATCTCGTCAAAAATTAACAGTTCTTAAAATTGGGTAAACTGTTGTTTGGAGATCTTTTCTCTCCTATTAAAAATGAACTAGTGCACTCAAAGGCATGAAATGAAAAACAAAATGTTGAAAAGAAATGATTCTTAAGAATAACTGGTATTTTGAAAGAATCTGACCACGAGATTATTCCACAGGGTGTTTTGAAATTAGGGTTCAACAACAAACTTCTCATTAACCCTGTAGAATAACTAATAAGGCAGCTTTCAACAAAATACTGAATATGCAAGTTGAAACTAAATATTTCATCTACAGTCTTCTGAAAAAATTTTCAAAATTGAACTATAAATAAAAAAACTATGACTTCTCAAATATTACCAAATATTTACTTGTTGCGTTTTTTTTGCACCTGAGTGTATATATATACAGGGTGGCCAAATGAGCGAGGTAAGCGGCTGTATCTCAGGATCTGTACATCTGGCAACAATGGATTTTTTTATTATGATAAAAGTGGCCATGAGAAAGTTCTGTAAATTATTTTCAAGTTCCGTATTGCACCGCTAGAGGGCGTAACTAAAAATTAAATAAGAAAAACGTCTTTTTTTTCAAAAACTTATATATTAACCTATACTTTTAATGCCACTGTTAGAAAGCCTAGAAAATTCTCTATCATTTTGATTTAAGGCTCATTGGCGTACGAACGATAGTAGGGATGGGGGAAGCCACTTACTCGATTTTAGCAATTTAAAATTTGTTTGCCAGATATACAAGTCCTGAGATACAGCCGCTTACCTCGCTTATTTGACCAGCCCGTATATATGCATAAATATATATATATATATATATATATATATATATATATACAAAAAAAATTAAAAATTGCGCGTGTAGCGTGTATATATATATATATATATATATATATATATATATATATATATATATATATATATATATATATATATATATATATATATATATATATATATATATATATATATATATATATATATATATATATATATATACACGCTACACGCGCAATTTTTAATTTTTTTTGTTTGGGTCGATTACTTCTAAGGTTACCCCCGTAACATGTTTTGCTGTACCACGTTTGAAGTGAAACTTCTTTAGCACCGTTGTGATTCGAAAATTGGTTGAAACGAAAAAGCGACATCAAAAAGAGACAAACACATTCATTAATAGGATTTAGCATGCGTGAAAAGGAGATACAATTATACAGTGTTTCTATAATCTTCGTCTCCTCTTTGTTCGGGCTTTCGTAGCGCCCCCCCCCCTACATGTGTGCTGTGTCGGCCTTCGTATTACCGAACCGAGAGAAATGGCGTCGTGAACAGTTTAGCCAACTCTACAGTTTTAACAGTAGATTTACAGATTTTTGGAAAAGTTGCCAGTTTTTAGTTTAGTCCTCCAAGTCTACAGTTTTTTTTTAAATTTAACCCTTTCGCTCGCGCATTTTTGTTTTTCAAGATAAAAATCTGAAATTAGGAGGACTTACTCTTTTATTTTCTTACAATTTTTTGGTGTACCTACTCGAAAAAATTCTGTCATCCATTTTAGGAGGTGTGATATGTACAATATACTGTACATTGTGAGTAAACGGTATATATGACTTGTACAATATATTGCACATTTGGAATAAGTGGTAGTGTACTTGCGATTTTTTAAAATGAAATGCAATTGAAAAACAACATAAGGTTACAACTGATCATTTATTTGTGTGATATATTAAAAAACAATTTCGTTTTTTGAAATGCATAAATGTATATTGCACTTAGTACAAACAAAATTCGTCCTAGATGTATATTCAGGGAATTTGCATCTGGAAGAAGAAGATTTTTCATCAAAGTTACCTTCCATATCATCTGACCTTCCCTCTTTTACCGTATTTTCATCATCATAACCATTGTTTACTTCTACGTCCCTATCTCCCCACCCATAATCGTAATCATTAAGCCCTTCAATATCTGATAGGCCCTCCTCAA
>JARQZK010004357.1:247500-317500 GCA_030704885.1 Cynegetis impunctata | reverse complement strand
TAAGTTTTCAACGCCTCAAAGAACCTGAAGAAGAGTCGATTTTTTTCGTATTCATAATTCCTAGTGCCCCTGATTCATTATTGATATTAATTTATAAGGTTCATATATATATATATATATATATATATATATATATATATATATATATATATATATATATGTATATATATATATATATATATATATATATATATATATATATATATATATATATATATATATATGTATATATATATATATATATATATATATATATATATATATATATATATATATATATATATATATATATATATATATATATATATATATATATATATATATATATATATATATATATATATATATATATATATGCATATATATATATATATATATACAGGGTGATTCATTAATACGTGTAAATATTTTAACGGGAGAATTTTGAGCCCAAAATATGAAGATCTAACCCAATTTGCTCATATAAAATATTTCTCCTTACTGAGTTACAGGGTGTTTTATTTCGATTATTAAAAATGAATTTTGTTCATTACTTCAATGCTGCTTGATATTTCTTTATGATATTTGGCAGTAAGTTAAAGTAGTTTGGGACACATCAAATAATAGTAAAGAAGACTTTCTCGCTATCACCAGTGGCGTACGGCAGGGGCACGGGAAGAATTCTCGTTTCCTAAATTCTACGCCACTGGCAGAATTGTCATTTTAGTATAATTTTTCGATTCTCCTATATTTTCTCTGTAAATAAGGTATTCTTTTTTCGTAACGCTAGAGCCACTATTTTTCGAGATATTTAACGTTGAACATATGGCTGCACAATTCCTTTGATTTTTATGTACGAGTCATATCGGGTTTTTTTGTCATACGATTGCATGTATTTAAATTGAAAAAAAAAATTATTAGGTATTTTTTTTATATTTATAATAATATTAACAAACAATTTAAAACATAACAACTACAAAAATATCCAGCGCTACATAAAAAAAGTTCAAAATAAATACTTAAATATGAAGATCTTCTTTACAAATTTTGGAAGAATATCAAATTTATGAACAAAACTTAAAAACAATTTACAACAAATGTTCAATGTGATCTCCGTTTACCTCAATAAGTTTATTCATTCTTTCGTTGAACGATCTTCTAACTTTAAAAAATATATTTGGCTGATTCTCAATAAAATTAGCGGAATTTACAATTTGCTTGGGAGTATACCAGTGATTTCATATGCCCCCAGAAATAGAAATCTAATGGATTACAATCGGGACTTCGAGGCGGCCACGGAAATTCACTACCTCTGCCAATCCAACGATGAGGAAATTTATTATCTAGATAATTCCGCACTATTGATGTATAATGGGGTGGTGCTCCATCGTGCATGAACCACATGTCTCTCCTTTGGTTAAGTGGCAATTGTTCTAGCTCATCGAAAAGTTTAGTTTGTAGAAACTCCAAATACGAATTACCATTTAAATTTTCAGGTAGTTCATATGGACCTAACAAACGGTCTCCGAGTATACCGCACCAAACATTAATTTTAAACTCGCGTTGAAAATGTGACTCACAATATAAATGAGGATTTTCAGTATCCCAACTGTGGCTATTCCTCCAGTTAAATATTCCTCTCCGTGTACAAGTAGCTTCGTCGCTAAAGATAACATTTTCATAAAAGTTCAGATTTTCATTTTTTTTATTTGCCATCGACTGAGCGAAATTCAATCTTGCAGGAAGATCTCTTGGTAATAAGTTTTGTACTGGAGTAAAATGGTAAGGTTTCAAATTTCCCTTTTTCAGTATTCTAAAAACTGTAGATTGGCTTACCCCAGTCATTGAAGATAAGCGACGAGTGCTAAGTTGTGGATTTTCTGCAATTCTCACTAATATGTCATCTTCCTGATCTACAGAAATATGTTTAGGTCGGCCCACATCACGTTTTGGCTTGAATTGTCCAGTCTCTCCTAATCTTCTAAAAATATTGCGAAAGGTTTGATGATTGGGCTGAACTCTATCTGGATACATTTCTCCATATCTTTGAGTAGCAGCAAGACAGGAATAATTTTCTTGTGCATAAACACAAAGCATATCGCGCATTTCAGTATTACAAAAAACATTAGGGCGCTGCATCTTCACTTAATCTGCTTTTAAAAAATTTATAACAGTCACAATCTTCATAGATAATATTGTCAACAACTGTCAGTTGTGACACCATCCTACTAGATCAAAATAATTATTTAAGACTTCCTCATATCTATTTCCAAATAAATGTGAACTGCATCTATTATGACATTAGACACATGCATAATAATTACTTAATTAACAATTCTATTACAAAAACACCAACATGATTGATACATAATTAAAATCAAAGTAATTATGCAGCCATATGTTCAACGTTAAATATCTCGAAAAATAGTGGCTATACTCCCAAACGAGAAATACTAGCCAGGAACTATGGCAGCAAATTGTAAATTCCGCTAATTTTTTTGCGAATCAGCCAAACATATTTTTTAAAGTTAGAAGATCGTTCAACGAAAGAATGAAAAAACTTATTGAGGTAAACGGAGAGCGTATTGAACATTTATTGTAAATTGTTTTCAAGTTTTGTTCATAAATTTGATATTCTTCCAAAATTTGTAAAGAAGATCTTCATAATTAAGTATTTATTTTGAACTTTTTTTATGTAGCGCTGGATATTTTTGTAGTTGTTATGTTTTAAATTGTTTGTTAATATTATTATAAATTTAAAAAAAATACCTCATAATTTTTTTTTTCAATTTAAATACATGCAATCGTATGACAAAAAACCCGATATGACTCGTACATAAAAATCAAAGGAATTGTGCAGCCATATGTTCAACGTTAAATATCTCGAAAAATAGTGGCTCTAGCGTTACGAAAAAAGAATACCTTATTTACAGAGAAAATATAGGAGAATCGAAAAATTATACTAAAATGACAATTCTGCCAGTGGCGTAGAATTTAGGGAACGAGAACTCTTCCCGTGCCCCTGCCGTACGCCACTGGTGATAGCGAGAAAGTCTTCTTTACTATTATTTGATGTGTCCCAAACTACTTTAACTTACTGCCAAATATCATAAAGAAATATCAAGCAGCATTGAAGTAATGAACAAAATTCATTTTTAATAATCGAAATAAAACACCCTGTAACCCTGTAAGGAGAAATATTTTATATGAGCAAATTGGGTTAGATCTTCATATTTTGGGCTCAAAATTCTCCCGTTAAAATATTTACACGTATTAATGAATCACCCTGTATATATATATATATATATATATATATATATATATATATATATATATATATATATATATATATATATATATATATATATATATATATATATATATATATATATATATATATATATATATATATATATATATATATATATATATATATATATATATATATATATATATATATATATATATATATATATATATATATATATATATATATATATATATATATATATATATATATATATACAGGGTAGCAAGAAAGTCTGGCAACAAGGTATTTTTTTTAAGACGATCAAACGTATAATCATCAAATTTCCCTCAGAGATGGATTGTTTGAAGAGGTGTAATTGAGTGGCCGGCAAGATCTAATAACTCGACTCCACTTTATAACAGACATATTGGATTCAAAAACTCTCAAATGTCTTGAGATACGAACAATTTCTCTATAAATGATTAACAATTCTATTCGAAGCTTCAAATACAGATTGTATTATTGCTAAGACACAGGTGGCCAACATTGTGACCTCCTGTTATAAGGAAACTATTAATATTTTTGTAAGTATGAATAAAAAATAACATATTGTATTTCTTTGAAAATTGTTTCTCTTATATTTTAGTTATGTGTTAAGTATTTTGTATTTTTGAAAAGAGGACGAAATCAGCTTTTCTACGATATATCACTCGACCTACGGTGCTATTTAAAAAAAATTCAAGATGGCGGCGGTACACTTAATGCTGACGTCACTCAAGTTTGACAGGACCTCTGAAAAACGAGAAATACAATCCTGTGCATAACCCTAAAGTTTGATAATTATACGTTCAAGCGTTTCAAAGAAAATACCTTGTTGCCAGACTTTCTCGCTAACCGGTATATATATATATATATATATATATATATATATATATATATATATATATATATATATATATATATATATATATATATATATATATATATATATAATATATATATATATATCTGAAAGCTAAACATGCTGCTCCCGTTGAAAGGATCGCTTATTCCTAGCTTTCATTCGTCCAGTATCTGGAATGTAACATGCGATAAGGAACTTAATTCCAATAATTATAAATGGATAATAAATTAGTATCAAATTGATGAATTTTTCTAGTGAATCCGCCCTTCGGCTGAAATCAACTACAATTTTAATTTGGAAATATGTCGAAGATAGCTGATACAAATCGATTTTCCGTTATCTATAATGCAAGTTATAGGACCTACGCCGCCATTTTATTGAAAATGGGATTGACGCGAATTGCGAAACGTCAACAGGGTACGATTCGCTGCATCATCAGGAAAAAATAGTCTCGCTACCAATTATCTACTGCGCATGCGGCTTTATACGCGGAAGCAGGGTCACCTCCGGCCGTACACTAAAAACGACAAGACCGGCAACCTTGAGCCTCGTCGATTATCGGAGCGAGAGAGAGAATGGTCGCTGTCGAAACCTACTCGACGCTGCCCGCCCGAGGCGGACTCTATACTTATTTCCATCGCTTGGCAACGTACCAAATCGAGCCCGTACGTCGCGGATTGTCCCGTACGTTTGTGCGGTTATTATGATCGGCGTTTCGTTTCTATCTCTTCATGTTCGAGTTTGGACGACAGGCCTCTTGTGTGACTTTCGCACGTTGCTTTATCGACTTATATTGATTTAAGCGTTTGAGAGTTTGTTTGCTCGATTCGCATTTAGCATTAATTTAGACGAACGAAATGGATTTTTTTTAAAATCGATATGAACATCTAAAAGTGTGAAAAAAGGCTACTGTGATCATGTTTTTCATGAAGATCGATATTATTATATAAATATTCGTAAGCGGGAGATACTGTTGAAATAAAGAGATATTTTTAGCCTATTCATTTACGATCGCCATCTTCATGATCATTTATTTGTGATCAATTTCTATTTTTTAAAATTACCGCTAGAAGCTGAAAAAATGAGATTTGAGGAAAATAAATAAATTTGGCAACATGCGGAATTGTCGGAAGCATCAAAAATACTATTTTATAGTTCCATAGTAAAATCATGGCTATTTGTGTAAATTGAGATGAAATTATATAAACAACGAAGGATCTCATTACGAAAAATAAGTATTCAATTGTAATAGTGTCGCGGTATTATTTGAAAAATTTGGAGAGAATCCCGTCACAAAGGAATTTGAAGAGTTGACAAAATTCAACTGATATGGAAAACTATTGAATATCTTTAAAACATTCTATTTGAAATGACTATTGAAAATATATTAATTTTTTGTAAACATTTTTTAAAAATAAATCATTTTTTCGCAATTCGAGATGTTTCATTGAAAAAGCAGCAGTTTGTAAAGGCTAACCAACAATTTACAATAAAATCTCTTCCTTTTCTATGAACCAACTAAAACAACTTAATTCATGTACAATATTTATATTTCAGTATTAAATTTCAACAGTACCTTCTTTTTGGTTAGATACTCACGTTAATAAATTATGTATGTAATGATATTTCAATGTTTTCATAATTTTGAAATATTATGGTAATAAATTCATCAATTAAATTTCTCAACAAAATAGAATGCAATGTTCTATATTTTCGAGAAATATGTAATAGGTATATCAAGTGTTTTATATGTATATATATATATATATATATATATATATATATATATATATATATATATATATATATATATATATATATATATATATATATATATATATATATATATATATATATATATATATATATATATATATATATATATATATATATATATATATATATATATATATATATATATATATATATATATATAAAACCCTATATTATTACATATGTCTGACTGACAGGGTTGCCATATTCTTCAGAGCCGTGTCGCACTTTAGGTTTAGACGCTGATTTGTCGCCCAAAACGCAACCGTGGTTGCGACATATCGCAAACGGGTAAATATTGGTAACAAGTGTTTTTGCATATAAAATTCACTTATTCTAGCAGTTATTTCATACGCGTAATAATGATTTTTTCGGCAACCACACGAAAAATACTGTACGCCTACTCGACTAAAAAAAACAATAGTATGTATTTTCGGGACGTTTTACTTAAATTACTATCACAATCAAAACCACGATTCTGTTAGAAATATCTTTATTTTTTATATAAACTGTTCACAAAACATCACTACATCATCATATTTGTCCGTGGTTGAAGTTGTGGATTGGTTCTGCTGCAGATACATATCAGAATCAAATTTTGCATACATAGCTTTGCTGGCCTTAAAATTCTTTACAGTAAATCTCATTTATTGCAAAGTGAGATCTAATTGACACAACTGAATTTAACACTTTCAGCATCATTTTGTTTCCAATTTTAAATCTAACAATATTGATCAATGAAAATACACTCTCTACAAATGCATTGGATGACGGTGAGCTTATAAAAATAAATGCAAATAGAGCTAAATCTTTAAACATGAATTGGTTGGCAGAAATTTCTAAATCTATAACCTTCCTCCAAAAAATAATAGGGTTATCAGAGACCGATTCATCAAATATCACGGTATATAGAATATACCGTTCTTTGACATTTCCCTACAGACTACAGGGTCACGGTTTGTAGAATAATAACAAACCGTGCTACAGGGTAGCATTTATGTTTCTTCTTAACAAGAGCAAGTGACAGTTGTTGACTCAGTGATGCCACCACAAAATCCAACCAGTGCTGAATAAAGAGAATCGAATACATCAAATCGATAATAGAATGCAAATATCGTCGAGACGATAAGTGACCGAATATGAACAGATTACAGAGTGTGAAGGCGCAATTCACGGCATTAAAAATCGCCCAATTTGCGACTTGCGATATTGGCAAATTTCTAGTCGCAATTTAAAGTTAAAAGTAGCCCAATTTGCGATAAATCGCCCAATCTGGCCACCCTGCTGCCTGGTTATAACGAACTCGTATATAGCCGAACGAACGCTCGGATATAACGATCAATTTTCTCCACCAAATGTTGAGATATATTATCGGCTATAACGAACTATCGAAGTCGGCATATTTCTATGATGCTATGATGTATTTTAACATACTTTCCGGGCTTTGATTCTTTGCGATGGCGGAACAAGATTCGATGTTAGTAAGCAAACGCAAAGCAATCAATTTAAGTGAAAAAATCGATATAATCAATAAACTCCAAAATGGGGTAGGAAACGCTGCAATCTGTAGAGAATACAAATTGTCAAAGTCGACTGTTTCAACGATTTGGGCCAACAGAGAAAAATTTGTAAAAGTTCAGCATATAAACGCACCGTCAATGAAAAAACTACGAGGATCGTCTAAACCAAATGTCGATCAGTCTCTTTTGGAATGGTTTTCTTTAAAAAGAAGTCAAAACATTCCTATTTCTGGACCCATTCTTCGAGCCAAAGCATCAGAGTTTGAGAAATTGTACAAAAATCAAAACGAAATCTCACAAGAAGGACAACCAAGGGCGCTAGAGGATGAACCTGAATGCTCCAAAGGCTGGATTGATCGCTTCAAACGGAGATATGATATTAAAAGTGGAAAAATTCATGGTGAGTGCCAGTGTATCTAATTGAATAAAACATATTGTTTATTTTGAATAATAAAAAATTCACACCTCGTTTATAACGGCCACTCGCTTATAGCGAACACTTCCTATATCCGAGTTTGACTATATATATATATATATATATATATATATATATATATATATATATATATATGAATATATATATATATATATATGTATATATATATATATATTTTTTATATATATATATATATATATATATATATATATATATATATATATATATATATATATATATATATATACAGGGCTATTCAAATTCGAGTATATGCATGGGGATTTCGATAACGTGTAAGAGAATAGAGCGATGGTTAAATGGGGGCAAAGTAGCAGAGGTCAGTTATATCGTTTAAAAGAAAATCTGATCTAGTTACTTTATTTCTGGAGTTATATAGGAAAAATCGATAATTTCGAAATCCTTTTTTTGACTATATCTTTTTATTTAATGAATTATTTTCAAAACAATTGTCACTTTGCCATTGCCATTTTTTGTAGGCTATCTAGATATCTGAATAAAAATTATATACAGGGTGTCGTATAAATTGGGCCACCCTCAACTTTCAATTCTCAAATACGGACCAGTATTTTTTATTGCATTTTTTTGAATGCCAAGAGTCATGTTTTATATTCACGTAGTATTTTCTTCTGAATTACAGAGTGTTCTGGAAATATTGAACTATTACCAGTAAAATTTCAACATTTTTTAAAAAATTGCAGCTCTAATTGAAAAAAATATCATAGAATGAGGTAAAAAAATGCCTAGGATTTGGAAGATAATCAACATTATTCGACGAAAAATGTCTTCTTCAAGAATTCAACCACATTTCAGTTCACGCAACTCATGATCAATGTTGTACGAAAAAATGTGAAATTCTTCCCAGTACGTACATGTATGTGCATATAATCAATGCCCAAACAAAATAATCTTCCAATAGAAATTTTCATACTCCAGACACCAATTTGGAAATATTTCATTGTTACTCAGTTTTCGAACTACCTATATATGTTTCATATTGGCGTTTTATTTTTATATAAATCATAAAGTGTTTTGGGAATATTGAACTAATACTAGTGATATCTCATCATTTTTTAATTCCATAACAACTCTAATTGAATAATATCAGAGAATGAGAGGTGAATCAGACAAATTGATTCCTTAAGAAAAATCAATTTCAGAATTTCCAGATTATCTAGTCTCTAGATTTTATTTCTTTGCCATAATGTAGCATTGGTAGAATAATTATTATTGATCCCAATGTCGATTCACCTCAGTAGGTATGACTGGTATGAGGAAGATCTGTATGTATTCTGCTGAGGACAAACATAATCTGTCACAAACATTATTGATCACATTGACACATATTATTGATCATATAGGTTTTCATATTTTATAACTTATCGCACAAGAACATGTTTAGTTATTATCTAGAATTGAAATAAGTCATTATAAGTAATCATAATCGAAATAAATGTTTGAATTGACGATCTTCTCGTTTCAGACATTTACGGAGTCGTTTTTGTAAGTTATTATTCGCTCTGAGCATATCCTTTCGGCGTAGTGATGCGAAAGCGTTCATGATTTTAATTCTTAAATCTTCTATATTTCCAATTTCGTTTTGATATATCCTATTTTTAGTGTACCCCATAAAAAAAGTCAAGCGGAAAGACGCATGCTCCTATTATTTCTGTAGAAAACGTTAATCATATCTCTTTTCTGCTGTATGGGGAAACCCATTTTCAGTACTTACAGATTTTTCATTAAATACCAACGATAATTTCCAAGAAACTGTCAAAATAATGACAAGTGAGGTGAACTAAATATTTATTTTCCAAAGCATACTATGAGAATTCAAATAGTTTAATCATAATTGTTGTATATAGCAACAGAATGCCCATGAATTTGCTGAAAAATGTAGGTAGTTCGGAAAGTGAGTATCAATGAAATATTTACAAATTGGTGTCTGTAAGATAAAGATTGCCAGTCGAACGTTTTTTTGTTTGGGCAATGATTACACGTACTAGGAAGAATTTCACATTTTCGTACATTGATCATGAGTTGCGTGAACTGAAATGTGGTTGAATTTTTGAAGAAGACATTTTTCGTCGAATAATGTTGATTATCTTCCAAATCCTAGGCATTTTTTACCTTATTCTATGATATTTTTTCAATTAGAGCTGCAATTTTTAAAAAATGTTGAAATTTTACTGGTAATAGTTCAATATTTCCAGAACACTCTGTAATTCAGATGAAAATACTACGTGAATATAAAACATGACCCTTGGCATTCAAAAAAATGCAATAAAAAATACAGGTCCGTATTTGAAAATTGAAAGTTGAGGGTGGCCCATTTTATACGACACCCTGTATATAATTTTTATTCAGATATTTGGATAGCCTACAAAAAGTGGCAATGGCAAAGTGACAATTGTTTTGAAAACAATTCATTAAATAAAAAGATATAGGCAAAAAAAGGATTTCGAAATTTTCGATTTTTCCTATATAACTCCAGAACTAAAGGAGCTAGATCAGATTTTTTTACCCATATAACTGACTTCTGAAATATGCTACTTTGCCCCCATTTAACCATCGCTCTATCTCTTGCCGTTATCGAAATCCCCATGCATATACTCGAATTTGAATAGCCCTGTATATATATATATATATATATATATATATATATATAATATATATATATATATATTATATATATATATATATATATATATATATATATATATATAATATATTATAGTATATATATATATAATATATTATATATATATATAAGTATATATATTATATATATATATATATATATATATATATATATATATATATATATATATATATATATATATATATATATTATATATATATATATATATATATATATATATATATATATATAATATATATATATATATATATATATATATATATATATATATATATATATATATATATATATATATATATATATATATATATATATATATATATATATATATATATATATATATATATATATATATATATATATATATATATATATATGTATATATATTATATATATATATATATATATATATATATATATATATATTATATATATATATATATAGAAACGCTTTGTATTATCGGGAATGTGGTCTGTAGACTCAATAAACTCTTTGTCTTTTTTTCAACTCAATATTTCGTCATTTATTTTACAGCTTCATGAGGAGTACTACATAAAATTTTAAAAATTAAAAAATTTAAAATTTTTACTTTTTCGATTTCTCTTATATAACTCTACACAATTAAAATGACATATACAATTTTAAAGCACATAACAGAGAGAAAGCGAAAATGTAAAAATTTTAAAGTTTTTAATTTTTAAAATTTTTTGTAGTACTCCTGATCAAGCTGTAAAATAAATGGCGAAATATTGAGTTGAAAAAAAGACAAAGAGTTATGGAGTCTACAGACCACATTCCCGATAAGACAAAGCGTTTCTATATTGCACAGATTGGTCGAAATTATTAAGAATTATAAAAATATATAAATATATATATATATATATATATATATATATATATATATATATATATATATATATATATATATATATATATATACAGGGTTGGGATACAGTATGGAAGTATATATCAAGTATATATCTTTTGAACGAAAAGGACAATATTTTTGCAATATTTTGCAGGTAAGTACAATGGCGCAAAATATTACTCACTGCATATGCATACACACAACATCAATTCGTTTATATGAAAGTTTTATTACGGTAATATAAAAAACTCAAAAGAAGTTGAAACGTGCGATAATTCCTCGTGTATACAGATTTTTTACACTAAACCCAGTATGTACGAATTCGAAATCCCAAGCTCTTTCAACATCTGCAAAGATATACAGGAAGTCCCATTTGAATTAAAAAAGTTGAGGATATTTCCTGTTCAACCGGAAGTATATTATCAACAAAAAGTTGTACATCAGATGCATTTTGCGCCTGCAAAATTTCATAAATATTGTCCTTCTCGTTAAATATATTTACTTGGTTCCATCCATACTTTATCCCAAGCCTGAAATATATATATATATATATATATATATATATATATATATATATATATATATATATATATATTTATTCGAATAGTTGTTGCCTGTGATCTATTTTTAAACTCTTGATAATTATTAGCAATAACAGGCTGGTTGAATCTTGAAAAACTCGATTTTAATAAAAAATTTGACGTTCCACTATGATATTCGTAATTGAAATTTCTTTGACATTTATTGATTTAAAAAAAACAGGGCTGCTTAGTATATGCTATTCAGTTCAATATTAACATTCAAAATTGTTATCACCAGATGGTAAGGGAAACCAAAGAAACCCTCACCTACGTAATGTTTGAAAATAATAATAAAAGGGTACTATTTATCTAACAACAAAGAAATGAGTCATGGGAAAACATTGAAGAAGTGGAGTAGAATTATCGGTATAGACGCTTATATGGAAGCAGCCGTTGACACGTGTTTCGGACTCTTTGGTCCTCATCAGAACGGCGTAGCCAAGTATTGGATTGAAAATTTGAAGATGAAAAAAGTACAACAAACAAAATCCTTAGATACGGAAGATAATCACACAATTGTGGTTTATTGTCTGAACTCTCCGGTATGGGAGATTTGGTCAAACTTTGCCACGGAGGCGATTAATGCTATCCGCGAGATCTAAGAACGAGTAAATAAACAATAACAATGAAATTAGTTGCTGGAAAATATTAAATAGGTAGAGCAAAATTATCGGAATAGTTCGTTTATATGAAAGTAGCCGTTTTCAATGAAATTTTTTATTTATTTAGAATTTCAAATCTTTTAAAAAGGGGTACTTACAGTTATAACAAAGTTTAAAACCCTCAGCTTAAGTTTAGGATCATTGCCATATTTTCAGCTTGCAATATTTAATTATTTATTCGAATAGTTGTTGCCTGTGATCTATTTTTAAACTCTTGATAATTATTAGCAATAACAGGCTGGTTGAATCTTGAAAAACTCGATTTTAATAAAAAATTTGACGTTCCACTATGATATTCGTAATTGAAATTTCTTTGACATTTATTGATTTAAAAAAAACAGGGCTGCTTAGTATATGCTATTCAGTTCAATATTAACATTCAAAATTGTTATCACCAGATGGTAAGGGAAACCAAAGAAACCCTCACCTACGCAATGTTTGAAAATAATAATAAAAGGGTACTATTTATCTAACAACAAAGAAATGAGTCATGGGAAAACATTGAAGAAGTGGAGTAGAATTATCGGTATAGACGCTTATATGGAAGCAGCCGTTGACACGTGTTTCGGACTCTTTGGTCCTCATCAGAACGGCGTAGCCAAGTATTGGATTGAAAATTTGAAGATGAAAAAAGTACAACAAACAAAATCCTTAGATACGGAAGATAATCACACAATTGTGGTTTATTGTCTGAACTCTCCGGTATGGGAGATTTGGTCAAACTTTGCCACGGAGGCGATTAATGCTATCCGCGAGATCTAAGAACGAGTAAATAAACAATAACAATGAAATTAGTTGCTGGAAAATATTAAATAGGTAGAGCAAAATTATCGGAATAGTTCGTTTATATGAAAGTAGCCGTTTTCAATGAAATTTTTTATTTATTTAGAATTTCAAATCTTTTAAAAAGGGGTACTTACAGTTATAACAAAGTTTAAAACCCTCAGCTTAAGTTTAGGATCATTGCCATATTTTCAGCTTGCAATATTTAATTATTTATTCGAATAGTTGTTGCCTGTGATCTATTTTTAAACTCTTGATAATTATTAGCAATAACAGGCTGGTTGAATCTTGAAAAACTCGATTTTAATAAAAAATTTGACGTTCCACTATGATATTCGTAATTGAAATTTCTTTGACATTTATTGATTTAAAAAAAAAAAAACAAGGCTGCTTAGTATATGCTATTCAGTTCAATATTAACATTCAAAATTGTTATCACCAGATGGTAAGGGAAACCAAAGAAACCCTCACCTACGTAATGTTTGAAAATAATAATAAAAGGGTACTATTTATCTAACAACAAAGAAATGAGTCATGGGAAAACATTGAAGAAGTGGAGTAGAATTATCGGTATAGACGCTTATATGGAAGCAGCCGTTGACACGTGTTTCGGACTCTTTGGTCCTCATCAGAACGGCGTAGCCAAGTATTGGATTGAAAATTTGAAGATGAAAAAAGTACAACAAACAAAATCCTTAGATACGGAAGATAATCACACAATTGTGGTATAAAATCGAGTTTTTCAAGATTCAACCAGCCTGTTATTGCTAATAATTATCAAGAGTTTATATATATATATATATATATATATATATATATATATATATATATATATATATATATATATGTATAATATATATATATATATATATATATATATATATATATATATATATATATATATATATATATATATATATATATGTTTATATATATATATATATATATATATATATATATATATATGTATTTATATTATATGTGAAAATTGCAAATATTTAAAAAAATGCTACGTTAAATATTTGAAAATTAAGTTGTTTGAAACTGAAACCAACTTCCTTCTGAAAAGTATAACATTCTTCACAAGTATTATACATTTCATGCATCTAGTTGCTTTCTTTCATGTGGGAGTCCAGGGACAAACTGTTTGTTGCTGTTTTTCACTAAAATCGCTTCAATTGTACGCTACTTATCAAGAACTGTGCAGTTCAGTGCTCTTGAAAACAAACTATATTTATCTAAAATTAGACTTGGAGGTTTAACTGACAATAATAATAATAAATAATGAAGAAATTGCTTTCAATATATTTTATTATTTTAAGAAACAAGATGTGCCTATCTTCAATAATGTAACAGAAAAAATTTGTCAACGAAATTAATATTTTTTCAATTCGACTAGAAACTGGTTCTTCCTACAGGTGATAGTGAAATCAAACTCTATAAATATGTAATATCATGAAATTATATTTAAATAGTTCAAAACGTTCTTGATACAATAACATTCATCAGGAATTTGATTGTAAGATGATCTTATTGGTGGTTTATTTTGATGACGCAAGTGACAAGAACAGATATATATTCTAGGGTTATGTGAAAATCCAGCCCAAGCAGAGAAGTACGTTTTCTCGTTTCTCGTTTAGCAATACTTTTTTTCGCAGCACAAGTGAGTAATATTCTAAATCCGCCTGAGTGTGTTTAATATCAGTGAAATGAACAAACAACAAAACCATACGAAAGTTAAAACAATACAATATATTTTTTTTATTTCGGTGTTGAACAGTTGGTGACTGAAATCAAGCAAGTGGCTGAGGCGCTGAGGCGTTTTGTCAATCTGTCAATCGCGATTCAATTGTTACATTATTAAACTCGTACGTTCAATTCTGACGATATATTAATTTCAAAATTCGATTTTGCGCCTGTGTCACAAATTTTGAAGGAAAATCCTTTTTAATTAAATTGACACTTGACAACAGATATCTGTGAAAGTAAACAGTCTACCTTACTTCTAGAAGTTTTCGCGGCTAACCTAAAATTCGGATAACTCAAATGGACGAATAATTCAAAGGTTAATTTTCTTGATGCATCGCTGTATTTATAATTCTGTGATTATTTGAAACCAAGACTGAGTAAGATATTTGAAAATGGAAAGTGAAGCCACACCGAAAGGTATATTTTAGTTTTCGTTTGAGAAGTTCATACGGTACAGTTGCAATTTAATTTTTTTCAGAGAATGGAACTGAAATTTCGGATAAGAGCGAAGTATTAGAACCTGGAGATAGCAATATTCCAAAAGAAATAACTGGTGAGATTGTATTATAAACACAATTGGTTCTGTGGCGATCTTGTTATATACCATATAATTAAGTATTGAATAGTTTGAAAAGTTGAAAACACTAGGTGAAATTAGGGTAACCGAAATTACTCACTTTTTACTCCAATAAAGGAATAGTACTATAATGAATAGTATCTAGTGTTGGAAAATGCATGTGTATAGTTCCTGTATTTCAATATTTTGTACTTTTTTTACAAGTCTATATTATATCGTACTTAATGTTTTGATTATACGATGAAAATTGTTTCATCAAGTTCTATAAACTTTCTGTATTATATTACAATTATTTTTTATGTGGCTCTTTATTTGTTCATTACAAAAGGTAAACTTATTATGATTTTGTTATTGAAAAATATTTGCATTCTTAATTCATTTGATTCTTATCATCCACAGATGTTCTTTCAAACAAGGGCCTTTCAATCTATAATAAAATTATTTGTTGCAGAGGACTCTCAAACAAACTCAGAAAATAATGATAGTAACGATGTGCCATCAGAAGAAATAACCAATGATCAAGAAAATAAGGAGGAGGAAGAAAGTGCAAAAGAAGCTGTAAATAATGGAAAAGAAAAATCGCATGATGATTCTAATGAGGCCACAGAAAAACCAGTAGAAAATGGCATTCAAGAAAATAAGGATGTCGATGAAACCAATAATATGGAAAATGAGACTGAAGAAGAAAATAGATCAGAAGCAGGTAATGTATAATTAGTGTCTTTGGAATTTCAAGACTTAATTGAGCTATTTTTTGTTTTGTATTAGCTGAACCGTCGAGTTCACAAAATGAAGAAAATGATGACGAAGATGATGATTTTAATCCCTTATTACTTTGTCCTGATATTTCTATGGATGTAGATGAATCTTCAGTGTTGGCTTCTGCGGATGGAGGTAAGATTAATCTATCAAAACTTCTTCACACCGTAGGGTCTGTTTCTTTGTTTTTGGATTATTTTACAATTCACAATAGGATATCAATATTTTAAGATAGTTCTGTTAGACTCGAACAAAGTAAAATCATATTGATTTGTTTAATGCTTTTGAAAAAAGGAAGCCGTTTTCTGATTTAAATATATCTCAGAGGTGATATAGATGAAACACCAGTAGTATTCGTTCTACTAAAATTAAAAAAAAAATTTAGAATTTATTGATAAATTTGGGACCGTTGAACTATATGCCTGTCATAAAATAATTTGAGTTTTAGGTGATCTAATCTTGTTCCGAATTAATTTTATATTTGTCGTTTGTAATTTTGATATTCAGATTTATAATAATACCAAGATTGGGTGTTGCTTCACAGTTCCGGATGAATTAATTTAAAAAAATATATATTTTTCGTAAAGGATAATGTATGACTAATACTGAATCATATGCTAGAGTAGATTGCCAAAAATGTATTGTAAAACATTGATGGAGGTATTCAAAGCTCTAATTTAGGTGGGAGACACAGTTGAGAAACTCATTGACTACAAGTATTTTAATAACTGAGATTGAATTCTCGCACATCACTTGGTGAAACATCATAAAGAATCAAGTATAAACTTTAAAATAAAAAACACTTGGCTTATGTTTCACAATATAACAAATATTTAGATACTGTATTTAGCAGTAATGAAAAGTCGACATATTTCGAGTTATGAACTCATTATCAAGACTGACTACAGGACAGTATTACATCGTATTTTATAAAACAGACAAAAGCAAAGGTGATACCTGAAAAGCAATTTGTTCGTTTACAAGGGGTAATTGACTATTATGGGCGGAACTTATTTCCAGATTTCTAGAAGATCAAGGCGTTTTCCTTTGTTACCTGAATGTAACAATTTGGTTTTGTTGAAATCCAGGAAGTGATTGAATTTTATACAATGCTCAGAGAAGCCAGTGGTATTTTTGTTTTGTAAAATTGACTTTTTATGTTCTTCAACACGAATATTTATATTCCTTCCTGTCTGTCCAATATAGAAAGCAGGACATTCGTCGCAAAATATTTTATAAACACCACTGTTTTCTCCGATGTTAGATTTTTCTTTATTATTGACCAAGAATGACTTCAAGTTTCTTTTATTTGTACAAATTGTTTTAACGTTATGTTTCGATAGTCTGTTACAAATTTTGCTACTCAAATTAGGCACATAATTTATTGGGAAGTATTTTTGTTCTTCATTAATAGTTTGCTTGGGGTATATTGAATGCAACAAATACTTTATTCGTTTTTTCCCAATGAGCTTGTCGATAAGACTTTCATTGTAACCTTTATTAGTGGCTAATAATTTAATTGTATTAATTTAAGTTAATTGTAATTTAAGTTAATACAATTAAATTATTAGCCACTAATAATGGTTACAATGAAAGTCTTATCGACAAGCTCATTGGGAAAAAACGAATAAAGTATTTGTTGCATTCAATATACCCCACGCAAACTATTAATGAAGAACAAAAATACTTCCCAATAAATTATGTGCCTAATTTGAGTAGCAAAATTTGTAACAGACTATCGAAACATAACGTTAAAACAATTTGTACAAATAAAAGAAACTTGAAGTCATTCTTGGTCAATAATAAAGAAAAATCTAACATCGGAGAAAACAGTGGCGTTTACAAAATATTTTGCGACGAATGTCCTGCTTTCTATATTGGACAGACAGGAAGGACTATAAACATTCGTGTTGAAGAACATAAAAAGTCAATTTTACAAAACAAAAATACCACTGGCTTCTCTGAGCATTGTATAAAATTCAATCACTTCCTGGATTTCAACAAAACCAAATTGTTACATTCAGGTAACAAAGGAAAGCGCCTTGACCTTCTTGAAATTCTCGAAATAAGTTCCGCCCATAATAGTCAATTACCCCTTGTAAACGAACAAATTGATTTTCAGGTATCACCTTTGCTTTTGTCTGTCTTATAAAATAAGATGTAATACTCTCCTGTAGTCAGTCTTGATAATGAGTTCATAACTCGAAACATGTCGACTTTTCGTTACTGCTAAATACAGTATCTAAATATTTGTTATATTGTGAAACATAAGCCAAGTGTTTTTTATTTTAAAGTTTATACATGACAAGTATTTTATCTGTCGTCATATGCAATAGCATGTACATACTGCCCTATAAAATCTAAAGAAAGACATTCTGTGTTAAATAACTTATATTTGAGAAAGAAACTATGTTCTCATTAATATCATATTTTCAATAAATACCTAATCTGGTTGTCTTCAATTAGAAAAACTTGTTTTACTCAAGATGTCAAGAAAACTTCAAGCTACAAAGATGAGCAGTAATCGTAACATACACTTATACGTCATTGACAGTTTTTCATGATAAATTTCGCAATTTTAGTTTATAACGTAATATATGGACAGCTACTAAAGAATAGCATTTCTGAGGATTCCCACCAATCAGTGATACATATGTTTTCTGCTGAGAAATTGGCAATTTTGTGTCCATAAAATATTCTGTTCTAACAATAAAGAGCTTTTGAAGTTAATTGATAAATGTGTTCAAAAATCTAAGCAGCCAAAAAATAAACAAAAGTACAATACCCCTAGAAGCCCTTGGATATCCAAGGAATTGATAACACTGTGTAAAAAAAAGGAAATGCTATATAAAAAGTGGAAAAGAGATGTTTCAAACTTGACTCTCAAAAGTGAATACAAGGTATTTGAAAAAGAACTTGACAAAATTAAAAAAAAAAGCTAAATATGAATACGAGTATAGTAAAGCTGAGAAAAATTCTGGGGACTCGAGGCGTTTATGGGAGATCATTAACGACAAAATTGGTAAACACAAAACTAAAAAAGAAGTGATTAAATATATTATTGACGAAAGAACTAACTTGAAAATAGAGGATCCTCAACAAATGTCTAACGTTATGAACAATTATTTTTGTAATGTTGGAAAGAATTTAGCTAATAAAATTAATGAACCTATGCATAAAAAACTCACTTTACCACCTATAAACCAAAAAACTATTTTTTTACATTTGACCAACCATAATGAATACTTAAAATAGTTAAGAAAATGAAGAATGAAAAAGGTGGTATTGATGGAATAAGTACTAAAATTATCAAAACTTTAGCTGACTTTCTTGCTGAGCCTCTCTCTCATATAGTTAACCTTTGCTTTATTAATGGTGAATGGCCTAATGAACTAAAATGTGCAGAAATAGTACCAATACACAAATCTAAAGAAAAATATAAACCCTCCAATTACAGACCTATTTCACTGATCTCAAATTTTGCAAAAATCCTTGAAAAAATTTTTCACAACAGATTAATAAATTTTATACATAAATCATTTCTAATAAACAATATGGCTTTTTAAAAAATAAAAGTACGAAAGACGCATTAAATTTCATAATCGATAAAATTTTGCTTAAACTTGATAAAAGTAGTCCAGTAGCTATCACTTTTTTAGACCTTGCCAAAGCTTTTGATACCGTAAATCACGAAATCTTGCTAAAAAAATTATATAACTACGGAATCAGAGGAAATGCTTATACTTTGATTTCTAGTTACTTGAGAGGAAGGCTGCAGAAGGTCAGAATAAATGGAAATTACAGTGACTTTGAGGAGGTGAATGTGGGTGTTCCCCAGGGAACAATCCTGGGACCACTCTTATTCATACTCTATGTTAATGATCTGCTCATGAATACGCCTGAGGGCCAGATTGTCTCATATGCTGATTGTCAGATTGGAAAAAAGTAGAGGAAAAAATGAACTTTCAACTACAAGAAATATCAGATTGGCTTGCTTTAAATAAATTGTCGTTGAATATTGATAAAACTGTATTTGTAACTTTTGGAAATTATTGTGATAGTGTACCTGAAAGATTGCACGTTAAAATAAGTAATCAAGAAGTTAAGAGAGTTGAAAGTTGTAAATATCTAGGTCTAATAGTAGACTATAGGTTGAGTTGGAATTTGCATGTTAACTATATATTAAACAAAATAAAATATTTGGTTTTTATATTTTTTAAGTTATCAAAAATAATGCAACATAAGACGTAAATGATAGTCTATTACGCTTTATTTAATAGTGTGCTCAACTATGGTATAATAGCCTGGGGTGGAGCTTATTCCACGCAAATCTCTTTGCTGCAAAGAAGGCAGAATAGAATTTTAAAAATAATCAACAAAAAATAACTTCATATATGAAAATCAACCTTGCACAATAGAACAACAATTTTCACTTGAATCTCTACTATATCATTATGTAACTTTATCAGAATTATGTTCAAAATCAACAAGTGCAACTAGAAATAAATCTATACAATTGCCAAAAAGAACATTAAAAATAAGTAAAAAAATATCTTATATCAAAGCTATCCTAGTCTTTAATGCATTACCTAATGAACTAAAA
The DNA here is from genome assembly GCA_030704885.1 of Cynegetis impunctata. Taxonomy (NCBI): domain Eukaryota; kingdom Metazoa; phylum Arthropoda; class Insecta; order Coleoptera; family Coccinellidae; genus Cynegetis; species Cynegetis impunctata. Next base: position 296,375 of record JARQZK010004357.1, on the reverse strand, counting down.
AATATTGAAAATAAAATTAAAAGAAAAAAGCAGCTAAAAGAATATATTAGATGTAATAATATTTAATTGTCCATCAGGTGACGACTGTGATACAAACTAAAGATGATTTTTAGAAAATATTTAAAGCCTAGTTTTTCAAGCTACTTAGAGTTAATTATATTAGTTTTTAGTTTAGTTTTAATTACCGGCCTCACGCACAGGTAACTTTGATTACCTCTGTGAGGATATACTATTTATATTAGTCTTTAAGCTATGTATTTTGTATATTTTTTTTATAAAAAACTGGTAATAAATACAATACAATACAATTGAGTGTTCAGTCCTCGTTTGAGCTCCAATTTCAAAATGAAACATTAGTATATGAATATTTGCATGGAAAAGAAGTTTTTTGAGATTCTACATGATAAAATGGAAAAAATATGTATAATAACTTGATTCTTCGAATGAAAATGAGTATTTTCGAAAATGAGTTTTAATGGAAACATGTATACGCCAATTGTTTGATTAGAAATTTAAGGAATTATTTCAGTTATATTTTGGAACCTATAATAGTTGTGCAGATGTTAAAAAAAATATTGGTTCGAAAGTGGTGACCAATATAGAATTTAATGAACTGAACTAAGTTATTTTTATGGATAACACACATGAAGAAGAATGTACATACAAAGTGTAGAATAATTTTTAGAATAGAAGAAACACTCTTCGCATTAATACAATCTGTCGATATATTCTACATCTACAACTTCACCGTGTTCTGCGTTTTCAGAATCCATTCCACCTGGTGCCAACGACATGATGGATTCCAACGCTCTGTTCGCTCCTCTATTTTCTACTTTCGTAGACGAAATGACTGGAGCAGAAAGTGAGTTATCAAGAAGAATTTAGTTTGAAAGTTTTCATCTTCAAGATTACCATTATTTCAACACCGTACCTATTCAATTTCCTTGTTGTTACCGCAACGAAATGTCGATCTTGATTGGCTTTTTATCATCAATTACAAGCATCTACATTTAGATATCTTTTATGATGAGTTTACGTTGATTTTTGTTTTTCATTACGTATTTTCCCATTTTCAGTTTCCTTCAATTTGACAGCCGAAGAACAGCAGCTTAGAGAGAAACTGTATGGACCCAGTAAGTACAACTATGATAGAAATTGACTTAACTTATCAGTTGAGTGTTTGCATCACTAGAGAACTTTTTTCAAAACTTTAGTGTTATGCTGAATCAGTATATTAGGAATATATCGATAAGTGTTCAATAGGCGTTGTGTTTTGTGATTTTGGGGGTCGATTAGTAAGTGCGTTAGTTAAGAGTAGTTCTAGATATTATTATTATGTTTACAATAGCAGGCGGTAAAACCGATGAGGCTATTGTTACTTTTTCAAAATTATAAAAGTTAATGAGAGTGTTCTGTAATGAGTCATTCGTTCTGAGATTTCCTTTAGTTCCCTGTCAACTCTATTTTTAAAGACATTTGTATTAGGTGCGGACACTGTTTCTTGATTGAGTGCATTCCAGGTATGTACTATCCGGTTTACTAAGAAGTTTTTTCTGGGAAGTTTTGAAGATCTCTCCTTTTCTAGCTTTTTTGAATGACCTCGGAGATGAATATTTTGACTAAGATGAAACATGTTTGTCACATTACACTGGTAGTAACCACTAGTTATTTTAAAGGTCTCAATTAAGTCGCCCCTATGCCTTCTCTCTTTGAGAGAAGTAAGATTTAATCCAATACATCTTTCCGGATATGGCAAATGTTTCAAATCTGGGGGAATTCTTGTCACTCTACCCTGGATTTTCTCAAGAAGTTCAATATCCTTTACATAATATGGATTCCACACAGTAAATGCATATTCTATTTTTGGTCTTATATAGCTTTTGTAAAGAGTGGATATCATTTCGGTGGAGTGGTCTCTGAAGGCATGGTATAATAAGTATATAAAAGAACTGGCTTTTTTAGTGATTTTTGTTACATGTTTCTCCCATTTCAAGTCAGACGTTAATTAGCACTCCCAGGTCGATCTGTTCATTTACTGACGCTAAAGTGGAGTTATTGAGAATATATTCCTCCTCAGGATTATTTGGGCCGATCCTCAGCACTGTACATTTCGATGCGTTTAATTTCATACCCCACTCTGAAGTCTCAACCTGCCTACTCTGAAGAGTAGGCAGGTTGACCTACTCTGAAGAGTAGGTTGAGACTTCAGAGTTGACAGGAAGCAGTACGGTTGGTGGAGTAGGCAGGTTGAGACCACGCAATCGTATTGTTTCCGATTCCTCCTAATTCGATTCGTGGAGTAGGCAGATTGAGGCCACGATTCTGAATTATTCCTCTTCTAATTCTCCTGAATATTTTTATGAATTTTTAGGAAAACATTTTTTATTTTTATTTTTTATGATGCTGCCTTACAAAATACATACAACTCTGAATTTTCACCCTGCCATCAACAACCTATATTTTTTAATAGCCATTTGAATAATTTAAACAATGTTTGTATATATATATATATATATATATATATATATATATATATATATATATATATATATATATATATATATATATATATATATATATATATATATATATATATATATATATATATATATATATATAGATTTTGGGGGGACCCCAAGGGGCCCCTATTGTATCGGCGCCTGCTAATATTTAATCCACTGCGTTTCCGTCCATTCCGCAACAGTTTAACGTTACGATCGTTTTTCTTCTAGACAACTTGATAGAATACTCGAAGATACACTGTACGGCCTGCAACGTCCATCTGGGCAGCGCCCTGGCCGGTCAATACAACCGCTTCGTTCATCCCCTACTGAAGGTGTTGATTTGCAAGGAATGTTACCATTTTTACACGAGTGGCGAATTCGAGAAGGACGAAGACGGCAGCGAACTGTATTGCCGATGGTGCGGGCAGGGTGGGCAGGTGCTTTGCTGCACGATGTGCGAATTCGTTTTTTGCAAGGTAGGTCATCGAAGGATACGAAAAAATCGTCGACAATTTGGTAGAAATTCACATTAAGTTGTTCATAAAAAAATGAAGGCGTAATACGTTGTTATATCTATTTATTATATTCAATATTCTTTCATAATTATTAATTTTTGAATATAATAAATCTTTGAAAATACAAGTTTTCATGCCGCAACAATCTCATCAATTTGTTTATTTATTATTAATTTCATATTTGTTTCATTATTTTTCATTTTTTAGTGTTTCTTTGGTTATTCTCAAAATGTTAATAATAATTTTATTGTACATTTCGTTGACATTTTATTAATTTCTGTTTAATAATTTTTAATAGATAAATTAGGTACAGATAATATGCAACAATATTTTTATATTTGATATAAAATTAAGTATTATGGTCTAGGGAGATGGAGGCGTTGAGTTTTTGTTCTCTTCTGAAAATGCTGGCAAACTCTGCTCTTATGCAACGCAGGAATCTCATCAAATGATGCTATATCGAGTTTTCCAAACTTTGAAAATAACGTAACGTTTTTTTTATTTCAGAAATGTATAAGGATCAATTTCGGACGGAGAAAATTGACGGAAGTGAGGGACAGCGACGACTGGAAGTGCTTCAGGTGCGACATATCGCAATTGAAGACGTTGAGGGCCATGTGCGTGGAATTTTTCGAATACGTCAGAAAGGCAACATCGTAAGTGGGGACCTCAATTTTTTTTATTGATTATTCGAGAAATATTTTTATTGCTTGAACTCGTTCATACTGTTTTTCATATATTAAAAATCAATGTAGATGTATTCGAAAATGTCGTGAACCTATATAGGTATTTTCAACTTTAACCGACGTAATTTGAATGTAGAGGTTTAACGTGTTTCTGTACAGGCGATGCACTTCGCGCCGACCTAATTCCTTTCGATACACATCTCGACCTGCTTTACACGCAACGCACTTCGCGGTGGAGCTAACCGACTTGATTTTCTGCATTTAATTCTCACTCCGCGTATCTTCCCTCTGATATGAGGGAAAAATACGATCTTCGTGACGGAGATTTGCTAATTGCTCGTTTTTTTCTTTCAACGATTATACATCGAAAAATAACGTTAAAACAATTTGTACAAATGAAAGAAACTTGGAGTAATTCTTGGTCAATAATAAAAAAAAATCTAACATCGGAGAAAACAGTGGCGTTTACAAAATATTTTGCGACGAATGTCCTGCTTTCTATATTGGACCAACGGGAAGGAATATAAACATTCTTGTTTCTCCGAACATTGTAAAAAATTTAATCATTTCCTGGATTTCAACAAAACCCAATTGTTGCATTCAGGTAACAATGAAAGCGCCTTGATCTTGAAATTCTCGAAATAAGTTCCGTCCATAATGGTTATAGTACAGTAAAAAGGTATATTTTACTAAAAAAAAATACTTAATGGCTGAAATTTTGAGGAGGTGTTAGGGGGCATGTCCTGAGTCTAAAACTGAGTTTTCGTATTCGAGGGGGTGGGGGAAGATACAACCCCCGGTCTATATGGGGGTGAGTTCGTTTTAATTCTATATCTCCGTTGCTGTTGCCCGTAAAGTCAAGTCCAACAGATCATATTTGTCATATTTGTAGGAAATTGAATTATCTATCCAATGATAATAAAATCGTCATACGTCAATTAGGTCAATTACAATTGCCGGTCAAAGGTCAAAAGTCAAGGGTAGTTTTTCATTTTTTCGCGAATACCGTGAAACCGGTAAGTTTTTTCGCATACTGCTTGAATACCATTTCAAAGTACTTGAAGTTACCTACAAAATGAGCTCTCGAACACCCTTCTACGATGAAGAGTTTTCCATCACTCCAACGATCAAGTTGACTGCGCGCGCCAATGTTGACCGCGCGAGCCGCGTGTCGTACTCTCATTGCTCGTACATTGCACTCTCTACGTGCAGTTAATAATTATCGTTGAATTTTTTCCTAATTAGAATTAATAATATGGTTGAAGGTGGACTTGTTTTTTTTTTTCAAGGGAAAACGGGAAATCCATCATGGACAAACGACAAGGTCTGCCCTTGCCGAATAGTGTGAGACTCCTACTCACTAAAACCCTATAAAAACCCCAACATTTGAATGTTCAGTGCTCTGTCATGTATGTGTGTGTATTGTCGTGTACTGTTTGATGTAAATTAATGATCGAGACACTTCAAATCATCAAACAGTACACGGCAATACACACACATACATGACAGAGCACTGAACATTCAAAAGTTGGGGTTTTTATAGGGTTTTAGTGAGTAGGAGTCTCATACTATTCGGCAAGGGCAGACCTTGTCGTTTGTCCATGATGGATTTCCCGTTTTCCCTTGAAAGAAAAAAAAAACAAGTCTACCTTCAACCATATTATTAATTCTAATTAGGAAAAAATTCAACGATAATTATTAACTGCACGTAGAGAGTGCAATGTACGAGAAATGAGAGTACGACACGCGGCTCGCGCAGTCAACATTGGCGCGCGCAGTCAACTTGATCGTTGGAGTGATGGAAAACTCTTCATCGTAGAAGGGTGTTCGAGAGCTCTTTTGTAGGTAACTTCAAGTACTTTGAAATGGTATTCAAGCAGTATGCGAAAAAACTTACCGGTTTCACGGTATTCGCGAAAAATGAAAAACTACCCTTCACTTTTGACCTTTGACCGGCAATTGTAATTGACCTAATTGACCTATGACCTCGATTTTATTATCATTGGATAGATAATTCAATTTCCTACAAATATGACAAATATGATCTGTTGGACTTGACTGTACGGGCAACAGCAACGGAGATATATAATTAAAACGAACTCACCCCATATAGACCGGGGGTTGTATCTTCCCCCACCCCCTCGAATACGAAAACTCAGTTTTAGACTCAGGACATGCCCCCTAACACCTCCTCAAAATTTCAGCCATTAAGTATTTTTTTTTAGTAAATGCCATTTTTGTGTCTCTATTTACTGTACTATTAATTACTCCTTGTAATCGAACAAATTGATTTTTAGGTATCACCTTTGCTTTTGTCTGTTTTATAAAATAGGATGTAATACTCTCCTGGAGTCAGTCTTGATAATGAGTTCATAACTCCAAACATGTCGACTTTCCTTTACTGCTAAATACAGTATGTGAATATTTTTATATGGTGAAACTTAAGCTAAGTGTGTTCTATTTTAAAGTTTAAACTTTATTGATTATATATCCTATCAGAAGCTTATACGATCCTGTATCCCGACCTACGTGCTCCTTATCGAACTTTTTTTTTTAGTCTCGCCGCTTCGTCCAGCGATCCAGACTTCATCAACAAGGACCTGGCGACCTGCTGCCAGGCGCAACAGAAGAAGAGGCTCGGCGAATCGGAGGTCGAGCAGGATAAAGAGGCCTCGGCACCGGCGGCCAAACGGCCCAAGAGGAAGAAGAACGAAGAAGACCCCGACTACAATCCGTTCGCGAGGCAGGACACTCCGGAACCGCCGCCCTCTCCGGTGCCCGGTACGTCCGGGACGGCCGCGACGCCGGCGATGGTTAGAACGATGCCGCCACTGATGCCCAAACCAACCCTGAACGAGGTGAGCGATTCGAAATGTCTTTACTTGATGTCGCGGAGGGTTAAAATGCCAATCAAAATTTGTTGGTTTCACTTTCCTCATGTTGCAATACTTTCCTCTTGTTGTAATACTTCTCTCATGTTGTAATACTTCCCTAATCTTTAAATACTTCCCTCATGTTGTAATACTTCTCTCATGTTGTAATACTCCCCTCATGTTGTAATACTTCCCTAATCTTTAAATTCTTCCCGCATGGTGTAATACTTCCCTCATGTTGTAATACTTCCCTCGTGTTGTAATACTTCCCTCGTGTTGTAATACTTCCCTCGCGTTGAAATACTTCTCTCATGCTGTAATACTTCCCTCATGTTGTAATTCCTCCCTCATGTTGAAATGTATAATTCATGTCGAAATACCTCATCCAGAAGAATCTAGTACAAAATTTCTCCCGATATCTGGACCTCTATTGAAAGAAAAGGCGTTAGGAGTAGCCCAGAGTTTAAATGTAACGGAATTCGAAGCTTCTAATGGGTTGGTTGGAAAAATTTTGTCGAAGGCACAAAATATCGTTGAAAACGGTGTGTGGTGAATTTGCTTATGTTTGATAACTGAAAAATTGAATGTCTCTTCTATTGACTTTATTGATGAAATATCAGAAACTAGTGATGAAATATCTGAAAATAGTGATGCAATATCTGAAACAAGTGATGAAATGTCTGAAACTAGTGATGAAACGTCTGAAACTAGTTATGAAATTAAAAATGAAGAAGTGTAACTTCTCACTACTATTTCTGGTATTTCAGAAGCTCATGAAAAATTCAAATAACCAGAGAATTATTTTTTAAGCTCTAATAGCTTTATTATCGCTTAAAATATATCCCAATTTCTTATTGAATGCGAATTAGAAATGTATACTTACGGAATTAGAAACATTTTTTTTGTCTTTCACTTTTTTTTTTTTACTTTTCATTGGGGCCCCGAATTGTTGTGTGGTCAAGGGACCGACCAAGACAACATTGCATACTTTCATTGAAATACTTACTGCAAAATTTTCTCAATTCTTTTTACATCTCATACTTCCTCGTATATGTCCTTGTAGTTTTTCCAACTTTTTTGAATTCTTTCATTTAGATGGCGACTCGTTGATATATGTCAATAATTTTGTTACGTTTCAAAAGTAAAACTATATGCGTTTTCAAGATGAATTTTAATTATTTTTATATTCATCCTAACTGTTTTTCATTTAACGTTCTCATGTGTTCAAATGCGTCTCCTGTTAATGAAAAATATACTTTCTATTCAGGTCAATTTCCCCGGTCAGAGTCCGTCGCCAACCGTCAGAATCGGCAACACCGTACTGAACGTGAAAAGCTCCGCTGCAGTGGCCGCAGTTCAACCCAGGAATTCCCCGAATTTTGCATCTAGAACTCCCAACACAGCAATCAGATCCGCCACTAATCTGGCTGTCAGACAGAAACAGAACTTCACGCCGAGAACTCCCAATCAAGGTAAGTAATCGAAACGCTCGAGATTATGAACTATCAGAAATTATAACGGCTCGACATCTCGTAAAAGTGGACCGAATAAGTGAGAGAGAAAAAAACATTGCAAGAACGGCAACAGGTTTGCCGAATAGTGCTAGACTAATGCGCGGTTGCCATTTGTCTGAAAAATCGGGAGAACCTAGAATTGTTAATGACATTTAAATTGACAGGGATACTTATAGAAGAGTATTATCATATGAGTAAGTATCGTAAATAAATTTTCAAGTCAAGACGGCCGGTTATATACCTACAATAATTTAATTTGTAAAAAAACACCAAAAGTAATTTCAGTGGTTCCAAAAAGTTTTGCGATCATTTAAAAGTTGAAATCAGTCACTTATAAGACAAAAAAAATCAATATTAACTGACATAGACCGTTTGCAGATTCATTATTACTAATTAATTTTTCACAAAGGTTTTATTAATGAAACGTTTCCTTTATTTCAGCGGCTAGTCCCCGAGCTTCAGTGGCATTGAATCAAGTAAGCACCTCCTCCTTACAGGCGAAACAGAACACTCAGAAGCCCATATCACTAACGACGTGTATGAAACACGAGTGGTTTGAGAAGACGGTCCGCGCCGCCGCCAGGGTCAACTCCAATCTGTCCTACACTTTGACGCAGCTTAACAAAGCACAGGCGAGCGCGAGCAGCGTCGAACAACTGGCGGTGGTGCACAATAAGCTGCAAGAGATCCTGAGCAGTTCCATTAATTCGCTGATTCAGATCAGGAAGAATCTGAGGACAGAGTTCATTGCCGGCATCAAAACTATCAGGTTTCCACCTAAGCCGCCGGTTGATCCGAACGACGACGACGTTATAATCGTTAATTCGACGCCTAGTGTTTCCAAGATCAACCAAACTATGTTGGCCGGTCTTCCTCAGATATCCGTCAAGAAGAACTTGAAAACACCGACACCAACTAGAGCAGCAGCTAGTAATAACAACGACGCAAGTACTACTACAACCCCATCGACGTCTAATAATCCAAGAGTTTATCTGAAGGTTAAAAGTTTCTCCCAACTGCAGACTGTCACCTCTGAATGTATAACAATTCCTGATGATGATCCTCCACCTCCGAAAGATGACGAACCAGTTATTGTTGGACATAATATAATGCCTCAAGTTGATAAAGATCCTCTAGCTGATGATCCTTTAGCTGATAGCGAAGGAATAGAAGTTGATAAACAAAAAGAAAAAGATAAAAGTGATACGAATAAAGATGAAGAAAAATCAACTGCAAGTGAGAGTGTTACAGTAGAAGTTGATAAAAATGAAAACGTTGAGGAAGCTGCAAATACAAATGAGAATGAGACAGTGGATGATAAAAACGGAGAAGAAAGTAGTAATGAAGAAGTGACTAAGAAAAAAGAAGAACAACCAACAGTGAATTCCAATGACGAAGAAGTCATAAATGCCGCTAAAGAAAAAGAAGTGAATGAAAAAGAAAAAATTGCCGATAAAAATGAAAACCAGGGGGAGTCATTGCAATTACCTAATGGAACTTTGGAAGAAGTTACAGTGAAGAAAGAAAAGGAAGAAATCTATAACGTTAAGGATAAACCTAGTCCAAAAATTCGAAGAATGCTTTCTGTGAAAGTTAATTTGAAGAAAACCCCAGTCATCGAAGAGTTGGTTAAGCAGGAACCAGTTGAAAATGGAGACCATGAGTCAGTTTGAATAGTTTGTTTGGGATGCAACAAGAAGAGTTTTTTTGTTACTTAAATGTCAATGTTTGCGAAATTTCGAATTGTGGAATACATTCCTATGAGAAGTGTAAATATGGGACTAAGCTGTATGAATTTATGCCTCTGTATTCATATCTTTCGTTTGAAGTTTTAATTGTATAAAAATTAAGAACTAATAAAATTTTGTTTTATGTTTCCATAAATGATCGAATGTTGTTATAGGTTTTTTAAGCAGTTGCATAGCTTTCATCGCGGGCATTGAGCTCGGCGACCGAATCAAGAAATTCCGTAACGAAAATAAAACCTAACACCCCCCACTCCTACCATGTAGCTCGGCCCAGCGTTCGCTTAACGTGTATGTACATGGTACGACTGTAAGAAGCTCGCACGGATCGGGACGAGCTGCTCCGAAATCGGACGAAGACGTAGAGAAAGTATATAGGTGAGGTGTATAGGTATCTATCATATTTTTATAATGCCACACTCACCGCATGTGCGCCCCGTAAGTATACATGTAGGTATATATGTATACATAGGTGTACCTATGTACAACAGTGAATAGCTATATATGTGCCCCTTAAAGCACAAGTGGTGTAACTCCATTTTTTCTTGTTTTTTTAGATATTAAAAGGTTTGCTACAAGTTGTATATAAAAATCAGTATTTTACTTTTGGAAATTTTTGTTCGATAAAACTGCATAAAAAGGTCATTTTCAACTTAAATTGACGTTTTCAAAACTTTTTATTAATAATTTTTTTTTCGAGCACTTAAAAGTACTTACACCATTTGTGCTGTAAATGTTTTCAAGGTGTTAAGAAAATCATCATCAATAAAACTCTGTTTTATTACAATAATAAGTGAAATAATATTTTTTTTACTCATTGTCACTTTCTTGATCTTCTTCCAAAAGTGGACCCACATCTTCAGCATTCTCGCTAGTGACAAGCCTATGGAAATAATTGTGGTATATTGGAGGGATGTATGGCAGCAGGTCCATCATGCCTTTCCTTTTTTCTTTCGTAACAGGCCGAGCGCTTGTGTATAGCTTACCCTAATCAATGTTGCAAACGTTAACCGGTCGTCCTTTTTTCCCCGTTGGCATGAAATTCAAAGTTGAAAACGGCATCTCTTCAAATATAGTTCCCTTGAAAAGGATTTTAAATGGCTCACTCTTTTGGTAACGTATCTATTGCATTTTCAGCCACGATACAGGATGCCCATCACAGTCTTTGTTCCTTTTGCTGTTTTTTCAGGATGTTTTTGACTGACAAAAAATCATCGATCGTCATAACTGTCACGTGAAAGGCTTTCTTTTTCCTCGACATTGCAATAGTTCTGCACCAATCGTCAGGCGTGTAAATTTGTTGCGACTTATTGAAGTTTTCAATCGATGCAAAGTCACAGTCATTGGGGAGGAATGAATGTCCACTTTGCATGAATTTTTGGTCAATTATTTCTACTTTGTTGTCTGGACTTTGGACATGTTTAATTAATGTCATGGCAATTTTCCAATTCCGGTTTTACCTTGTACAAGTATCACTGTACATAACCACATGTTTGGCTGCTGGGGCTCTAGATTCTATGTGTTTAATCAAACAGGATGATTCCTTGTGAACCTTTTGAACCATTAACTTCGTCCCAACAGTACATGAATCCCATTTTGGTCCAAATTTCATGGCAGCCTAAATTGTATACGTACATATTACGTTTGTAGTAGGCCTGTTGACACACCAATTTAGGGAAAGGCAGAGACTTCCCCAAATCAAACGAGAATACATAGTAGCTGTCATTGTTCGCTGATTTTTCAGCATCAGGTAGGAATCGCGAGCTTTGTCAGCCAAGTTCACGGTCTTGCTTGAGCTGTCTTTTTTCTTCTTCATCTGTTGAGTATTTTAGTTTATTAGAAAAAACATCAAACTCGACGCAAGTGTCTTTATGTGGGGCGTGAAATTGCAGATTGAACTCATTATTAAAGGTTCTCGGATAAATATGCTCCTCAACAGGCTGACGCTCTTGGCTTTCAACATACTGCAACATAAGGACGGCAAATATTCATCCTCTGATCCATTGTCAGCAAAAATACTTGGTGTTCCACAACTGTCATCTTCACTTGAGTCCATTTTGACAAAAAGAATACTATAATGGCCCTGAATCAGTTATGATTTGTTACTATTAGTAAAAAACACTAGAGAGTAATTTCTTCCTTTACGAAAGTTACTGCACAAATGGTGTATCTCCCAACTGCACCGGTTGTGCTTTCAGCTAATAGGGAGCAGCATTAACTGCACAAGTAAGTGCTGCTATATATGCGGTTACTATGGGAAGTAGGAGTTACACCGTTAGTTCATTAAACAGAACACATTTTTCCCTACACAGTACCATGTCTAACTAAAAAAAAAACGAAATTAGGAGTTACTTACACAACACAAGTTACCACTTGTGCTTTGAGGGGCTCATATATTACTAATATTATGACTCCGAATATTGATATAAATATTGCACACGTTAGCGATGTTAATTTTAGGCGCTCATTTGTTGGAGATATTTGTGCGTGCTTATGCAAACTTAGAAATGGCCTACTAGGCCAAGCTACAGAGATTTAGAGTGAGCATTTTGTGCAAAAAGTGTTAGAAGAAAACCAGCTCCGCCATTGTTTGTCAAATAGTTCCACATGATATAGTGATATGTTTTTCACTCGACTTTATTATTTATATCTTTGTTATTAACAATTTTATGCAAAAAATCGCTTTTTTTTTAGTTTTTGCTTATAAAATTGAAACTATCAGAGTAATCGTGATGGTGTCAATAGACTTATTGTAGAAAATGAAAAGACGAAAAAAATGAGAGGTCGGACGACTCGATCAGACCCTTAGTCTAAGGGAAAATTGGAAAAAACCGGCCAAAATGCAGTTTTTTCAAAAGTTCATAACTCGGTTATTTTTTGAGTTGAAGCGTAGATCCTCCGGTTAGTATTATTTATCAATATAAACTTTATTTGTGCGAAGAGCAGGAACTGTCCGATGCATAGTTTTTGATCTGTGGCCATTTGAATATTTTACTATGCAATTTTCCAGCAGACCTGAATGCGACAGGTATGGTCTGATTTCAATTTACAAAAAAAATTTTGAAAGTAAAATTCTCATAGTTCAAAATGTTCATCTTGGTTTTACATGAAAACGCTGAGAAGTATGTTAAAAATAAAGCTGAACATGACGAAAAACGGCCGAGCGTGAGAATAGTTGAAGAGAGTGGGGGTAGAGCAGCAGGCAAGGATAAGCACGACATTAGAAAGCGTCGGCATTTTGAACATGACGGTTATTTCTCGGCCGTTTTTCGTCATGTTCAGCTTTATTTTTAACATGTTTCTCAGCGTTTTCATGTAAAACCAAGATGAACATTTTGAACTATGAGAATTTTACTTTCAAAATTTTTTTTTTAAATTGAAATCAGACCATACCTGTCGCATTCAGGTCTGCTGGAAAATGGCATAGTAAAATATTCAAATGGCCACAGATCAAAAACAATGCATCGGACAGTTCCTGCTCTTCGCACAAATAAAGTTTATATTAATAAATAATACCAACCGGAGAATCTACGCTTCAACTCAAAAAATAACCGAGTTATTAATTTTTGAAAAACTGCTTTTTGGCCGGTTTTTTCCGATTTTTCCATAGACTAAGGGTCTGATCGAGTCGTCCGACATCTCATTTTTTTTCGTCTTTTCATTTTCTACGATAAGTCTATTGACGCCATCACGATTACTCTGATAGTTTCAATTTTATAAGCAAAAAACTAAAAACAACGCGATTTTTTGCATAAAATTGTTAATAACAAAGATATAAATAATAAAGTCGAGTGAAAAACATAAATCTATATCATGTGGAACTATTTTACAAACATTGGCGGAGCTGGTTTTCTTCTAACACTTTTAACATGAAAAAATCTCTGTAGCTTGGCCTATACACATAGTCATGGTAGCAATATACATTTCTCCGAATCCAAAATTGGACGAGAATATATGATATGTTCTTATTTCAGTTACCATAAACCTATAGTTTCCAATGATAAAAATTCTTAATAACCTACATGTATTGTAAGATAATAAAAATATTTTAAACGATATTAACTTCTTATTTATTCGATAAAAGAATAAAATTGTTTTTTTATCGGTTCAAAAAGTGTAACTTGAATTAATATCAAAAAAAAAAAAAAAAAAATACTGCATAAATAAAAAAAAACTAAATAATTATAATTGCGTCAGTTGATAAAAATGCTATCCAATAGCTTTACCGTGGCAGACCTCGAGTGCCACACGTTTTTTTTTTGATTGATTTTGTGGATGATAAAGTAGATACGGAGTCAGTAATTTATGACAGAATAATAGTCATTACTTTCGTATTAATTTTATTCAATCGTAAATACATTAAATATATAAAATATAAAACGAATAAGATTCCTTGAAAACACATCAAAGCATAACACTAACAAGTCGGAAGGTCAATTTTGAAAAGCTATATGCTATATTTGAAGCTTCATTCTTATTAAAAATACTCAGTTCTCACTTGGTACATTGTAAGTTAATGGATGGACATGTTCGTCTATATACAGGTGAGTCAAAATTATTTTGTGTATATTCAGTGCTGTATATACAAAAAAAAGAGAACACATAAATTGGTGTGGTTCGGAGAAATTTCAATATCTGAAATGACCCTTTTTAGAACTGCTGTTGTGGTAGACTCTTAACGGTGTGTAATTGCCATTTCCATTCATATCTGAAATAAAATAAGATGATATACTTTATGGTTTACATATTGTTACATATCAATTATTTTAAAAATTCCCTTATTATGAAATTATAAAAAAATACGAGAGACGTAGTGTTGCACTTTCGCTATATAATACGTATTGAATAGTTGGCACAGCGAAATAAGTTAACAATGTTTGAGAATAATTAAATTCAAAAAAATCAGTATTATTTATATAATAATATTGAGAGTTAATGACAACTTTTTGAAAAAATGATCTTTTCAGGAAAGCAAAGTTTATTCAGAATTCAGTAGAACAAAAACTATACTAACGATAAATGAGAAACAATATTATATAGTTAAAACGTATTATCATAAAATGACGGAAAAATCCATCCAATATTTGAAAAACTAGATTTTTTCGGCTAAAAATATTAAAATGAAAACAATGAATAATTATTATGTATAATTTCGAAGGATTTCAGCAAATCTGTAGATAAATTTATTCTATTGAAAAATGTGTTTTCTTCAATTGTTATTGAAATAGATACTAGTTCATTTGGAAACATTTTAATCAAATCTCCACTTGAATCATACTTAATCTATAATAAATAACGAATTAATATATATATATATATATATATATATATATATATATATATATATATATATATATATATATATATATATATATATATAAATATATATATATATATATATATATATATATATATATATATATATATATATATATATATATATATATATATATATATATATATATATAATATATATATATATATATATATATATATATATATATATATATATATATATATATATATATATATATATAGTTTTTAATGGATCATAAGGGTAAAACGACTAATTTGTTGGATGAATTTTTTTAAATTAATTTTTTTTTTGAGTTTTACTTAAAAAAAATTCATCCAACAAATTAGTCGTTTTACCCTTATGATCAATTAATAACTTTAAATCAAAGACTATTAGAAACGTAAACGGATATATATATATATATATATATATATATATATATATATATATATATATATATTATATATATATATATATATATATATATGTATATATATATATAATATATATATATATATATATATATATATATATATATATATATATATATATATATATATATATATATATATATATATATATATATATATATATATATATATATATATATATATATATATATATATATATATATATATATATATATATATATATATATATATATATATATATATATTTATATATATATATATATATATATATATATTTATATATATATATATATATATCAAACAAGAAGTGTGACACACAAAACTTTGCAATATATATCAGGAGATAACACGATAAAGAACAAATATATTAAGAAGAAGAAATCCGACAGCTAATACGAAGTGAAAGAGAAGAAAAGTCAAACAGTTAGTTAACCTCAATGTGGATATGCGAACATTCAATTATTATTTCAGAAATTTAAATTAGTTATGATATGATTATTGTGAAATTGCTGATCTATTTTAATGATTTTGAACCTCAAATCTCGGTAATGAGAGATGATTATGTTTATTTGTATTGACACTAATTAAGTGAAAATGTTGATTTTAAATTCCCTGAAGAAGCAATAAAATAAAATTGCGAAAGCTTGGAAAAGAATAAAGAGTAAATCCGTTTAATCACTCCAAACTGATTCATTAGACCCTTATATAGTGACATAATGCAAACCTACAGACTCTTAAGATACATTACATAAAGCGAACAAGAAAAATTCTTTAATAATTTAAAAAATTATCAAACAACTTTCCAAGGAAGCTGGTTATACGTATTCAGCAACGCAAAATCTGCATTCACAATCGAACGGTGAATTATAGAAATTGTCAAGTCACCCCGACTCAAAATCTGCATACAGCTGTTTCGATCTTATTAGATCTCATCAGTGCAGCTTATTTGACTCGGAGTGAATTAACAAATTTCTAATTGTTCCCCAATACAAATCGTGGTCAGTAACACTGGCTGGATAACAATCCAGAGCGCCATCCCACCAAAGATATTGGGAAACAACAATTCACCGCTTAGACTGAAAATGCAGAAATTCGTCGCTTAAACACGTACCTCCTGATATGAAGATATCTACTCTACAACAGTGGTGTATATGATTCCAAGGCACACTAACATAGTGATTTAAAACCTTTGGATTGCTGAATACGTATAACCAGCTTCCTTGGAAAGTTGTTTGATAATTTTTTAAATTATTAAAGAATTTTCCTTGTTCACTTTATGTAATGTATGAAATTGACCATGGTCGACTAGTATGTTTTTCATGATTTGATTATCTTAAGATACATTATATATATATAGGTATATAGGTATATATATATATATATATATATATATATATATATATATATATATATATATATATATATATATATTTGCAATCATCTAGTTTAATAATTTTGAAGATTGCGCAGAAACTAGTGTGTATCTACACTGAATGTCTTTCGTTTCAAATACTTACGTTGAACGGTAGACGGCGCTGGCGCTGGTGGCAATTGGGCTGGTGGTAGACAGTAGAATTTAAGGTAATAATGGTAAGAAACGAAATATAGTATCGCTATTGCGTTCGCCGATACTGCAAACCATTTATGAACTGTCTTGAAATTATCTGGATACTCAGAATAAGCCAATCCTCCCAGAAGGGCACCTATACATCTCCCTAGAATATATCAATTAAGAGTTAGAGAGACATCTTCTAAATATAATGAGAGTTTCAAATTAAAGTAACATTTTTTCAATGATTTTGTTTCATAAGTGTTAAATATTAATACAATTATCTTTCAGCGAACATTTACCTAAGCAGAAGTGAGCTATCACTGGCAATGCTTGACCACAGGTAGTGAATTTTCTGGGGATTAGATGTCGCATATACATTACAGCAGTGACCCACATGCAATGTAAAGTAATTATTTCTAATATTTCGCAGACGAGCACCATAGCTGCTTCTTCAATAAAAATCAACGCTGTAACATAAAATAAATTATTATTTATTACTGAAGAGCAAACGAATTATTTTGATATTTAGTTGCTTGAGTAGAATTTGAGGATATGACATCACTAATATAGAAGAGTGATCTAACAATTCTGGATAAATGACAGGCGATCATCATCTGGTATTTTAGCTATCAATCGAAGTTGATACCAATAAAAAAATCTCACCTAAGTGATGAACAGTGTAGTTAGCGAAGCATAGTATGAGAATGTTTGAGTGCCCACAATAGTCGATAATTTTTTCTGCGAATATAAGGTAAGCCACTGCGATAATGGCAGCAAGGGAGTATGTGAGTCCTATTATTAAGGCTGATGGGTTGTCCAACTTCACAATGTGCCTGGAAATATAAAACAAAGGTAATGAATTGCATATTCAAATTTGATACATAACTGGAGAAAATGGACAATGGCTATCTATCACCATTATATGCCAGTGAACATATTTAAATGTAGCTAATTACCATGGTAAGAAGGCATCAATCGCATTCCAGAATATACCCAGCAGGAAAAACACAATACCAAGAGCTATAACTTCAAACCCATATTTTCGGACAGATGACATGGGCAGAGCAAGCAGACCACATCTTGTGTGCCACCACCACTCTGGGGGACTTAAAGGCATCATCCTGAAAAAATCTATTAATGAAGCCAACATTTTAAACTAAAGTTAAGGATAAAAATACTTTTGCATTCACATATGCGCGTTCTTCAAAATGTTTTTCCATCTTCTGCTATCCACCATTCACTTTAAAATATACCTGGGGAGTTGTAGCTAGTTCGAAGATGTATGATACATACTAACTTTTACAACGAGAATATTAAAAGATGAAGGAAGGGAATATACAATAAGAATGGGGAAAAACCTAAACGTAATCCCTTAGCAGGTAGAAAGTACAAACTGTTAATGACTTGGGAAAACACAATATGCACAAATATTCAATATAACATCTAGAAAAGATTTAACAACGGTGAATTATTCACATCTAATTGGTCATTTAACAAATTATTGGATTGTTTTATACTATTAATTTAAAGAGCTTCTAATAAATTGAGTTTATAGCCTTTCTTTTCTATATGTAATATTTCAAATTCACTATTAAAAATATGATTCTAGGAGATGTGATGCATAAGTAGAACTCCAAAGTTCCAAAGGCCAGTTTGGCCAACATATACTTTAGGACATGAACCAAAAGTTAGCTTATAGATCCCTGATTTATTTTGTTGTGTAGTTTTATGTTTTGAATTCTCAATATGCTTTCCAATGGTATACTGAGTTTTAAATGCTATTTTTAAATTTCGATTTGATAGAAAGGTTCATGAATATTTCCACAAGGAGATGGCTAAGTGGATTTCCCATAATTAACCCTTCATCTGGAGTAAAACTCATTGAAATCACTGTACTTACGTATCTAAGACCAATATAACAGCTGCGATCAACATTAATACCGTAAAGGTATAAATAGCTGCCAAATAACTACCATGCCCTAACCATCCGACCAATGGCGGAAAAATAGCCAATCCAAGAGCTCCACAGGCAAACTGCTTTCCTATGTCACCTCTTCCAGTGGAGGTTTCTCTTGTGGCTATCACAATAGCTGCATCTATCAGAACCAGAGCCGCTACAGGAAAAATGTCACCGATGGACCTCACAAGGATGTAAAGATAATAACTTATATTATCGTAGCCACACTGCGATCTCTCTAATAAACTGTCGGTGTTGTTGTACGGCCATTTAATCTCACAGCCAATCGCGGGTTTGCAGTTTTCATTTTCAGCTCTCAACTCTCTGATCTTTACGGATGGAATTCTGCAACTGAATTGTCCAGCTGAAAAATATAGAATTTTTATTACAGATATATATGGCCCTTTAAAAATCGAGTGCTAATCCTAGAAGTAAGATATAATGTTCAAAGCGAAATATAGGGCCCATGGACTCAATTATGATAAAACACAAAGAAGAAATTACATAGTTGTTCAATTAAAGTCTCAGTTTGAAGGCCTTGAAAAAAAATTTACCTTCTAATGATTATAATAGTTATTCATGTGCTTATTTTTGACATAAATGCATAATTTTCAAGTTATGTTGTGACATGAAATGATGATTCTGCTCCAG
Source organism: Cynegetis impunctata (assembly GCA_030704885.1). Lineage (NCBI taxonomy): Eukaryota > Metazoa > Arthropoda > Insecta > Coleoptera > Coccinellidae > Cynegetis > Cynegetis impunctata. Next base: position 276,651 of record JARQZK010004357.1, on the reverse strand, counting down.
ACGACACCTAGCTATTTACTGATTTATCTGGGTGTTAGTATCATCTTACCTATTGGATATCTGCAGAAGTTACTTGACTCATTCGAGCTTGTGTCGTTCTCATTGGGCCTCAAACTGAGATAAAAAGCAATAGAGTCAGTGTAGGATGTATATACTTCACAGGTTTGCGTTCTGTTATCTTCAGGACCAGTGGTATAACACATGTGGGGAATTGGTACTATTCCCGTATCCGGCGCCGTTGTAGCTTTAACAACCTGAGAAAAATAAACTTCAAGCATTACACGCATCTGCCATAAGTAGTGTAAGTAAAACCTATTCTATGTTGACCAAAAAACGACAGAATATATCAAATATTTTTTCCAACTGAGGTACCTATAGGTACTAAATAATGCCGCTTTTTATGCTAGTGTGAGATAGTAAGTATCTTGCTGGCTGCAAGGATTATTAACTCCAGCAAGAGTTATTCATAACAACAGCACAATTCACTCGTCGCAAAAGGTGGGCAGATAGTACACACACCTTTTCTGGGCACAAACCAACAACCAGATAATCAATCTAACAGAAAAAGTTTCTGAACCTATGGAATACTATTCACTCAAATATTTTTCTGGTTTGCTAAGGGTTACATTGTTTCAAATCTAGTATCAATCATCACAGGATGCTTGAAACGATTTGTAAGCTTTCGCTTTTGACGAGAACTGATCATAAAAAGAAGTTGAGAAAGATATTCTTCTCAGATCGCAAAGTCGATAATGTATCGCGCGTTTGTCTAAGCGAAACTTGGAAAGCCCTTCAATTGAGTAAGTCATTGATTTTAAAACAACCAGAAAGATGATAACTGCATTCAGTTGCTAACAGTGTAAAAAACCATAAACTGATGCTCCTCTAAATCTTTTACTTCCACCTAGACTCTTTTTGGTTTCGTTGTGAAGCAGCCAGAGAAAGATTCTATCAGGATATAGGTACTATAAAGATAGTAGGCGCGATGGAATTAAGCAAGACTTGCAGATTACTGCTCTTTTGTGTAGGAATGCTCAGGAACTCCCAACAATTAAGAACTGTATGAAAACAACTATCATCAAAGCATTTGATCAAGTCCTTGCAAACTTACTTAGCTTCAATGTAGATAAAACCATAGCCTTATTTTATAGAGATAACTCCCAGGATCTATTCCTGCTAAACCATGCCATTAAAATAGTCGATTCTGTTAGATTTTTAGGCCTCTTTATCGACAATAATCTCAAATTTTCACAGCATGTGCATGTCTTAGCTAAAAATTATCATCGGTCTGTTTCACCATTAAATCCATCTCAAGTGAATTAGAAACGGCATCTACAAGAAATGCCTATTTTGCATTGTTCGAATCTCATCTTTGTTATGGTCTTCCCTTCTGGGGTTCATGTAATTCTTCACAACTTGACACCATTTTCAAATTGCAGAAGAGAGCAATTCGTTACATGTTTGTACTGAAAAATAGGGCTCATTGCAAACCTTCTTCAAGAAAAATGGAACTTTAATGCTTTATAATGACTTGAATATGTGGTCCTGATTCATAAGTATTTTCATGCCGTACCCTTGGTGCAACAGCACGGGTATTCCACTAGATCTTCGGTACATCATGTTCACCTTCCTATTCCTTCCTCTGAACTAACAAAAAAGTCCATCACTTACAATGCTGAGGAAATTTACAATCACCTTAGAGGAATTAAAATGTATAACTTCCTTGACCAATTTTCGGAAACGAACTAAATTTTATTTTCTTGATAGACCTTATTACTCTCTAGAGCATTGATTCCCAAAGTGGTCCAGGTGGACCCCCAGGGGTCCATGGGAGACTCGACGGGGGTCTACGTTGGCGTGAAAAAATAATGGGGGTTCACAATTCGTAAGCGGGGTCCACGAAAATTTATCTGGTTTCGATAGTGAAGAACTAAAATGTTGGCTTGACTTCACCTATCTTGCTTGCAATCTTGCATGAAGTTGTTTGATTATTTACCAATATAAATACGAATGCCTATGCTGAACGTTACCAATTTTTTTCCTGAATTTCGAGAAGAAAAGTAAAGCAAAGTGTATCGATGATAGTGTTTGCCAGTGTCGGAAAAAGTAAGTACTTTGTCGTAGGTAGAATGCCTTGATGAGAATATCCAGACATACGTTCAACATTCACTTGCCCTGCATGATGACTGCAGAATCACTTTTGAAGATACTTATTTTGACGATAGAAATACCACCATGGATCATAAATCCATTTGATGAAACGGAAGTGGAGAATGTAATATTACAAGAGAAGCTACTCGAGCTTAGCACTAATAGTGCTGAAGCTGAAATTTAATAAATGGTATCAAACATTTTGGCTGCAGGCAGAAATACCCGAAAAATATCATGGACTGTGGGGTACTGCGAAAAAGCTTATGATAGGATAGCGTTTCCCTCGTCATATCGTGTCGAAAGAAGTTTTAGTGTCGTTACCAACTTTTTAACAAAAAAAAAAACAGATATGCGGTTATTTCTAACAAAACTGAAGCCAAATATTGATAATTTGCTGTCAATCCATCCCATTAAAATTATGACTATTTTGTGATTGTCATTGCAGAATTTACGTTACGTTATTAACGTTTAAGTCTAATTATATCATGACTGTTATCATATTACAATGTGATGTAAACCTAATAATTAATATTGTATTAATTACATATTTGAATAAATACAACACAAAAAATAAACTATTGCTCTTTTTAATTTTACCACTCGGAATGGGGGGGCGAGAAGTTTTCTAAATAAAATAAGTGAGAATTGATTGGTTTCTTGTACTTTGGGTAGATTTCTAAAAAGTAAAGTTGGATGGAATCACTTTTGTTATTGAACTTCAAATTTTTGACGTCCACCAATTCAATTAATTAATTAACCAATAAATTCTCACTTTTTTTTCGAAAATGTTAATTCGTGGTTGCAACTAAGCCACAACGCAAATTTCCATACTTAGATCTAATCTTCATATTTTTGCCGAGTTTTGGGATTATGGTAGAAATATAGCTGCAGGCGGTCCACCGGAACCAGCAAAATTTTCAAAGTGGTCTATGAGAAAAAAAAGTTTGGGAACCTCTACTATTCTGAGCAATAATTGATCGATATGACCAAATTGAATAACACAGGAATCAGCTTCGATTGAAGAGGATTTGACACTCTCGGTTCTATTGTAGGTAAAGTTTGTATATATTTTGTATAGAAATGTGGTGGGATTTTTATTTCTAGGTATTACATTGTTTAGTTTGTATGTTTTTTGATTGATGTGTGTTTATTTTTATGTTTTACATTGTTTAGTTCCTATATTTTTCGCTTTGTCAATAAAGTGTATAATTTTAAGACAATAAAGTATATTTTGATTTGATTTGAACCTAAGTAATAATCCATGTCGTGTTACACTTACACCAAAATCTGCTTCAGGAAGCGGTTCTTCATAAATAGTATCATCTGGAGTCTGTCCGCTACTGGTATTCTCTACTACAGCAGGATCAGTAGACTCAGTACTAATTTCCATCTTCCAAGATGGCGTTACGTGGCAAGTGTAGTCGCAGTTTTTCACAAGTACAACACCTTCCTAGAAAATATTTTCTGTTAGATTATGCTAGGAATGATTTACACGTTATGCCTGATATCGCTAGCTGAATTAAAAATCTACTTTAATATGAGTTTCTTTTTTGATTTGGGCCAAATAACCTCGAAAAATCGTGAAAAATGTTTTTAGTTATATTTAGAAGAAATTTTTGTGTGTCACGAACGTGGCTATTCTACGTCATAATCATTCTTATCGAAAAATTAATATGCATTTTTAATTATGATTTTTAGAACGGTTTATTGATCAGAACGACCTCCATAGTAACCTTCAGAAGGACTTGATTTTTCTTCGAATAGCTTCTACCAAGGTCACTCTCAATACGAATTATTATCTTTACCAGACGAAATCCCTATACATGAAATATAAAAAATGGCAACATATATGTGAAAATTAATAATTCAAACAGCAGCTGCAGTAGAAATATTTATTTTAATTTTTATTATGATCGAGATTACATTGACCCCACCAATCTTCATAGTAACCTTCAGAAGGTCTTAATTTTCCTTAGAATGGCTTCTACCAAGGGCACCCAATAAGAATTGTTATCTTTACCAGGCGAAATCCCCATGAATAAAATATAAAAAATTGCAACATATATTATGTTAAAATTAATAAGTCAAACGGCAACTTCTGTAATCGAAAAATTAATTTGATTTATTCATTATGATCCTTTGAGACTAAAACGACCTTCATAGTAACCTTCACAAGGACTTAGAATCTTTAGAATGGCTTCTACCAAGGTCACTCTCAATACGAATTATTATCTTTACTAGATGAAATCCCTATGAACAAAATATAAAAAATTGCAACACATGTGAAAATTAATAATTCAAACAGCAACTGTAGACGAAATATTTATTTTAATTTTATATTATGATTCTTTGAGATTACATCGACCACAACGACCTCCATAGTAACCTTCAGAAGGTCTTAATTTTTCTTAGAATGGCTTCTACCAAGGGCACTTCCAATACGAATTGTTATCTTTACCAGACGAAATCCTCATGAATAAAATATAAAAAGTTGCAACATATATGTGAAAATTGATAATTCAAACAGCAACTCTAGTCAAAAAATTAATTTTAATTTTTTATTATGATTCTTTGAGATTACATCGAACACAACGACCTTCATAGTGACCTTCAGAAGGACTAAATTTTCCTTAGATTGGTTTCTACCAAGGCCACTCTCAATATGAATTATTATCTCTACCAGACGAAATCCCCATGAATAAAATATAAAAAATTGCAAAATATATTAGGTTGAAATTAATATTTCAAACGGCAACTTCTGTAATCGAAAAATGTCTTTGATTTCTTTATTGATTCTTCGAGATTAAATCGACAACAACGACCTTCATAGTGACCTTCAGAAGGTCTTAATTTTTCTTAGAATTCTTCTACCAGGAGCACTCTCAATTCGAACTTTTATCTTCACCAGATGAAATCTGGTATATAATATAAAAGAATTGCAAAATATATCACGTTGAAATTAATAATTCAAACCGCAACTTCTGTAATCGAAAAATTTATTTGATTTCTTCAATACGAGGTATGGCAATTTGAAACCCGGAATCGAGCTCCGAGGGGCAGCTAAATTAATTTTCGGCGAAATTTCGATCATAATCCTTCACAGTAGTCTCCTTGGAGTTCCACGCACCGCTTCCACCTCCGCTCCCACGCCTCGAAGCACCCACGGTAGTCGTCTTCAGTTAGGGTGTTCAGCGCCACCGTCGCAGCTTCTTTCGCCTCCTGTACACCGCCGTGGTGGGTCCCCTTCAGGTACTGCTTCATCTTTGGGAATAGGAAGAAGTCGCAGGGAGCGAGGTCGGGGCTGTAGGGGGGGTGCGGCAACGTTGCGATGCTTTTTTTTGGCTAAAAACTCGCGAATTCGTATCGACGAATGTGCAGGTGCATTGTCATGATGCAAGAGCCAACCATTCTCCGCGAGTTCGGGCCTCACGCGGAAAATACGGGCCCTCAGCCGCTCAAGGACACCTTGGTAGTACAGTCCGGTCACTGTTTGTCCCTCTGGAACGTATTCCCGATGAATTACGCCTTTGATATCAAAGAAAATTACGAGCATGGACTTCATTTTCGATTTGGACATCCTGGCTTTCTTCGGGCGCTCCCCCCCGCGTTCCACCCACTGCTGACTCTGTCTACGCGTTTCGGGATCGTACTCGAATATCCAAGATTCATCTCCGGTTACCACAGTACTCATCCAGTCCCTCCCATCTGTCTCAATTTTCTCTAAAAGGTCACTGCAGATGGACATTCGAAGGTGTTTTTGGTCCAACGTGAGCATTTTCGGCACCATCTTTGCACAAATCTTTCTCATGTCTAGCTCCTCGTGTAAAATCTGCCTAATGGTTTCCTTATTGATGTTTAACTTGTAGGACAACTCTCGGAGTGTTAACCGACGGTCTGATGTTACCAACGTGCGGATACGATCGACATTGGTGGGGGTACGAGAGATGACGGCTGCGCCCGGCCTCGGATCGTCCTCTATCGAAACACCTCCCTCCCTGAACCGCTTTGCCCACTCGAACACGGCAGTTTTCGACAGAGAATCATCTCCATACACGTCTTTAAGTTTACGAAAGATTTCCGCGGAGGTTTCGTTTGTTTTAACCAAAAATTCGATAACCGCGCGTTGCCTCTTAATTAGGTCACTCATTTTCGCGACGTATAGAAAAAACCTTGCTTTACAAAAACACGCGGGAAACACAAACTAAACGTGATACCGCGTTCAAAATTTAACTGGTACTACTGAAGAGTCCCCTCTTTCGAACGAGACCAGAACGCGCCGGCTGGTGTGTTTAGTTCGGGAGATATCGGCCGATTCCGGGTTTCAAATTGCCATACCTCGTATGATTCTTTGAGATTAAATTGACAACAACGACCTTCATAGTGACCTTCAGAAGGACCTAATTTTCCTTCGAATTTCTTTCAACCAAGGCCACTTTCAATACGAATTATTATCTATATAATTATCATCTTACTTCCTTTCTTTCATTTTTAGTACCTACACACAAAAAAACAGTGTATATCGTTATACTAACCCTATCACTGTCCCAGTTATAGCAGTTTTCATCATTATCACATCGATCTTGTAAGATATATCCTCCATTTTCGTCGCATAGAAAACTCACTTCGAGTGGCCCCCTTTTCTGTGAAAAAATAGGTTACTTATATTTATATGAACGAATCGATATAAAATATTACAAAACAGTTGAATCAAAGTAATAATTATATTCAGAATCACACATTATTAGATTATTATTCATTGAAGTTATCCATCAGTTTGTTTGACTGTTAGTTCTTATTTTAGAAATAATTATTCTTATGGAATAGAAATTCTTTACAAAACTAAAATTTTAACTACCCATACAACACATGAATGAGTTAAAAGGAAGTTAGAATTAAAAATTCAAACGTCATTTTTACATTATTCGCGTTTCACAAAATTAAATTTTGAGTAAATTCAAATTTACTTTTCATTTAAGAATAATTATATCGTTGTGCCAAATGATAGCGCTGTGCAGTGTTAACCTGGCTCTATAAAACAATAAATAGTTAAAGTAAGCATTTTTTCTTTGCAAGAAACATAGCTCGTAAATATTCCGTCAGTTAACTTACAGTTACAGATTGTTTGTGCTGCAAAGATTAAAAAACACAGAATTAATTAAATTATCCCAACTAAAAATTAATGAATATCTAGATTTTCATTTCGATGTAAAGGACCAAAAAGAAAATGTAAGTATATGTGATAACTGCTTTCTTGCTAGACCCAAATGAATATTTATTATCTAAATGAAATAAATTCAAAATTCAACCAACAACTTATAATACAGCGTTTTTCAACCTTTCAGGATTCGCGGTTCAATTTTCCATCATAATTTCTATCGTGCCCCCCCCCCCGTATACAGGGTGTTCCATCTCAGACGAGCCACCCCGTATATTTCTTTCCCATAGTTAGTGGAAAAATCCCGAAACACGTCAAATGATTTTGTTTGGGGGACATCTTTTGATGTATATTTGAGGCTTAAACGAGCAACCCCCTAATAGGGGGAGCTTCAACCCCTCAAAATGGAATAGGGGAGAGGTGTTGAGTGATACGTCATTCAAAAGGTCTCAGAAGCCTCTTTACAAGGGTGTATGAAAAACGTAAAAATTTGATGAACCGTTTTTATTAACTCTTTCTTAAAAACAATCTTCAAAAAATCACATTCGTAAAATAATTTTATTGTTTTATCATGCTTACAATAAAAAAACCAAATCTGCGTGTTTAAATCAAATGTTCAAATTGTCCTCCATTGACTTCCATACAATAATACATATTTGACTGAAAACCGTATCTAACATGGTTCAGCATAATTGGAGTTATTTGACGACACTTATTTATAATTCTTTGGCGTACTTCGTCCAAATTTTAAGTTTTCATACACCGTTGTAAAGAGGCTTCCAAGACCTTTCAACATCACGCATCACTCAACACCTCTCTCCTATTTCATTTTGAGGGGTTGAAGCGCCCCCTATTAGGGGGTTGCTTGTTCAAGCCTCAAATATACGTCAAAAGATGTCCCCCAAACAAAATCATTTGAAGTGTTTCGGGAAATTTTTCCACTATCAAAAATAAAAAAATAAAAAGTCTAGGAGGTCTAAAACGGATGAAAAAAAAATACTCCCGCACCTATGATGTAACATAAAAACCATCTAATATTTGTAAACAATTTCGAAATTCCACATTCGAAAAATGAATCTATTGGAAATTTGGAAATTAATAAGCTAGGAAAAAATACAAAATTTCTATTGTTGAATACTCAATTAAACCTCAATTCTTCCTATTGTTAAACGTAGAGAACATTATAAGTATAAATATCTTATTTTTCATTGTAACCATTCCCTTACAAACGAAGAAGTTGTTGAAATCGATCGTATAGTATAAATTGTTGGTAGAAATTAGATAAAATAGGTTGTACTTCATTGATTAAGATAAATTTCTACAAAATGGAGAACTGATCAATATCATTTATCAAATGTTCATTATCAGCGATTTTCGTTGCAAATAATGACAAAGAATTCCATTCATTCTGTTTCTCCTGAAAAAAGAAAAATCACAAACCTTACTTAACTAATAAAACTATCCATTGATTAATTTATCAACAAATGAATCATAGATGTAAGTCACTGAAGTTATAAGAAAAAAGCACCAATTTAAAACCAAATTTAGCTACTACAGTTAATAAAAAAATCATTTTAGGTAATCAAATAACATGAAACACACCAATCTACACCTCAAAACTAACCATCTCCAAGTTAATGGAAAAAATTTCCATAATAATCTAAATTATCTAATTTCTCACTTACAACTCTAGGAATTGCAGCCAATAACCAATAGAACACCACTGACAGTACCAGACAAATTGCAATCATAACTTTCAAATATTTTCCCGATTTGCTCTTGTTTCCTCCTGAGTACGTCCCTGCCATCCTGTCTGCCAGTGGCGCAACAATTAACGGGCCTAAAGTGGCGACTAACGCCGCCACTGCTGTTATTGTTACCGCTTCATCTTTGGATAAGCCTATGTCATTCATGTGAAGGGGTAGAAAGGGAAAGAGGCTTCCTAGAGCTGAAAAATAAATAAAATAACTTTTTTATTGAGATGTTTTTATGAACAAATAAAAATATATATTTGATGGGATCCCTCGTTATTACGTGATAGTTTAACATGATGAACAAAAACAAAACTATATTTCTTATCACAAAAATACTTCGAAAAATACTAAATACTAGTGCTATTGCAATTTCGGTCACTAGACCATCATCGGGCAGATTGAGTTAAGAACTGAATACGTAATTATAGATTTGCGCTTACGGGTGGCAAAGAATTATTGCAGGTAACTTGATAGACAAGAAGAACACATTTCAAGAAGGGATAATAGAAGTGGATTTCCCAAATTGGTACAATAAAATGTTGATAAAAGAATGAAAAATCATTATTGTTTTAATACACTAAATGTACAAATCTTATGAAAATTAATTATTGTTTTTATTTAATTTCTGATTAGAATTTAAAATACAGGCAACCAAAATCCAAGTTAATTTTAAGGTTAATATATTTTTGTTTTTGGAATAGGTACATTTAAAATGAGTTTTGACAATTTTGTTTCCATTACTTACGTATTAATATTTACTTAATTACATTTTTGTGAATGTTGTGTTAGTCCTTTGTAACGTAAGATAATTTGTTATTTTTCTCTCTTCGATCATGTTAGAATATGTAACGCGTTTAATGTCACACGAAGATTGATGTTTTTCGCTGGAAGGAAAATATTTGCTTTCGTCTGCCTTATGCAATTCAATTTACTACACCTACAATTGATAAGGAAATGAAAAACCTTTGTGTGTCCAGGTCATTCCACCTTTCAAAGGCACAAGAATCGACTTTTTCATTATGCGAGAAGATTGAAAAATCGATGCTAATGGTAATTTCAGTTTCCGCCACATGACACAGTTAGGACTATTTGCGAGCAGATAGCCAGAACATTCCGGGGTTGAAAATATATAATTCCAGTCTTATAATTCCAAAGAGGAATATTTTGAATTATATTAATCTTAGAAGAATTAAAAAATACGAAATAATATCGTAAATGTTTATGAGGAAAAGATGTGAAGTGTTATTTTAATATAATGTATATATATATATATATATATATATATATATATATATATATATATATATATATATATATATATATATATATACAAGCAGGCGCGGATCCAGAGGCCTGGGCCCCACCTAAATGTTTTGATTGGGAGCTACTCGATTTACCATTGCCCAAAATAACAGTAACTTTTGAATATATGCCTGGATCCGGGCCTGGTTGCAAAGTAGCGTATTTCAGAGGTTAATTATATGAATTTAAAAAATCTGACCTAGCTTCTTAAATTCTGGAGTTATGCAGGAAAAATCGAAAATTTCGAAATTCTTCTTTTGCCTATATCTTTTTATTTTACTATTTTACGAAGACTTTTAAAATTTTGCCATTTTTCCATAGCAACTTTTTGTAACCTTTCCAAATTTCTGACAAAAATGTATATACAGGGTATTGTACACATTGGGCCACCCTCAACTTTTCATTTTCAAATACGGACAGGTATTTTTTATTTCACTTTTTCAAATGGCAAGTCATGTTTTATACTGGCATTTCATTTTTATCTAAATCATAAAGAGTTTTGGAAATATTGAACTATACCTTATTCTATGATATTTTTTTAAATTACAGCTGGAATTTGAAAAAAGTTTGGAAATTTTACTATAATAGTTCCATATTTCCAAAACACTCTGTAATTCAGATGAAAATACTACAATATGAAACATGACTCTTGGTATTCAAAAAAATGTGATAAAAAATACAGGTCCGTATTTGAAAATTAAAAGTTGGGGGTGGCCCAATTTATAAGATACCCTGTATATAATTTTGAAATAATATATAATTATGAAATAAAAAGATATAGGCAAAAAAGTTATTTGGAAATTTTCGATTTTTTCTGTATAACTCCAGAACTGAAGAAGCTAGGTCAGATTTTTGTAATTTATATAATCAACCTCTTACATATGCTACTTTGCCCCCATCTTTCTTCCTCTTACCGTTATCGAAATCCCCATATATATATATATATATATCCATATATATATATATATATATATATATATATATATAATATATATATATATATATATATATATATATATATATATCCATATATATATATATATATATATAATATATATATATATATATATATATATCCATATATATATATATATATATATATATATATAAAATATATATATATATATATATATATATATATATATATATATATATATATATATATATATATATATATATATATATCCATATATATATATATATATATATATATATATATATATATATATATATATATATATATATATATATATATATATATATATATATATATATATATATATATATATATATATATATATATATATATATATAAATTTTCATTTTGCTGTTTCGGTAGCTAGGTATTTTAGTTTTTCGCAAGCAGTGTTTGTTATAGTTTCAAATTTTATAAATTGTTTTTTTAATATAATTGAAAAATCACATTTCGCGATTGAATGGTTGAGTCACAGAAAAATATGCATATTTCTGATGTTTTTGATAATTAAAATGACAGTCGCAGTCGCATCAAGACCATAAAAATTCTTCGGGCAAAGATAACTTAATATTGAGAGGAATTAATAGTTAAGTTAGTTTTGAATGAAATTCACAAGAAAAACTGAATCATTTATGCCACTCAATGACTTAAAATATAGCCTTACCTCCAAAGAACAGGAAGATAACACATTTTAATGTTATCAAATTCGGATTGTAGATTAACGTCTTCATAATTGCGATCAGGCTTCAGTCATCGATTTATTACTATTCCTAGAATCATTTCTAAGCGCTGCATTGTCATCTCTTGATGTGTCACTGTAACATCATCTGTAAAAAAATAAAGAATGGATTATTGAATCAATTTATGAGCGAATGGTGATTAATCTAAGACTCATAAAATTATTTTTCTGTAGATTTTAATTCTCAATGAAAGTTTCTCGTGGGTTTTACTATTTTTGCAATATAATTGTCTATAATTGACATGCCTGTTTGTTCACCCTACTCTATGGTTCATATTATGTTTCTGTTGTACCAGAAACATAATTAACCACAGATTAATTTCAATTTATCATATATTTTCAATACAACCGTAATGTTAGGAATTTCCTCAAAATATTTATTTTGAAAGAAAAAATAAAACTATTGATTTTGGGAACTATCAATCTGGTTTTACTGGGCTTATATTTTATAAAATAATTTTTAGTTAAAAATGGAGTACTATGTCATTTTAGGATTTTTTTGGTATACAGATTCTGATTTTACAATCAATATGACATTTTAACACAAAATAGTGGCGAGAGTATAAAAAAGGGGGTTCAGAAAAGATGAATACTGACAGTAACAGGGATGTGTGATTTAATTTGCAGCGATTTTTTCAAATTTATGAGTTTGTACTAAATAACCGTGAAGCGAGGTATAAATTGTATTAAATGATTGGTCTCTCATAACAATTATGATTAGAATTGTATCCTGGTGCAGCTGCACCAGGAAATTATTCATTACAGAATTTCCTCAACTATGTACTGTGAATATATATTATTCTAGTACTATGTACGTACACGTACCTAAAATAATCGATAAGACCTCATTTCTAGAGTTCTTAGAGTTCTTTTAAAGGAGAGTAATGAGGTTATAAATCAACTTTATGGATTATAATTATGCAAAAATGTCTTCAGGAAACATTCGTCCCTAATATGGTGGAAGCCATTTAATTAAAACAATGTAATTGAGTAATTAATTCTGCAGTCGGTTTACAACGTGTTCTGCATTATAAACTGTGAACAGAAAAACACGAATTATAAGATTGATTCATTTTATCTATTTCCTCTGGAAGATACAAATGAAGTTTCGTTAAACTTAATACTCCACTAATATTTTCAAATGGTGGAACTTTTGAATAATTTATGAGTAGTTGTTTTAAATAAGGACACTATGAATATTTCATATAGTATGGGGTGAAGAAGAATAGTCATCAAATATTCGTATTACGTCCAGGACCGGATTAACCTTCTCCGGGCCCGTAGGCAACAACCCTGTCCGGGCCCTAGGTCTTATCAAGTTGATAAAAGGATGTAAGTTACTTCCAGATCATCGACCCCAGGTATCCTGTTTCTTCAAAGACTTATATGATATTGCAACAACATGGTTACTTTGACTTGATGCTGCAGCATCACCTTACCTGACTCGTTAGCTTTATTGGAATGGTCTTAATGAACAGGTTATAGATAAGTGATGAATGATGATCCAGGTTGTATGATGGGTTAGGAAAGATAAATTAGACGGGACGCGGTTATTTTGAATTTGATCTTGTTAAACGCAATAAAATACAATAAACTAAAAAAAACAAACAGTTTTGTGAAGTACAAATTGGAAAAAGTCAACTTCCAAGATATTTATTGTTTTGTGCAGTACAGTAACTTTAAATATTAACTCTTCTAACTTTTGTAGAAACAAAATCGTTTAAAACATCTTGGAAGTTGGCCCTTTCTAATACATAATTTTCAATGGCCATTATATACTCTCATTTGTCCTATAATGTTATAATATGGGGAAACTCTAGATTCTCTGCGAAATTGTTTGTTTTACAAAAAAAGTAATACGTCTTATCTTTGGGATTGATAAGCGAACCTCCTGTAGAGGCCACTTCCAGAGAAACAAAATTCTAACTCTCCCCTGTATCTATATCTATAAAAATATTCTATTCGTAAAAAATAATCTGAATGAATTCATTAAAAGTGCTGACAGTCATAACTATGAGACAAGGCATGGCAGTCTTCTTAGAATACCGCCTCATCGTACTACTTTTTTTGTAAAGAGTCTAATTTATCGTGAAGTAAAATCAATTGAATAAATTGAAATAATGAGAGAATCAACTGTTTCGGAATTTGGGTATATAAACTATAAATAAATAGGTCAACGAGATATTAAAATATGTTTAAACTAATTAATTCTCATTATACACTCATAGATATACATATACATTACATCATACAACCTACAATTAGTATGCATAATGAAATATTCAAATTAAACTGCTATTAATATTCAAGATTCAAATTTTCTCCTAATAAATCATAAAATTATACGAAATTAGTTTTACACAAATCGTAAGTTGTAAAAGTCTGCTTAGTCTATTTTGAAACTGTGAAAAGAACTTTTTGGGAAATTTGCGGATTAATTTTGCGCCTTACAGCATGGTGCGTTTCTAGGCTGGGGCCTATTGGCAAATCAAGTCATGATCACAACGTGAAAGGAAGTATAGTCAAAATTTTCATTTTTTTTAACTAAATCTGTCTAAAATGCCTCAAAACGTGTAGAAAAACTAATTTAAGTAAAAGAAAATTTCTGTCGGTCGGTCGGTCTATTAGTTCCCACGATAACTTTTGAAGGAATTGAGCTATTATTTTCAAATTTGTTACACTGAAAGGTATCCATAAGAAAAAGGTTCTAATTGTTTTTGAGCCAATTTGGTTCAGGTAAAGGGGGTGAAATGCGGTGTTAATGTATAAAAATAAAGAATCTTTCGTTAAAAATTGAGGAGTATGTCTTTTTTAATTATTTTTTGGTATACAGATTTCGATTCTGAAACCGATATGACATTTTAACAAAAAATAGTAGTGGGGTACAAAAAGGGGTAATAATAGATTTATTAAAATTAATTATTTAAAAAATCCAGTAATATGTTTTTCAAGGGGTACATATATACATATATATGTATATATGTATATATATATATATATATATATATATATCTATATATATATATATATATATATATTATATATATATATATATATATATATATATATATATATATATATATACATATATATATATATATATATATATAATATATAATATATATATATATATATATATATATATATATATATATATATATTATATATCATATATATATATATATATATATATATATATATATATATATATATATATATATATATATATATATATATATATATATATATATATATATATATATATATATATATATATATATATATATATATATATAAATTTTTATTTCCGGATACATATTGACATTCCCAGCGGCTGAGATGATAGCGAAATTATAAAAATTTGGGTGAATCCCATTGCACTGTCATCTCAATGCGATCTACTTCGCACGAAAAATACGACCTTTTCCGAAAGGAATTGCATATAATTAAACAAATGGCACTAAAGCATGGTTATTCACCCAATATGATTGAAAGCCTCATTCAGAAGAAAAAATACAAAATGGCAATTTCAGAGGTTTACCCACTTATATCCGAGAAAAGTACAGTATTTAACAGTTTAACATACTCAGGCAAAACTTCCGAAAACCTGAAATTGTTTTTTCGTAAACAAAATTTCAAAGTTTCATATAAAACCAACAATAGCATTGGAAAATTGATTAAAAACAACAAATCAAAAATTCATAAAGATGAACGTACTGGTGTTTATAGACTCGACTGTAACGATTGTGAAAAATTCTATATAGGATGTACAATTAGAAATTTCAAAACTCGAATACAAGAACACCCACGTAGCTATATTAGGCAAGAAAAACATAATCATAATTATGAAATATTACAGTTAGAAAACAGTCTCCACAAAATCAACTGTTTGGGATCCCTTTACATCAATAAATATAAAAATTCTGGAAACCTAGTTAACGACCAGATTGAAGTAAACCCTTCACCTATCCTTAATCTGTTCAATGTACCTACCAATAACTCTGAATGGAATGCTTATTGTTATTTAGTTTCTCTAGGAACCCCTCTGTTATATTCAAGTTTTCGTATAAATAGATTGTTTTGTAATACCATAATTTGAAAGTGCGAGTAGTGTCGACAGTGCGCGAAAAATCAATCTCCGAAAAACCGAGCGCGGTTCGGTTAGTGCGCGAAACGTCAGCAAATGTATCTATTGTCAACCATTTTTATAAATTTATATATTATAAAGTTAAGAATATCAATACATTGCGTGGGTGAAGGTTTTCTGTGGTTTCCCTTACCATCTAATGTCAGTTGAAATATATTGACCTTGGACCGAATGGCACGTAATTAGCAAAAAAGTCGGCCGCAGCCGCATTCCCCCCAAAGATAGGAAAATTAGGTTTTTTATTAATATTGTAAATGTTAGAAAATTAATTAAGTAAAGCCAGGGTTGAAGAAGGTTGCAAAATCTTATAACTTCCCACAATAAAATATTTAGCTAGATAACAAAAAATGTACCCCATTCCCCCAGAAATCTTGAATAAACGTATTTTGATTGATTGATTGATACCATAATTTAGTACGAGATGAAGTCAATGTTATGACGAAACGCTAGTTAGTTTTTTTTTATTTCTTTATAAAGTTAAGTTTCACCAAGTAAATGCAAATTCAATTCAAATACGACCTTAACAGAGCTCTGCTGCTCACTTTTTTTTTCCAGAAATTTATATAACAATAATACCTGCATATTTGACTGATTACCTATTCTATCAAATATTTAAGTATTATCGAATAAATTTCGATGCGTTGGAACATAATTCAACTTTATCAAAACATTAGAGAGATAAAAAAAATGTTGAGTTAATTAAAACTTCAAAAATGCAACAACCCGTATTTATTAATTTAATGAACTGGCTAAATGGTTGGTTACGGAATGTGGGCAGATAATACCATTTGAATTTTAACTCGATGATGTAATACACACAACGCGACCTTGATTTCTGCATTTATACCTATAGATCCGAGCTCAACTATTACATAGTCACATTTACTAGGTATCGTATTAGATCATCGATGTATATAAAACACGACTTTTGTAGGTTATCGGTCGAGGGTAATTTGTTAATATTACGTTACAGTTGAGCTATCGACAAAATGTAAAAAAATCTACACCGATAACATGCTTTTATTTCTTTCGGAATATGCATGTGTTCATTAGGTAATGGTTATTTATAATTTATGTGTCGTTTTGCGAAATACTTATTTGGTTTGAATTTCATTTTCAATGTATATGGTAATAAATAACTTATATCTTACATATGTGCCAGCTTAAATTGAAATTAACGCATCTTATATGGTATGTTTGATTTTAACGGTTATTATATTTGACCCTATGACGCGGCGTTCACCACACGGTGGCTTCTTCGGATAGAATGAACACTAAAATCTTGGTATCTTAGTTTTACATAAAATTTTTAGTACCTAGGGAAGAACGATTACAACAAGAAATTAAATTAAGCCCCGTCCACACGCTCCAATAAATTGGTACAATCTGATCGTTTCCAACCTCATCGTACTATCGATTGGAGCGTGTGGACGGGAGATCGGTACGATAAGTTGGAGTTGGACGGTTGATGAAAATTTTCATCAACCTTCCAATCAGATTGGAAGGTCGAGCGACAGGTTGGAACGTGTAGACAGCGCTCTAACTGATTGCTGCGATCCTGTGTTCAAAACAGTAAACAAACAGTGTTCTCCTACTCGCTCATGGGGAGAAATTGATTTTCGCATAACTGTATCCTGCTTCTTTATTAGAGGTGTAACTAAGTTTAACAATTCCACGTATGAGTCTTCTGTCATTCTCAAATAATTGCGCCAGTCGTTCGGTTCATCTCCCAACTCCTTTAGTAGCCTCACATGCGAAAACTTGTCTCTCTTGAGAAGCCAAGAACGACACCACTTACTTTTCGGTTTGCAACGTTTCTTTTTCGCTTTTCTTGCTAAACATATAACATACAGGGACCACAACAGTATCTCTTCCATGTTGATCACAATTTCACAACTGAGTGAAGAAATATCAGCAAATTGCAGAGGAAGTTTGAGCAAAACATCGGTGTGTGTGGACAGAACGTCAATCTCCAACTTATCGGAACAATTTGTTGGTACAATCTGATAGTTCATATTGGAGCGTGTGGACGGGGCTTAGGGTGGAGGGTAGTTGATTCTTCCAGAAAATTGGCTCAAACTACATCAGGTATTAAATATATTCAGGAGTGGAGAATGATTAAGTCAATTTGTTCGTTCAATAATAGACCAGAATTCTGATACCTGTTAATTTCTAGGGCTTCCCAAAAGTTTTAATCCTCTATTCTCTCTATGTAAAATATGGAAATCTTTATTAATTGAATGATTCTCATCTTGCAAATGTTTGGAATGATTAGAATCTCTCTTATTGTTTACGAAGCACCGCTCATGTTCTTTAATTCTTTTTCCGAAATTTATTTATATATATATATATATAAATATATATATATATATATATATATATATATATATATATATATATATATATATATATATTTGAATTGTTGTTGCCTGTGAACTATTTTCAACTTTTTGATAATTATTAGCAATAACAGGCTTGGTGAATCTCACAAAACTTTTTCAAAACTTTTGAAAAATTGAAATTTCTTTGATTTGAAAAAATTTGAATAGTTAAAAAAGACTACTATGTGTCATCAAAATTTTTCGGCACGTAATAAATAACAGAGAACGGCCACAGCCGAAAAATTTTGATGAAACATAGTAGCCTTTTTTAACTATTCAAATTTTTTCAAATCAATAATTTCAATTTTTCAAAAGTTTTGAAAAAGCCACGAATGTCGTGACGAAACGTCAACTTTTTAATAAAATCGAGTTTTTTGAGATTCACCAAGTCTGTTATTGCTAATAATTATCAAAAAGTTATATATATATATATATATATATATATATATATATATATATATATATATATATATATATATATATATATATATATATCAGTGGCGGCTCGTGAGGTTTTGGATTGAGGAGGCTACCAGAGGTCTTAAAAATACACCATAGGCGAAAAATTTTAGGATTTCAAGGTCATATAATTTAAAGAAAATCAAAGTAAAACAAGCACCCTAAGCTATTAATTTGTTTTCACTTTCGAGTGTCTACCTTGAGACCTACAATCCTATTTACAATATTCACAAAAATTCTTCTCAGCCAATTAATCAATTTCATCTATTCATCAAATTTTTTCTTTCACATAATAGGTACCCTACCTACCTACTTAACGAATTTTTTAAACAGCTGGTGAGAGCAAATAAAAAAGTTATTATATATTTTTGAAGATTAGCGGGATTCTGCGATCTTTAACGTTAGCAAAATGATCTATAATATCCTCATAAAATTTTTTGTCTTTCGCCAAAAGTTTTACCAATTCCTTTTCAATAGACAACAAACTAATATTTTTCAAACGATCCTGGCTCATTGAATTTCGTAAATAAGTTTTAATTCTCTCTAAGAGTGGAAACGAGCGCTCTACGGAAGCCGATGTCACCGGGATAGAAACAATTAGACATAAGAGTTTATAAACTTGGGGTAATTCTTGATTCAAATCATTATCAAAAAGCTATTTAATAGTCCTCACATGATTTTCATTTTGCCCCAAAATTTCATTGTCATTATAAACAACACACAGTTCACTTTTTTATGGCCACCTTATCAAAAAAAGTGTATTTTTGACATAAATTTTCCAAAAGGTTATCTGGAAAATTAGCCGAAAATCCGGTAAACAAATTTTTATTGAGTAAGTCGAAGAAATGCAGTTCTTTCAAATCAGAGAACCTTATTTCTATTTGACCCTTAATAGTATCCAAAATTTCATAAAATATTTGCTTATAGTGAAGCTCCATATCTGCGTAACTGAATTTCTTTCGTTTTGGGCTAAATTGAGTCGTATCATCAGTAGTTTGAAATACAGAAAATAGTTTTTTAAAATAAACTTCTGCACGAAATTCTGAAATTTTTTCCAAAAGAAACTTGATCCGATTTCGTGAGTAAATTACATCTGAAAACTTGTGCTGTAAGATTTGAAAAACTATTTGTTTGTTCAAAAATTAATTTAAAGATGTTTAAAAAATATATAAATTCCTTATCTTGTAAGTAAGATATTAATCCGCGTGCTGTATTTAAAGTTACTTTATCGGTGAAAAATTCCTCACTTTCAACTAGGTATAGAATTAAATCCTCAAATCCTAAGCGGCCCCAAACAGAGACATTTTCACTAGTAAAAAGTAAACACTGCCAACAAAATAATTTATTTTTTACCTGTGATCCGGTTAGGCAAGGATGTCTCTCATAATGTATTATAACCGCGGTTTTTTGTTTTCTGTTACCGCTGCACCAAATTGTTTTAATTCAGGGGTAGGTTTTTTTTGTTTTTTATCAAAACTTTATCCTCATAACTTAGGGCACTAAAGTTATGGGATAAACAAATATTCCCACTAAAGTCACCATTGAATAATTTTTGAAATTAATTTCAGTAATCAAACTGATTTTAAAACAATACGCGCTAACGCGAGCTGATTCCGGCGTCCATTTATTTTAGACAGTAACTAATTAGGATTCATTACTACGATTCAATCAACGACTTTACTCGATGTCAGGGAGATTCTATTTAGTTGTGATTGGTCGACATTTTATAAGACTGGACTTTTCGGTGTTGCCATGTACATGAGTTTTGGTTTTCTATTTCAATGAAGTATTCATTCGGAGTATATTGTTTTTTTAAGTGGTGTGAGTTTGCTTTTCTGTGGCAGGCATTAATGAACGTTGAGAATATACCTTTCTAAGCTTTCCGCAGCGTTGCCACAAATCTTGAAATGAATGAAATGCAGTAAATGTAAATACCTTCTATCGTAATTAATAAATTATTATTATATAATGTAGTGTGAAAGGAAGGTAGGTGCATAAAATAATATGATTTTGATTAATATGGAATATGCTGAATGCTGTCTAATTCAATATAATATATATATTAGTGATACACGGAATGATTAATGAGGAGGCTTAGCCTCCTTAGCCTCCTTTGACTAGCCGCCCCTGAATAATATATATATATATATATTATATATATATATAATATATATATATATATATATATATTATATATATATATGTATATATATATTGGTATAATATATATATATATATATATATATATATATATATATATATATATATTATATATATATATATATATATATATATATATCTATATATATAACCTATATAGTGCGTCTACGTGAGTTGGCTAAATATGCAAGTCTTTTTGATTATATTATTATTTATTTTTATTTATACATATCAGTTTCATAAAAAAAATGTCCCCAAACCGAAAATTCAACTATATATTAAATTGTATCAGTCGTATACGAGGTGTGCAAAGAAAACATTTTTGATCAAGAGTAAAGTAGGTACCTTTATTTTTATCCACATTTAAAATTATTATAAAGAAATAATGTTAAGGATTGAAAATAATTTTCAAGATAAGATGATTGTTTCAGATATGCGCAAAATCCCCTTCTTTTCATCTTATTTATTCTAAATTTTCATATTTTCAGATACAACTATTCCTCTATATTTTATAGACAATGTAGGTCGGAAAATCTGTAAATGAAAAAACATTGTTCAAAATCTTCAAACAAACATCATATGTAGTTAAAATTATTTTCGTTATTGTTATGTTTACAAATTGCAGTTGTTTGTGTTGTTATCACTTTCTTCTCCTATATTTTTTTAGTTTGTCTATATATGAATTTACACAAAAATTAGGGGCAAAGATCGAAACAAAATATTCTTTTTATCTGTGCTCGCTCTAAAGAACCGAACATAGAACAAAGGATTGTTGTGGATTGAGGCAAAAATTAAATGATTGTTACCACGTGGTTATTTGGTTTAGATCTGGGTTTTTCAACCTTTCAAGATTCGAGATACTAAAATGTATACAATAATAACGTATTTTGAGTTTGTCGGCTCTAAACCTACACTATGAACTTAATTTTAAACCTTAAAAATTATGATTGGGTTAGGGATCCATTACATAATATTACGGAACGGGTCTCAATCACCGAGGAAGAAAACTTCACGACAGTGGCGAAACCAAACTAAAATTTTGTAATAAATTACTGTTTGAATTTTGGGCAGGAGTAGATGACCATTTTTAACATCTTACCTTGGTGAAACTGGATTTTCTGCAGTTTCTTTTTTGAAAACAATATAAAGATCTCAGCTAAATATAGAAAAAAAATCTATCGCAGCAAGCTGCATCAGAAAAGCAGGTTTTCATGCAGGTTTTCAAAGTGAAAACCTGCTAAAAACTGAGAGTGTCTATTTTTTTAAGCCTTCCTTTGAAAACCTTTAATATGCAAGACATGCCCAAGGAAGTCACTAATAATTATCTATTAAAATTGTTTTTAAATTAGTAAGTTTTGATTTAGTAAGTTGTTTCAATTCAATAACTTTATTATTGAATATTATGAAAAAATGTATTTTGTTCTGTATGTTGTGTGTATGTGTGTGTTTTTCTTTCAGTTAGTGAATCAATTTTTCTAAATATTATTGTCTGTTGGATATACTTGCCCCCCCTTTAGTGTTCTCACGCCCCCCTAGCGGGTACGCATCACAGGTTGAGAATCAATGGTTTATACTAAGAGCTATTTCCCAAGAAATAATACTCACTTTAGACAAACGCATTTCTCGTTGATAGTTTACTTCAACTATTTCCAATAGTAAATAATAAAATAGCTCCCACATACTGTAACAGATGTAACCTGACACGAATACATCAAACCGGGCATAGTGTCGTTACGGGTTCCCTAAAATTAGCCGAACACCGTAACTTTATCGTAATACGACTCATTATCCGGAAATGGGGAAACACTTAAAATAATTATTCTATAAATTGAAATAATTTGGACCGGCTCCAATATTACGAAATGCTCAAAGAAAACGAGATGGATGTAATGTAATTTTTCATCGCATCTGAAACGATAACATACAACCACAGATGCGAGCTGTCAGTGACTAAAGATAGTTGGGTCGTGGACCGTGGTTCTAATTCGATCATAGAGAAGCATTCGGGTGTACCTACTCCTAATTATTTATTGATGCCCATAGAATCGATGTAACGTAAAGTTGTGGGTGAAGATCTTATTATTTATTCAAGCGTCGGGGCAATATTGGAATAATCGGCATTTATGTATACCTGAATCAAACTGTAACATTTAAGTAAGAAATTAAATAATCTCACATTATTATGTTGTATATGAAACAAAACATATATTTACTAATTGTACAAAATTCGTTAAATTACCATGTGAAATTTATG
The DNA here is from genome assembly GCA_030704885.1 of Cynegetis impunctata. NCBI lineage: Eukaryota > Metazoa > Arthropoda > Insecta > Coleoptera > Coccinellidae > Cynegetis > Cynegetis impunctata. Next base: position 253,173 of record JARQZK010004357.1, on the reverse strand, counting down.
TAAGAAATAATATTTACTCCTCAAATTCTTTTGTTACTATTATAAATCTTGTGGGGGGCTGCAGGCCCATGCCTTCCCTCCTGGGTGCGCCACTGTATATATATATATATATATATATATATATATATATATATATATATATATATATATATATATATGTTATATCGTATGTTTTCTCGGATGGTGGAATGAAACAGAGAAAGATAAATCAGATTGAACCCCGGAATCTTTCTCTGTTTCATATATATATATATATATATATATATATATATTATATATATATATATATATATATATATATATATATAAATATATATATATATATATATATATATATATATATATATATATATGTATATATATATATATATATATATATATATATATATATATATATATATATATATATATATTTATATATATATTTATATATATATATATATATATGTATATATATATATATATATATATATATATATATAATTTATTATGAAATTTAAAACGTTTCATTACTTAATTCATGGGGACTGAAACCCAGGGTGGTCATGTGGATATACACTGCCATCGTGAGACCGATGATAGCCTATGGAGCCGTTGTCTGGTGGCCTAAAAGCCAACAGGCAACAGCAAAACTCAAGCTTGGGCAGATACAAAGGACCGCGTGTCTAAGTGTGACCGGAGCTATGCGAACAACACCAACTAGGGCAATAGAGGTGATGCTATGCCTGCCACCTTTGGATAATTATCTACAAGAAGTGGCCTTGGCAACTATGGCACGCCTTGAGACTATTGGTATAAAGCCAGAAGTAGGATGTGGGGAGACTAGACGTCGCCTGTGGCTTGAGGCTACTAACACGATGCCCCTGCTACAGGTTAAGGCAGACAGCATTCCCCCGCACACACAAACAGTGGAAATGAGACCTCCGATGAAGGAACGATCAATATTTTCACGGACGGATCAAAGCGAGAAAAAGGAGCAGGCTGTGGAATATATTCGAGACACCTGCGATTTCAACTTAAGTGGACCATGGACAAATGTGCCAACATAGTTCAGACAGAGCTAACGGGCATAACCATAGATTGCTCGTAGGAATATAACGAACAAAACCATTAAAATCTACACAGATAGTAGACAATCGTTACTGGCCCTGAAGAATCATAAAATAACTTCACAGTCACTATGGGAATGCCATCAAGCACTTGCGGGTGCAGCCCATACAAACCAAATTATGGTGTGCTGGGTTAAAGGCCACTCGAGATGCAATGGCAACAAAAAAGCTGACGAAGTGGCTAGAAAAGCAGCCGGCCTGAACATATTCGGTCCTGGCCCTTCCAGCCTACTACCGCTGACAGCAAAGTCACAAATGATGAAAGAGAACACCCATCAAAAATTCAAAATCCTATGGGATGAAACAACCACCTGCAGACTTGCCAGGGAACTTTTAAATTATCCCAATAAAGATGCAGCAATGACTTACCTGGCGATGCCCAGAGGAAAACTACGCAATGTCGTGGGAATTTTAACGGGACACTGCCAACTTCGGAAGCCCTTATTTAATATGGGATTAAGCGACACACCTCTCTGCAGAGGCTGTGAACAGGAAGACGAGACGGTACAACATGTCCTCTGTGAATGCCCCGCTGTCTTGTCACTCCGAGAATCCATTCTGGGTGAACGGTGGCCAATTTTAGCCACCTTGAGGGAAATGCCCCTAGGTGCAATCACCCTCTTTTTCAAACGACTGGGATGGTTGGGAGCCTAGGCTGGTGATGTTCCCGGGGAAGATGCACTAAGGGCCCAATGGGGCCTAAGTGCTGTTGTCTCGACTGCACTCCCAAAAATACAGAATACAGAAATACTTAATTCATGACATTTCAGAAAAAAAATAATTAATTGTCAAAAACAGATAGGTAAATGTTTGAGAATATACCTATCATAAAAAATATTGTTGTTATCGGAGTGAAAAGAATATAGGTAGGTCATTTTGTAATATCTCATTTGATAAACAATCATTTTTTTTCGGAAAAAGTATATTTAAAATTAAGTTATCTGGTTTCTGACCTTGTCAGAATAATTTTGTTATCTGAAATTTTTTGAGAAAGTCACGAAGTTTGTGACAAATTTGACACTGGGAAATTTGTTAATGTTAAACAAACAGCAGTTTGGGTTATTCGATGATTTCATGAGTTTCGGACCTGAACAAACAATAATTATATTTCTCGTTCTTACTTTTCAGAATAATTGTTTAATGATTTATACTTTCAATCCCTGGCGATAAAAGGGTAAAAATTAAGGGTTGTATGTATTTTTTAATGCCACATTATAGAAAAATAAAAACAAAAAATTTGTTCAAAATTTTTTTAAAAATGTTAAGGGTGAACAACCCTTATGCCTTAGGGTTATGAAAAATAGATAGTAGCCGATTCTCAGGCCTACTGAATATGCATATAAAATTTGGTAAAAATCAGTATAGCCGTTTCGGAGGAGTAAGGTAACTAACATTGTGACACGAGAATTTTATATATATATATATATATATATATATATATATATATATATATATATATATATATATATATATTTATATATATATATATATATATATATATATATATATATATATATATATATTATATATATTTATAATCTCTTGATAATTATTAGCAATAAACAGGCTTGTTGAATCTTAAAAAACTCGATTTTATTAAAAAGTTGACGTTTCGCCACGACATTCGTGGCTTTATCAAAACTTTCGAAATAAATAATTATATATTATATATATATAATATATATATATTATATATATATATATATATATATATATATATATATATATATTTATACACACATATATATATATATATATATATATATATACATATATATATATATATATATATATATATATATATATATATATATATATATATATATATATATATATATATATATATATATATATATATATATATGAAATTGAGCTTTTGGTGCCAAGCATCATAAAAAGTAATGAAATGAAAAACTATCTTGGTCCTAGGTCCAACTTTGCTAATCGCACCCATTTTAATAAGCAGGTATCCAGCTACAATTTTTGTCAAATAACTAATCTTTTCCTTTATATTGCTTGATTTATATAGTTTATATACTCTCAAATTCAGATATCGTGAGCATTAAAATATTCCCTTTATTAAATTCAGAATCCTCCTTACTAAGTACCACTGATACGATTCAGGTTTTTAGCAGTTGTTCCTGGGTTCCTGACCTCAATAACACACTCCTCCACAAACGTTCGCCTTCATGGTTCGCAGTGAAGAAATCTGTGAAGCAATGTACTATTCTCGTCGGTTGTGTTATGTTTATTTAAATACGGTGACATCATGCACTAATGTCTGTGTTGTCTTCTTGCTATTTGGCATTTCGTTTTATTATTTGTCCCGCTAAATTTAAACAGAGATACAAGGTGGTCATTCTTAGGACTGAGTGTGACTTCATCCTGGTAATTCTTGGAAGGATGGGATTTGTTTATGACGAATATTTATTTGATGCCGAATGAGATATTTTTCAAACTTACAATTAAATTTCGCACTTTTTTAAAATTTTTGATGTAATTTTCCAGAAAATTATAGACTATCGCACTACATGGAAGGTCAACACTAAGATGAATAAGTGGTTTTTAAATCTGTTTAAGACCTCCTGGATCATAGTTTTAAAGCTTTCTGTATGTCTGATATACGTATAAATGTATATATATATATATATATATATATATATATATATATATATATATATAGGGGGGCGACGGTCCCGGGCGCTACAAGCTTGAGGGGCGCCAGAAGCGTCCGCTTTTTTTTGTGTTTTTTTTTCATTTTATGTATTAGATGAAATTCATTAATTATTGATTTGAATTAATGATTTTTTAAATTCAATCAATTGATATAAACTAACTTGAATCCTGATTTGAATAGAGCAGATTTAAATCAAAGAACAAAGAACTCTTTCGTTAATTCCCACGAATCCACGACCATGCAGCCCTGCACATCCATCAACATTTTTTAAATGGAAGCAATTTCAACGGAGATTGAGAAAAGGCGGTCTCATTTATGACCACATACAACAGCAAATAGATAAAACTGCACTGCTGGATTTTTTTTTGCATAAATCTCATCAAAATGTATCCTTTACTGAAAAAGCATTATTTTCATTTAATTCAGGTTCTTTTTGTTTAGAATATATATATATATATATATATATATATATATATATATATATATATATATATATATATATATATATATATATATATATATATATATATATATATATATATATATATATATATATATATATATATATAGTCTTTATTCTCATAATCAAAATACAACATTGAATAGAAAACAAGTCAAATAAGGAAATGATTTATGATCATACTTAAGATGAAAAAATCATAAATCAAAAGGACACTCAATTCGTGGTTCGATCGTGTTTGTACTCAAAAAATTCACGCATATCATAGGGCTCGATGTTGATGAGATATTGAAATACTTCTTTTTTGAATTGTTTGTAGCTTTCAATGATCTGATATTTACGTGGCAAAGTATTGTAAAGTTTGATGCACATATACTTGGCGTTTTTTTCTGATAATGTCAGAGAATGACTTGGGACATGAAAATATTGAATATTTCTGGTACAATTAACATTTCTATGATGCCGAAAATATTCACTATGTTTAATTAAAAATTGGAGACAACAATAAATATACAATCCTGGCACCGTTAGGATGTTCAATAGTTTAAATTTACCGCGACAAGATTCGCGTAAGTTCATTCGTAGAATTATTCTGACGGCTATTTTTTGAGTAGAAAAAATTTTGTTTATATCCAAGCTGTTTCCCCATATGACAATACCGTAACCTAATATGGACTGGAAGTTTGAATGGTACACCATCTTGAGAACCTCTAAACCTACTGTTCTTGTTAAGATTCTTAGCGAAAAAATTACAGAGTTAAGCTTCTTTCTGACGTTCTCAATTTGTTTGGTCCACCTCAAATTACAATCCAGAGTGACCCCTAGGAAATTTATGTGTGAATTTATATCTGTAGTTTTTCCCATTATGTTTATTCCTGCCGGTACTTTTATTTTTGTATGAGTTGTCTTAAAAACTACACACTCTGTTTTGTCAGCATTCATGACTAGGTGATTCTTTCCAAGCCAGTCCGACACCATTGAAATAGCACTTTCTATGAGAATAAAGACTATTATATATATATATATATATATATATATATATATATATATATATATATATATATATATATATATATATATATATATATTTCAATAACTAAACATGCTATATTCTGGTCCTCATCACAATAAATTTGATATGTTTTAGGTTGTTCTTGCAGCAAAACAAAACTATCAAAATTTGGGAAAATTCAGTCAAAATTTTGGCATGAGCGAACATTTTTCGAATCAGTGGAAAAATATAAATAAATTGATTAAGAACAACATATCCAAAATTCGGACTTCTAGGGAAGGTGTTATGGAGCTTGAAACCTCGGTTTTTCCCACCCTCAACCCCCTCCAAATTCAATTAGAGCGTTGAAAATTGAAACAAGTTGATGTTAGGAGATTGCTTTCTTACAACTGCCTCCATATTGATGTGGATGTTG
>JARQZK010004357.1:87500-242500 GCA_030704885.1 Cynegetis impunctata | reverse complement strand
TATATTCAATCACCTCTATATAATCTCTCTAAATTTCTTTCTTCAATATTGAAAAATATAGTAAATCAAAATCCTTATTATATCAAAAATTCTCTCGATCTAGTAGACCATCTTAAATCTTTGAAAATACCTAACAATTACAAATTTTTCTCATTAGATGTTGTTTCTCTTTATACCAATATTCCAAATTCTTTGGTTCCAATAATAATTAATGACAAATGGGATATTATCAAAAATTATACAAATATTCCTAAAACCGATTTTATAGAAGCAATTCAATTTGCTCTTGGTACAAACTATTTTCAATATGAAAATAACTTTTACCAACAAATTGATGGTGTAGCAATGGGAAGTCCTATTTCCAGTGTTATAGCTCAATTAGTTTTAGAATATTTAGAAGAAAATGTATTAAATAATTTGAATGAACAAATTATAACTTTCAAAAGGTATGTTGATGATTGCCTTATAATAACATCAGAAGATTTTATTGATGATATTCTCAAAAAATTCAACGACTTTAATAGAAAATTACAATTTACTCTAGAAAAAGAAACGAACAATACATTAAATTTTCTTGATATTACTCTCATGCACAAAAACAATGAAATTATCACAAAATGGCATAGGAAAGAAATTTTTTCACAAAGAACATTGAACTACAACAGTACACATCATTTTTCACAAAAAAAGAGTTTAATAATCGGATATATAGACAAAGCACTTAAACTTACTTCACCTACACACAGACATGAAACATTACAAGATGTCCATAAATTACTCATAAAAAACGATTATCCAATAAAACTTATACAGAAAATCACTAAAAATAGAATTCATAAACTGTACAACACATTAGAAACATCAAAAAAAGAAAATATAAACAAAAAATATATTCCTCTTCCATATATTCCTCATTTAAGTAATAAAATTTCACAAATTTTAAATCCACACGATATTAAAGTAGCCCATACCGCACAAAATCAAATTGAACAAATATATTCTAAATTAAAAAGTAAAACACCTCTTCTGCAAAAATCTCATGTTGTTTATAGTATACCCTGTAATAATTGTAATAAATCATATATAGGACAAACTTTTCAAAATTTAGAAGAAAGATTAAAAGCACACAAATATACCAGAACACAAACCACAGCACTAATAAAACATAAAAACAATGAGAATCATACTTTCAACTTTAATAGCACAAAAATTTTAGAAATAGAAAAAGATCAAAAACGCAGAGAAATTTTAGAAATGTTACATATTCAAAAAAATTTAAATGAAGTCGTAAATGATAGAACAGATATCAAACATTTAAGTTCAATATACGCAGATTTAATTCAACAAACAAATTCTAACCACAACTCATCTTCTTAGACAAAATCTAAACATCTAGAATTTTCAATTTTTCTGGAAAGAAAATATAGTTTAGAACATGTGATCTCCAAAATCACAAGTAATGTCTTTTTAAAGACAACAATCAAATATTTTAAACCTATTTTGTACATTACGTGGGTGAAGGTTTCTGTGGTTCCCTTCCCATCTAATATCAACGGACCTGTCTGTTGATATTCGACTGAATAGCACGTAATTAATAACTGAAGACGGCCACAGCCGCAATGAGAAATTTTTGAAAAAAAGATAAATAGTACCCTATTATTATTATTCTTTGACTCTTCAAAATCAAAATAATTTGGACCTATTTCGAACATTACGTGGGTAAAGGTTTCTGTGGTTTCCCTTACCATCTAATAATAACAAATTTGAATGTTAATATTGGACTGAATAGCACGTAATATATAGCAAAGAACGGCCACAGCCGAAAAAAATTTTTAGTGAAACAGTAGTCTGTTTCTATAGAAATTTTTCAAATCAATAAATGTCAAAGAAATTTCAATTTTTTCTCAAAAGTTTTGATAAAGCCACGAATGTCGTGGCGAAACGTCAACCTTTTCAATAAAATCAAGTTTTTTAAGATTCAACAAGCCTGTTATTGCTAATAATTATCAAGAGATTAGAAATAGTTCACAGGCAACAACAATTCGAATAAATATATATATATATATATATATATATATATATATATATATATATATATATATATATATATATATATATATATTAACGGCTACAAAATTCATGACTTTGCTAAACTATTTCAGATTAAAGGTTGTCAAAATAAAAAGAATTTTTAGGTATTGCTAAGTCGCCAATCTTTTAAACAGTCATTTCGAAACATTCCAATTGAAAATAAAATGCTATTAAGTTTGCCAAGAATATTAGTTCACTCAGTTTATTATATATAAAAGAACAGACTATATAGCAACCCATTGCATACATAGAAACCACCAATTTTTGGACATTTCAGAAATTCATGGTCATTAGATACCTGCAAAGTTGAAAAATTCATAGAGCACATTTTGACGTTTTGAATATTGAAATTGTGGGTATTTAGAATCTTTGGTAATCCTCTTCAACCCACCTGTATATTCTATATTTATTTAAATTTAGTCAGTTTATTAAATGCCCACAAGATGGACGTCGTACGTCTAAAACAGGTAAGACAATAAATTCTTATTATTTATACAATTTTCCACTATTTTCAAATTATTAAAAATTCAAGTGTGGTTTTTAGCATAAAAATAAAGTTATTTTTCAGAAACAATTGATTCGATGGGAATGTTTCAGTGAACTCATGATCTGGAAGATCGATTTGTTATATGAGGGAAATAATGGACACTTATATCGAAAAGAGGCATAATTGCTGTAATTCACTGTTTAGATTTCAGTCTTTCGTGAACTGTAGTGGAATGTAGATAAATGTTCAAATTGTCGATAATTATTATTACCGTTTACAGGAGAGTAGCGTGTAGTAATAATTAACTTAAGTTATATGGTAGGAGATAGTTTGATTGAGGAAATACTACTTTTGGATTAATAAAGTTTTTTTATGATGTAACCACTAAGTCAGCGTTTCTCAACATTTTAGGATTCGGGGCCCAATTTTTTAACATAATTTGTATCGCCCCCCCCTAACCATGTTATGTTATCTTAAAAAATTCTTTTGTTTGTATTTTGTGTGTGCATATCATCATTTCATTCGTATTGTGAATAAACAATATTGAATATTTTTTCCCTATAAAAATGTCTGATATTGTCAAAAATTAAGGTAGGTATTTTACTCTTGATCAAAAATATTTTTTTTGACAAACCTCGGATATAACTGATAGAATTTCATATATGATAGTTGATTTTTCGGTTTTAGAACAAGCAGAACTTTTTATTAAAAAATACATTTTTTTGTTAAAAGTAATAATAAAAAGTTTCCCATATGTAGCCAACTTACATAGACATTCTATATATAAATATATATATATATATATATATATATATATATATATATATATATATATATATATATATATATATATATATATATATATATATATATATATTAGGGTGTCCCTTACCCAGCTAACAATTTTATGTTCTATTAAAGTTGAGAGAACGTTTTCTCAGCAAATTTTATAGAGCAATGTTTGTTCTAAGAACATTCTCAAAACGTTCTTACAGCAGTTATACAAAAGAAATGGGCCCCGTACTAAAGAACTTTTCAGTTCTTTAAGTTGTTCTGTAAGGTATGTAGAAAACATTTATAGAATTGTTGTGTAAACGTTCTTACAAGTCGTAAAGAATTTCTATGCGATAGTTACAGAGCAATGTCATACGAATTCTATAATAGTTCTAAAATGGTGTCTTAAAATTCTATTATAGAGCGTATAAAGAACTTCTATATTTTCGTTCGTTAACCGTATATATTGTATTCCATTATACAATTATTTTGTTGCGTGACGTTATAGTTACAAAACTTTAATAGGTTTTTTTACATCTTTTGAAGACAAAATGCTTCTGTATCACTTTAAATCATGGATACGTGTTAAAAATGATATGGACGCCATAATATATAAAGTACCTTCACCATTTATTTGAATTTTCTAGTAAGTTTGAAATCAAAAGACGAATAAATTTTAAAGCGGAAGAAAAATTAATGTGAAATATGTGGTGTATATATGGTAATTTTTTAATGCGCCCTCATTTTATCTCATTTTTCTACAATGTTAAAAACTAATTAAGTATTAAAAAAAAATTATTGATAAATTTTTCCGCCAAATGTATAAAAAACAGTTAGAAAGTAAATATACATCATATTACTGATAATATTTGGCCCATGTATGTTTCATATTAGTTTTTATCTGAATTTTTCTTGTTTCTTTACAAAATGGCGACGAAATGGAAAGCTTATCTCGTACTTCCAATATGGATGCCAACTAATATGAATCTTTTTTGTCGATTGCAATGATTACAGAGCTAATATACTTCATAAGCAACTACTATAACTCAAATGTGCCTACTAAAATTAACAGTGTTGTCTTGTTTTACAAGATTTCCCTAAGCACTAAAATTAGTACAGGCAGGCTGCATTTTGAAAGAAAAAATATATAAATACATAAACGATTTTTTCACAGAAGATTTCTCTGGTGATATTACCGTTATTAAAGCGGAAATTTGCATACAATATTTCCCAGTGACTTTTTTTACGAGTCAAATATATTTCCAATATGGCTCACATTGTTTTTACTCGACTGTGGCTAAACTAAAAGGAAGTATTACGATTTTAGCAGTCTATGTATATGTGTATTTATGGATGTGGATATATAATATGTATGTTCTATGGTATCGCCTGATTGGTACTATTTTGGAGATTGAGGTGGCAATTGATCCGTAATTATAGCCTGGGTGACATTAACTACTTATTTCCGTAGCCAACTGTCACTTGGTATAACTTGCCACCTTGTTCGCCCTTAAAAACCCTATGGAAAATTTTGTATGCAAACTACGTATTTAATAACATTGTCAACACAGAGGAATTCCTAATTTGGTCTACATTTAAAATCTTCATCATTATTGTTCTGAAGCTCTATTAGCCAGTCATTTCTTTTTACTATAACTTCGTCATCTTCTTGGTTTTCTATGTCGCTATCTATTCTATTGTTTTGTTCCTCGATTAAGGTCTTTGGTACCTCAATAACTACACTATCTGTTTTTAATGCGGTAACCTGGAAATCCTTATTTGTAGCTTTGCTGTCATTGCTGTTATTTACGGAAATTCGATCACATAATAAGCTTTCGTAAATTCTTTTCGTTTCCCTACTGAATGCTCCACTTTTTTTAATCTGTTTCCATTTACTTAAAGACATGGTTTTTATAACAAATGCCGTCTAAAACTTATACACAAACGAAATTCACTTTTAGAATGGCGTCAATTATGGTATGGTTGTTCTGTAGTGCTTTTTTATGAAACAAAAATGGCATAGATTTAAACCTAATTACTCTGTAATTATTGTATAACAACTATAACATTACTCTCTATAACAACGTTATAGAGGTTTTTTTTATTAAGTTCGTTAGCAGCTTCCATATGCATAATTTGTTATTCGTAGCAAAATTGTCTCTTTGCCACCCTTTATACAATATTTCTATAAAAAAACTATAATCAACCACTACGGAGCAATTCTATAGGAGCTTCACAGGAGTTGGTATAGTTCTATAAGATACTTTTTTACATCGGATTTGGAATCATTTAGTTCTATAAGCACCATTACTGTAAAATTGTGCTACTATAGACAGTTATCGAGCAATTATTTACACTTATCTTCTGAATGCTCTGTAATTATGTTCTAAGAACGTTCTTGCAATAAACTTAAAGAACAATTTAGCTTACGAAGACAAAATAGTATCATCTGCTTCACTTATACAACAACTTAATGTTCTAGACACAACTATGAAACCTTTACAGAACAGAAAAGTTCTTTTACTCTGAATTTATAGAAGCTTTTTGCTAGCTGGGTATTTTTCAAAGTTTCAAATTTATAACGCATAGGTCTTAGTTTTGTTCATTCTCCTCTAAAACACCCGGAAATAAATTTTTACCTCATTTGGAGTACGATAACCCGTGCCGACTTTCATCGAATCATGTTCATACATGCTGCTCGGCAGTAGCGGAGCGTATTCACGGCATTTGTCATTTGTTCTCAATTATTCTCGCGATTAACACGTATTGTTTTACATTTCAAAGATGGCAGTGGAATTTAGAAGCAATAACAAATGTGTTTTTTTTTAGTTGGTGACGTAAACTATCAAAAAACAGGCCTAAAATTACCGTTTAATCGTCAAGTTCTTGCAGTACTTTTTTTTAACATTCACGAAGTTGAATTGACTGTTAGTGAAAGCGATAATCTCGTCATTCGGGAGTGTATTATATTTTTGGGAAAAGCTAGAATCTCTACCGGAGCTATACCTAACTGTGTAAAAGAAACTTGTGGATCTTCAGCATGCTTTGAGGAAGTTACAAGCGCCGTGAGGTGGACTTTAAGAACAATTTAAATAATTTATTTGATATAGCACACACTGGTGCTTTAGAACGGATGAAAATTGAAGAAGATAAAATATTTTTATGAAAACAAAGAGAACCAGGGCGTCCAGGGTGTTTAGCAGGTGGAAATTAAATGAAGAGAAGAAAAGATGTGAGCAAATGTGTTTTTCGTCGTCTGTTATCACGCAAGATTCTTTTCAAATGCATGGACATCACGAACAACTAATCCTGCTGCCATTGAAACATATACCGATATCGTCGCACGACATTTTTGTAGCACAATAGAAGATTTGTTGATATTTTATAATCAAGAAGTGCGAAAAACCATTGGACGTGACGATTATCGGGAACTGATTGATCTATCTATTATTTTCTTAGGAGGAGAAAGTGAAAAAAAAATTAAAATTAGACCTCCTGGAGCGATGCATCGAGCAAGGTGGATGGGTAGAGCTATTTACTCTTCAAAGATATGTTTGTTGCAATCCCAGCTCAAAATTAGTAGGTACCAAGGATAAGCGAGCACTTCGAGAAGTCTGTTCATTCATTGCGGTTTCATATGTTTAACCATGGCTTGGATGTAGTCTCGCGGTGAAGGCACCAAATCAAGATTTCTGCTTTTTGAAGAGGCTGAAAGAATATCAAACTGTTGACAGATTGATCTCCAAAGCAGCCCTGGGCAAGTTTAGTCAGCATCTTTGGTACTTGTCAGAAGAAATTGCCGTTTTATCACTCTTTGATGATGAAGTTAATGAAAAAACCGAAACGAGCATTGTAGTGAATTTCCAAAGAGACAGTTTGTATGATTCTGGGAAGAGATACATTCCTTCTGAAGAAGATATGTCTGATTATTCGTATAGTAAGTAGGAAAATAATAAATAGTACTATTTTTTATACTGTTTTCAGTAAATTATCAATAATACTGCCTTATATATTGTTGCAGGAAAATCACTAAGTGATTTTGTGTCTGTCAAGAGCACAAATTCATTTTCTCGATTAAAAATTCATAAGAATTTCCTGCAGAGACTAGTTTCTACATGGGATGGAGATGTCTATTCAGAGGCGAGAAAGAAAGTGCCTTTTTTGAAGGGCAGTTAATGATACGGCTGAAAGTTGTGAAACTTATGCAAGATTTTCATGGTTTGATCACTGCAAAAGAAGAGCAAAAGCCAATTTTGCTACGCTGTGTTCAGGAGCATAGAAATCTGTATCCAGACTGTAAAAAAGAGACTCTCAAAAGAAAATATCCTGCCTGATCTTTAATTTCATCTTCTATTAATAAATATTTCATAAAAATTCGATTATTTCAAATGATTTAGCTATATGACGAAAAGGGTTTAAAAGAGCAATTTTCAAAATTTTCATAGTTCTGTCGGCACGGGTTAACGTTGATTTAGGACGATGAAATTTTGTATTTAAGTAAGTCTGGTTGTTTGAAAAGAAATAGGAGGTATGCATTTCGATATCTGAAATAAAAATTTTTTCGCCCATATAAGGGACACCCTAATATATATATATATATATATATATATATATATATATTATATATATATATATATATATATATATATATATATATATATATACATATATATATATATATATATATATATATATAATATAATAATATATATTATATATATATATATATATATATATATATATATATATATATATATATATATATATATTATATATATATATATATATATATATATATATATATATATATATATATAATAGTAAGCACAAACGCCAAGCAAGTTTTCAAAATTTCATCATTTAAAAAATAATACTCGTTTATGCTGGCCCACAAGTAAATAAGGTATTGAATTTTTCACATGTTGAATACCAATTTTCGTAAATTATTCTTCATTCAAAATTCAATCTAAGAAATTTTCCAATATTTGCTTGAAGATGTAGATAACAGAACGAATTACCTGCACTCTGCCATAAAATCGTTTGAAAATTATCAGCTATTGTCCTGTACTAAGAAATTAATTATCTAGTACAAAACGAGAAATTGGCTAGTCCTTGAATATACTTTAATAATTTATAAACCACCTACACAACTTCATCTTTTTCAATGACGGTAAGTAGTACGTCATTCACGACAACTGAGCGAACGTGAGAGATTTGAACTTAAAAGTGAACAATATAGTTGAAATGTTTGATGTTTGACTGAAAAGCTCCACTTAGAAATTTGATGATAGACTAATTGGAAGTCTTGTTATCTTCCATTATCGTTGATATGCTATTTGCCAAACAATTGCAACCATATCCAAGAATACTTCACTTCAAAGTTGCTTCCATACTAACTCGAATGTATTGAATTCACTTCCACCTTTCATGTATACGTGAATGAAATAACTGGTCTATTCAAAAAATAGTAAAGCCATAAAAGACAAAATTAACAGATTAAAGGTGCTGCTCCAATCGTCCAAGATCCCAGAGCAGCCAGACGTTACTTATTTTCCCAGCAATAATATGTATGGGATGAAGTAGTGTTCTTATGTACTTTCAGTGTATGGATACCTGCTACCTCATGCCGACGGCCAATTTCTAGGTATCAGGTGCTAAAGATGGAAAAAACTCAACTCACTTCTCTTATTTTCTCAGTCTTGATTTTTATATATGATACTTAGGTATCTATGTCAATACCTTATGCAAGCAGCCAGACCGATCGTATGGGCCAAACATTCTAGTGTTGGCTACTGAGTCGATGTTTCAAATCGTAGATGTTTCGAATCATAGAAATGTTTCAATGTATCGATACATCAAACTTTTAAGTTTCGATACACTGATCCATTTCGGATGTTTCAGTGGTCCTACTCAATGAATAAATACATGGTTGTATATTACCTCTATGGTTTCATGTGTGTGTGGCAGCACTTCAGCTGTCAGCTGTTTCTGTTATGAATCGAATCATATCTCTATGATCGAATCACCGCGCGGCACTACGGCACACTTGTTTTGAATCTGTTAGCTCGCGCCGTTTGTTTCTGATTCGCCTATAATTTGTAATTAGCAGTTTTAAATGTTTTTTTTACTGTAATTTGTACCTATAATTTGTAATTAGTAGTTTTAAACGTTTTTTTTTACTAAAAATGTCTAATAAAAGAAGTGTTGTTCGGAACTATTTTTCTCAAAGTTCTAAAGACGATAGTAAAGTTAAGTGCAATTTATGTTCCTCAATGTTAACGGTAAAGAATGGACTCTACACATGAGCCAAATGGGCATTTGACATGCGACAATACCAAGTTCTAAATCATTATTGCATCCATTCAATTTTTTTTTACTGTTTCAAATGTTTCATTGTTTCGAATCAGTGTTTCGAAACATCTTGATGATTTGATTCAACTGTTTCAAAACATCCAAATGAGTCACTTTGCCCATCACTACATTCCGCCAGACACAAATAAAATGTTCCTATGAGTATGACAGTATGAGCGAAATGTCATGACAGTAAGTATAGAAGGGAGATCGACGCGCATAGATAATCACTATCGCGCTTGAATGAGCAAATCATGACATTTCGCTCATACTGTCATACTCATAGGGACACTTTATTTATGTCTGGCGGGATGTTTGGCCCATACGATCGGTCTGGCTGCTTGCATAAAGTATTGAAATAGTTCCCTGAGTATCATATATAAAAATCAAGACTGAGAAAATGAGTTGAGTTTTTTTCCATTTTTAGCACTTGATACCTGGAAATTGGCCGTCGGCACAAGGTCGCAGGTATCCATACACTGAAAGTACATAAGAACACTACTTCATCCCATAAATATTATTGCTGAGAAAATAAGTAACGTCTGGCGGCTCTGGGATCTTGCTCTACAATAGCTATTTAGGTAGAAATGCGAATAGGTACAAATAATTTCAAACAGAAGATATAGAACATATTTTGCAATTGAAAAAGTTGAAGCATCATTTTCTTTTTTGGATAATATTCTATGTACCAATTACAATACAGGTTCAAATATGGTACGTTCAAATCTCTTTTAAAAGTGCATTATCTCATGTAACATTATTTACCAAACATATTCTGCAATTCCAGTCATCAAATCTAATTTATAAATGAGAATCGTATTCTGCTCTTTGAAGCTGCAGTTTGAAACCGCATTAGAGAGATACCAATAACTTTCTCTGCTTCACGTAGGAGCATAGAAAAAAACTTAATAAACCCGTGGTCTAGCGTTCATTGAAACGGATCCCACGCTTGAGTATTTTTCATGTTTGTCCGTGTTTACTCAACTTCACTTCCTTCCAAACGCTCATATCCACATTATTATGGATTGGTGCCGGATAAAATCATAGAATAATGATTCACACAAGATGGTTATGCTCTATGCATATAGTGGGATTTGACTATTATTAACATTCATTCCACTAACCTAAAAATTATAATTTTCGACAATGCAGTTCTGCTTCTATAAGCGAAAGTTTTACTTCTACATCGCAACGCGATGGGAAATTTAATAAGAGCCGAAATTTTATTTTTTTTTAGCTAAATCGACCTTAAATGTCTAGAACTAATTTGAGCAAAAAAAAATTCTATCGGTCGGTCGGTCTGTTAGTTCCCTCGATAACTTTTGAATAAATTGAGCTATTAACTTCAGATTTGGTACACGAGTAGGTATCCATAAGATAACGGTCCGGATTTTGTTTGAGCCAATTTGGTTCAGGGGAAGGGAAGAGATGGGATGTTAAAAGGAAGGTAATTTTTCGTTAAAAATTGAGTAATATGTCGTTTTAGACTTTTTTAAGGGTTCCGTACCTCGAAAGGAAAAAACGGGACCCTTATAGGATCACTTTGTTGTCCGTCCGTCTATCTGTCAAGATCCTTTTTCTCAGGAACGCGTGAAGGTCTCAAGTTGGAATTTATATCAAATACTCAGGTCTACTGTGCCTTGGAGCTGTAAAAAACTTCTAAGCCAAGCAAACGAAATCGAAAGATACAGCCGTTTATGCCGCAAATTTCCGCAAATTTTCGACACTCGCAAGACAATCAAAACCTACAGGGTACTTCTCGTGAACTCAGAAAATTACGAAAACCGTTAAATTTTGATTACATCATATAATAAATTTTTTTTTGTAAGGAACCCTCGGTGCGCGAGTCCGACTCGAACTTTGCCGTTTTTTTTTTGGTATACAGATTACAATACTACAAACGATATGACATTTTGACACAAAATAGTGTCGTTAAAAAAAGAGGGTAGAAATTGAAAACTATTGTAAAAATCGAGTAATATGTTTTTTTCGTAATCCCATACTGTTATTTTGATTTAACGGTTTTCAGATGACAATTGAAAAGTCAGTGTTAACGGCCGCTGGCCGTTATAATTTTATAACGGCCGGCGGCCGTTAAGAAATCACTTGTTCAAATATTTATTTCAAAACATCATTCTGCTTACAATAACAACATTGAAATCTTGGTCCACAGCGAGTTGGGAGAATAAACCTCTGATTTTCATTTCGCATAGGCTAATAATACATCTTCATTAACCACCTTTACATTCTTGCTTTTACGCCACATTTCAAAAGTTTCATATTCTTTTTGATATCGCTCTCGAGTTATTTTCGGCAGTTAATCAACACTCGCTGCACTGCACATGATTCTCCCAATATTTCTAAAGGAATTTGATTTTGTTCCTCAATTTCATCAATTTTATCCATGGTCGTCGTTAAAGCGAACTTGAGAACATAAAAAACTGACGTTGTTTATAAAACTGTCAAACTGTTCCATGACAACAGAGTGCACGACGTTGGGATTTTTCTTTAGAATTGCGAGATACGGGGTTTTTTCATTCTTCGGAATCAAAATATAATCTTTCAACGGGATTACGAAATTTTTTTAACGACACACGGCCGATACGCAAATAACGGATTCGGTTAGTTATAATCCTCGGCTGCGCCTCGGATTAAAATATCCAACCTCGTCCGTTATTTGCTACATATCAGCCTTGTTACGTTAATAACTATTTCGGGGTTTTTAGATATACAGTTTCCCATTTCATTTACTGTAATGATAGTTTAATACGAAATTATGAAGGGTGGGGCAGCGTGGTAAACGGAAGAGGAAGTTAAAATTGAGTCTTGTTGAAAAAATCGGATAGTTTTCGAGTTACCATAAGTTGTTGCTATTTATAATAAAGATACTTTTTTGCCTAAAAATCTTGACAATACCAGTTATAGTGATGTGAAACTACTTTTTCATTTTGCAGCGGTTTCTCATAATTTTAAAAAGAAAACACTAAATGAAATAACAAAGCCAATGAATCTTCAACACTCAAATGTAATCAATCAACTCCATTAGATATTTTAAAGGATCCACATCATACTCCACTATTCTAACTCTAACTAAGAATGAACGAAATTATAAATTCATACTGGCTACTTGCCAATACTCGATATTTCGGAATCTATACAATTATTCTTAGCTTTTTCCTCATACCAAATCGTATTTTTGTTTTTTTTTTTATAATATCTAATTCCGGAATAAAAATACATCAACGTTCTAAAGCTATAGTTCCACCGGAGCAGAGCTGTGCCAAAGCATTGTGCTTTGTGCTCGTGAAAGCACTTGGAGCCCTTTTGTGCTTCCGAGCACTGTGCTTCCGAGCCCTTTTCAAAAGCAGTGCTTAGTGCTTAGTAATTGAAGTCCTTCAACAAAAGGCTTTGTGCCTTTTGTACCATCCAAAAAGTGCTCCCGAGTAATCCAAAAAGTGCTCCCGAGCACTGAAGTGCTCCCAAGCACTTCTGCGGATTACTAAGCACTAAGCCCTGAGCCAAACTTGTTTTGCCATAAGTTTCTACCCTTGGCAACAAGGAGAAACATTCAGCAACAAAATGTTCCTTATGTTCTTCTGGTGGAACTGTAGCTTTATAGATAATACGCGGATTAAAATTTTCACAACTGCATGGAAAGAAAACAGCGGATAATTGGGTTAATTAGGTATAACTTTATAATCGATTTGGAACATTGGCGATTCAAACGGAGTGACAGTAATTGTTAAACTTGTCACTATAATCTGAATTGCTCAGTTGGATGACTCAATTTCAACTTGCAATATAATTTTATGAACATAGTAACTGATTAATGAGTATCTTGAGTTTTTAATGAGAAGATCGCCGTTGCATTTTTAGAACAACAATAATTTATTATTATCAGTCGAATAAGAACATTTTTCACTGAATGATTACTATCATTAATTAAACAAGCAAAAAATGGATGGATATTTAGTAATTTTTCATTTGTTTAAGTAATACTAGGTGTTTCGGAGAAATAAACAAATTTTATTTGGAGACAGTAGTGCCTCGTCGCAAAATTTGTGATTTTCTCAAACTTTGAATTATTAAGAGATTACCTATAATGTCAATGAAATTTTGTTCTCTGAAAGGTATGAAAAATGTTATAAATTTTTTGATTAATGTTTCTATATAATATGTTACAATTTCTTCAAACGATTATATCGGTATATATATATATATATATATATATATATATATATATATATAATATATATATATTATATATATTATATATAATTAGTATATATATATATATATATATAAATATATATATATATTCGTCTTTCTGTAGCAATAACTATTTTATAAAGTCGTTTTACAAACTCAACTATCTGAAAATATGACAAATATAAGTAGCAATACTACAAAGGTAAGAATAATTCAAATATACATATTTGAAATTTGACATATAAATAAATGCCTAATTTCAATTTGAACTGACCTAATATTTAAATTTCATAATAAACTAATGTTTTTTGAGACCCTCATATAGTATTGAAAAGTGTCCTTTCAATTCTTTATTAACAAATTTAATATATGAACATATTTTAATCATTTATTATATATTTAGAAAATTCTCTATTCAAATTTTATTCAGTGTCAAATTTACCTTACGTTATTTAATAGTAAATTTTAGAAACTATTCTATATTTTCCTGAAAAACAGTTTTATGTGAATTTATATCCATATAAATAAAGCAAGCAATTTTATCTAGTATGCAGCTTTCATTTCTACAGAAGAATATTTTCATTTTTAAATCCTGTGTATAAACCATACCGATAATATATATATATATATATATATATATATATATATATATATATATATATATATATATATATATATATATATATATATATATATATATATATATATATATATATATATATATATATATATATATATTATATATATATATATATATATATATATATATATATATTATATATATATATATATATATATATATGAGTTCAGTGTATTCATTCCGACCAAGAAGAGCTACCTGAAGATGGCAAATGTGATTTTGCCGAAACGTCGAGCAGACTTCGACGAAGCCCATACGCGGATACAAACCCGGGAAACCAGACAACCAAATTATCTCCGCGAGAACCTGAAAATCAACATATATATATATATATATATATATATATATATATATATATATATATATATATATATATATATATATATATATATATTTATATATATAGATATAGGTATATCTATATGAAGGTATATCGATATTTTCTGTAAGAAGCTCTTTGGAGAAAAACAAAACAATACTTGATCATCTCTCAATACAATATAGATTTTTTTTAAACACCTAGAAGAACTTCTGATTTTTTTTTTTCTGGTATTGAATTCAAGTAGGTATGCATGTTTTATTCTACTTCAAAACAGTAAACTGAAGGTATTCATAATATTTTCCTTACGTCTCATAATGTCTCAAAACCTTTCACAAGTATTAAATATATTTGAGGACTACAGGGAAATTTAGTAAAGTGCTTTTGTTTCCCTTGCAATTCAAAGTGAATTATTACATTTTCCCCATCATAGTTACATAAAGCAATAAGATTGCTTGCTGCATAAAGACCATAAAAATCTTATTTCTTTAGCAAACCCTTATTTAAAATCAATCCATTCATATCCATTAGTTTCCACTAAATTGAAAAACATTGATTTATTTCACATTTGCTTTTAAAATGAATCTATTTTTATTAAATTGTTCAAATTACAATTTTCAATTAAATGGCTCCCATTCTCGTCAAAAAGTTCCTACAACCAACTTCAATATATTTGGTATTTTCCAACATTTCGAAACATTATAACCATGTATAGGTGGTGTCCAATGTCTTCTTTAGTAGTATCATCCCACAAAAGAACGGTTCCACCTACCTACCTCCAGGTTACCGCAATAAGCTTGCATCATCAATTAGAAAAACAAGCACGAATAGTATTCAAAAACCAGTTTTCGATTAAATCGAATACGACCGTGCGAGTCGTACGAGTCCGATTGATTCTGACTTCAATTCCAAATCGTAAAATAAATGGACGTTTTGAAAACTAGTTCGTTGCAAGTCTTAGTCATGAACATTTCAGTAAATTGTGTCTCAGAAGGAGGTTTCACCTAGTGCGGCAGCTATACATTTTTTCAGGCGCCCTTTAATTAGCCCCCCATTCTCCAGTCAACCCCTGCAAGGAATTTTAAAAATATACTGTAAACAGTAGGGGATCAAGCACTCAATTTTCCGCTCCCTTCCACCACGCAACCTCAGGAAGGAAATTTGCAAATTCAACTTAGTCCTACTTGTAGCTTGTAAAAAATTCTTAATACAAGGCCCCAAAAAACAAGTTTTCATAGAAAATTAATTAAATATCATTTTTGTTGATTTTTGACCAACAATATCTCTATTCCTTACTTCTTCTATGGTTAGGAAGTTTCATGGTGAAAAAATCATCGTAATTTTATTTTTGAGTATGTCAAACACATAATAATAAAAAAATCGAAAGCAGTCGTAATATGCAGTAAATTAGTCATAATTGACAACATTCTTTTTGGTATCATTAGAATTTCATTTTTCGTCGAATGAAAAAAATCTAATTTTAGTAACTTAAATTAGCGTTGTAGTGTTATTTATACCGTGAAGATGATTCTGAACCACCGATCTCAATGCAGTAAACTCTTCTTTGTTCTAGTCCGTTGAAAGAGGCTTGGGGTGGGTATTAAAGCGTATCATACTGATTTCTAAATGAGTTGTGTTGTTCACATTGAAACAATAGAAAGGACAATTACTGAAGCCCGACATTAAATCCTCGATATACGTACAGTTCATTAGTATTCTGAATTTCAATCGGGCTGACTTAGGTGTGAAGACAGATGGGGGATTTATAGCGTATGGATGAATGGAGTGCGTTCGTTTTGTATAAACAGGTGGTACATCGATCAGTTGTTGAAGGATACCATGAAATTCGCTGATGCATTTCAAGTGAAATACTTATGAACGGTAGAACGAATAAGTCTTAAAGAATAGGTTTTTTTCACACAAAATCACTTTAGATGAATTCATAGGCATATAGGAGGTACCAACATATACATACATACATAATATATATATATATATATATATATATATATATATATATATATATATATATATATATATATATATATATATTTTTTTTTTTTTTTGTTTGTTTGTTTGTTAAATGTTTCTTCATTGAAAGTTTCAAATCTTCAACATATAAAAAAAAAGTATTCTCTACACAAGAATGGCGATGTTTAGATAAAATATATTTAAAAACTACTCCCTCACCTAACTTTGACCTCGATATACTGCTAGAATGTTTTATTTTCGGAGAAAATATGACTAAAAATTGTCATTAGTTATACTCTAGATCAGCGGTTCTAAACTATTTTTTTCGTCGAGTACCCCTTGAAAATATATTTCTACTAATATAAACCCTAGGTAAGAATCTTTAAAAATTCCTAGTTCCCACTACCATAGAAAAATGAATTTCAAAAGGTCTTATTTGGTTAGACAATAAAATGTACATCAATAACTCTAAAATTTATTGTATTAAATCGTTTTAGACAACACACAATAAAAAACACCTTTCAAAAATATATATCATATTTCTAGGTCACTTGTTCTTTAATATCTTCAAATCACCAGAGAGTTGCAACTCATTGTCGGCATGATTGGAACATTTTGCCGGTACACAGGTTGCTAAATTGAAATAAATATTTCATTCATAAAGTTCCGCCATTGCACTCTATCTTTTCGCGAACCCCCTGGCATCACTTGGTGGACCCCTAGGGGTGATCTTACCCCAGGTTGAGACCCACTGCTCTAGTGAATAATATTGAAATAAATCTTGTTCACAGGATGAATGGCACAATTTAAAAATAGGTAGTTTCGTATTATATCTTGGATGGGATTATTTTTTGTTCGAATTGGTTGGGGGTTGACCCCCTGTGGAAAGAAATAAATCTTGTTTACACGATAAAGGGCGCAATTTTGAAGCAATAGGGTTGAAAGTTTGTAAATAGGTAGTTTCGCATGATATCTTGGATGGGATTGGTTTTGGTTCAAATTTGTTGGGGGGATGACCCCCTGGGGAAGAAATAAATAATGTTCACATGATAAATGGCGTAATTTTTGAGCAATAGGATTGAAAGTTTGTGAGTAGGTAGTTTCGTGTGATATATTGGATGGGATTGATTTTAGTAAGAATTGCTTGGGGGGTTGACGCCCAGAAGAGGATATAAATCTTGTTCACACGATGGAAGGCGCAATTTTGGGACCATAGAGTTGAAACTTTGTATGTAGGTAGTTTCGTATGATATCTTGGATAGTATTTATTTCGATATAAATTAGGGGGTTGACCCCCCGAAGGAGAAAATATATGTTGTTTACACGATAGAGGGGGCATTTTTTTTTTAATTTGGAAAAAAAATCATACTTTAATGAATATATTTTTTAAACTGGATACGTTATGAAAACCTGCTCTTCTAATGCAGCACGCTGCGATAGAGTTTTTTTGTTATTGGCTCTACAAAACGACATTAATTTTGAACCTTACAAATCACATCTTACTAGTGGGTTAGGGATCCATTTCATAATACTCCCGGGGCTCTTAATTACCGAAGAAAAAACCTCCATAGACTTCACGATAGTGGCGAAACCAAAATACAATATAGTAATAAAGCACTTTTTCAATTTTGGGCGGGTGTAGATGATGAGTTTTCTGTACTAAAAACAAGAGCATTTCGAATTCTTTTACCATTCTCGACTCGATTTCGTTTCTGCGCGTATTTTGAGACTGATAGTTAATGAGATAAGTACTCATTTCGCACATATTATAAATCTATCAGTAACCACTGGAGTATTTCCCAACCTCCTCAAGAAAGCCTGCATTGTTCCGATTTTCAAAAAAGATGATATGGCTGATGTTTCGAACTACAGACCTATTGCTATCCTGAGTACATTCTCAAAGGTATTCGAGAAGATAATATATAGCAGAATGATGAAATATCTGGACAAGTTTCAGATTCTTGATAGTGCTCAGCACGGCTTTAGATCTGGTCGCTCAACTCAGACTGGAGCGTTGAATTTTGTCGAATTCGTCTATGAGCACCTGGATCGTGGCGCACATGTTGCTGCTTTATTTTTTGATTTATCACGGGCATTCGATAGCCTGTCGCATCAATTCATTTTATACAAGCTTTATAACTTGGGATTCAGGGGTATATTTCACGATTGGATACGGAGTTATCTCGAAAATAGAGTCGCATCCGTTCGAGTTGATGATCGTTGTTCAGGTGAGCGAAACTTGAAATTAGGAGTGCCTCAGGGCTCTGTCCTTGGACCACTATTGTTCCTCCTATTTATAAATGACCTCCCACTAAACTTGAGGAAAATTTTCAGTCAAATTACTGAACTCCAATAAGACACTACACCAGACTACCAGGATAATACTGTTCGCCGATGATTCCTCTATAGCGGTTTCAGGTGAGACGTTAGATGAATTACGATCTCTATGTGAGCTCATTATGCAAAGTTTCATCGAATGGTGTCACAATAATAGAATTAAGAATGAATGTCAATAAAAAACGGAATGCATTCGTTTTAGTGTATCTGGCTCTGGGAGAGAAACATTTATTGTTCAGCATTTGGATACGGTTATGACCATGTTAAGTTTCTGGGTATACACATTGATAGATGTCTAAAATGGCATTCGCATATTGATGCCCTATGTAAAAACAACTCAACAGCTCCTATTACGCGTTAAGTAGAGTCAAAAGTTCTCTTCCGCTAAATTCTCTTATTAACGTCTACTATTCTTTGGTATTATTGTCACCTATCTTACAATGTTTTGCTATGGGGTAATTCTTCAGAGGTTAATAGAGTATTCGTCATTCAAAAACGAATAGTTCGTTTAATGTTCGATTGCCATCCACGGTCCACTTGCAGACCCCTTTTCATAGACAATAGTATTTCTCACTTTGGCCGCTTTATTTATATTTAAATGTCTAATATATGTGAAAGAAAATGAGGATAGTATTATAAAAATTTCTAGTTTTCATTCACATGATACCAGAAATAAGAATGAATTGTATTTTCCCATTCATAAAACTACTAAGTTTGAAATGTCTCCACTTTATCAGAGTATTAAGATCTTTAATCATCTACCACGATGTATTCAAAATCTTCAGAAAAACAAATTCAAGAAGACTGTCAAAAACTTTTTATTAAAGGAATGTTTCTATAATGTAAAAGATTACTACATCTATAATTTCAGTGAATATATTTTTGAATGATGTAATCTTTGTGTGTATATCTTTATGACTTGTCCTATACATGTAATAATATGTCTCACAGGATCAATAAACCATTATTATTATTATTATTATTATTATTATTATCATTTTTAGCATCTTACTTTGTGAAACTTGATTATCTACGGTGGTTTCTTTGAAGACAAAATATAGATAGGGGCGGCCTCAAAGGTGGCGCCCTCACAGATTGAGAACCGCTGCCCTAGATGAAATGAAGAATGTTTTCCTTCGTAATTCCATCCAGTTGGTAAGAGAATATTTCCTCCCCATTTCGTCATTCGTACAAATGGATGGTAAAGAGATATGAGGACAAACAAAGGGGACTCAAACGGTGAATTTCGACAGATTCGGCGTCCCAGACCGGATAGTAAACATTGCCGAGAGAATAATGAAAGTTTTCCGCAATTACATTCAGTCCACTGATTTACTTCTCGGAAAGCTTAAACGTTCGTCTGTGTTCATATTTAACATTGGAAAACATTTACTGTTGCCCTGAAGTATTAGGTTGAGATAGGAGGATCTTGTGTTAGGTATACAAGCCCGAGTTTCAAATAAGAAACACCTTATATAATAATTTAGAGGGAAATCATTTTAGTAAAATTATGTTTCAGCTCCTCTTATACAAAAATTATTTTGTATCGACACTAGTTTGTGAAAAAATTAAATCTAACGATTCTTTCTCAAGAAAAAAACATGAATTTTCGAATTTCATATTCTTAAATTTAAATCTTTGTCATCATAATTAGTAGTATCTGGCCAGCTAGGTCAACTGATTTGAGTCCCATTGATATTTTTCTTTGCGGACATATGAATCAGTGGTTTTTTTAAATGGGAATCTCAGTTGGCTATGGTTTGGTTTGAACGGTTTTTTCCCTTTCCAACCATGTATAATATATCGGAGTAGTGAAAATATTATTTTACCACAGTACTTTTAGCGTTTTTATCTTTTCTTTCTGTTCTTATATAATTGAGATTCTGAGGGTCCAGGGTTCAAACGGGGGTCGACTGATCTGCCATCAGTTTTTCTCAGAGGTTTCCTCATGGCGTGAAATAAGTCACCCTAACCACACTTCCTCTCTTCCATAATTATTCTGTCTCTCCCATATTTAATGCACTTGGACATACAAGTGTATCCTCTCATCTGGCTGCAGGAGTTCATCCCCAAAACTCAAAGCCCCCTCCCTCACACATACTTGAGTGAGGAATGAAACAAGCGCAATTTACCACAAAATTCATTAAAATGAATTTCATCGATCCAATTGGAATTTCAGCAGGTTCGATTAGCTCTGGTTTATAGCCTCCCTTAAAACTTTTCCATGCAACAAATTTAAGCGACAGCCATAACTCACTGTCAACGTTCGCATAAAAATACTAGCCGTTCCATTTTATGACCCGTAGTTGTATAATGAACGCTATATAAACCTGCACGTAAGTATTTCTATTGGCAGGTTTCGAAGTGCTATTGGCACTTCAAGATAAATACGTACATGTGTATGGAGGGACAGAACGAATACCCCCGTAATTGCAACATTGTAACGCGGCAGAGAATGCGGGCATCTGTGTTTTATTGATCGGTTAAACCGGTGTATTGATTTTTCTGGCCAATGGAGTAACCCGATTCGTATTTCAGTTTTTTTTTGTGAAACACTCTTTGTGATTGTATTGCTCTGCGAGATCAGTCAACCGAAATAAATTCTGATTTGTACATAAAAGTTGGCTGGTGAATATATCGACGATGAAGATATTTTTGTATCATAGAAGAACCATAGAGTTAGGGCTTCATCATCCATATTTTGTATCCGTAAAAAATTGCTCATTTCTACACTTTTTATGAGAAACAATTAGAGCACTATTTATTTTCAAGTCTCAAAAGTTTTGAATATTGTTGATTTTATCATGGTTGTGTACATTTTTTCCACTTTGGCTAGTACTTAATTACCTCTCTCAATTTGGAACCCAATGCATTACATACTCACTATATTCAAATTCATATAGATTGACAGCACAGTTCACTTTTCCAAAGTTCACTTTTCAAAGGAGGTTAGAACCTCCACTGAATATTTCTGTGAATATTAAGTACTTCTTGTGAAATAGATGCAGCATAAATCATTCAAAATATTTTTTAAATATCAAAGGTTCCTCTGCATATTTTTCATTTTATCATGCATGTGTAGATGTTTTTCCACCCTTTCTTGTACTTGATGACCTCTCTCTCTCTCTCCCAATTTAAAACCCATTACTGCACACTCATAATCAAGGAAAACTTTATTCAAATTTATGTATATTTACAGCACAGTTAAGTTCTCCATAACGAACAAAATTTGAGGTTAGAACCAGTGAATACTTCAGTGTCACTTCAGTGCAGTGTATTCAAAATATTTTGGCCATAGAAATACCTACCACTCATTCAAATATTAAGATTAACGAATACCAACCTACAATTATAAAATATCATCTTCAATCTTTTCAACCTGTCCCTTACATAGAATTAAAGTAAACAGAACCATCGATCATTCTATTCAATACGTCAATCGACATTCAATATTCAATGATGTAAATAAGTATCTATTATTTTTCCAAGCCAATTACGCTCGATCTCGAATAAAAATACCAGAAGCTAATAATTAATTCATCATTATGTTTACATTTGAATTGAAATCATGTTATAACAGGATAGACATCCATAGATGGAAGAAACATCACCTCATTTCCAAGCCTATGATTCAATTCATTCGATTCACTCTATATCTTTTATGACACAGGAAACAATGAACTTGCTATGCATAAAAACTCATTATTTGATAATTATACGTATTCGGTTGGACCGTTGGCTATTTCAAAGATCATATTATTATTTAACGAATTGAAAACGGTACTTTTCAAGCCATGTAATACGTGATGTGGGTCACGGGCGAACATTATATCATTTGGTATGTCATTTTTTACGTGGAACGAATTAGGTTCACATGAAATTCATGGAAATACAAAGGCAGGACTTAAGGGTGTTGCCGGTTCAGTTATTTCGCACCCTTTTAATTACGGTAAGGTGATTTATCTGATGACCCTAATTTCCGTTCATGTATGTATGTTATCAATTTTATGTTGTGTTATTTGATGAGGTGATATGCTAATTTTAGATAAATTTCTACCTGGAACTTTCTCTCTAGAATTTAAGGTTGCGAATTTGTTACTTGTTAGATTTCTCGGAAGTGAATGAAGGTAACTGCAATGATTATGCTCTATAACTTCGTTTGGAACCATTTATCACTAGCATAACTAGTATTGTAAAGTTCAAAAAAGAGCTGAAGCGTTTTCTACTAGGTCATGCATTTTATTCATTCGGAGAGTTTTGTTCCACATAGTTCTGTGCTGGTGTTTCTAACTTATGTTGTAGATATGTTAGTATGTTTTCATTTGTATCTGTGTTCTAAGATTCTATTTATACATTATTATGACGTGCACATGCTTGTTTTAGCCAACGTACGAATAAAATTTATTATTATTATTATTATTGTTATGAATATGGATGAATTCTACAGTAAATATTTTTTACTATTTATTCATTTGATATGGGGTTAGTTTAGGTTTATTTATTTATTATGGGGTTACCGCTTCACCGCGACCTTAAGGTCTATTGGGTCCAGCGTTGTTCCTATGGTAATTCTGATTGTACTGTCAAATGGTGTAAAATTGTACAGTTTTTCAAATAATTGTACAGTTGCCATCTATTTTCGGAATTTTGAAGCTTTCTTCTTGCCAACGTAGATAAGCGATACGCCCCCTACCGGTGTCGAATATTACTAACGCATGGGCTATAGATTGCTTTGTTTACGTGTATTTTATATGAGAAGTTCTAGAGTATAATTTTGTTTGGGATCGTTTACAAACGTTCAGAAAAGATGAATCACTTTTGTTGTGTATTCTATTGTTCATCTTGGGCAAAAAAAGCCGAATATAGCTTACATACCTTTCCGAAAGCTGGACAATTCAAAGTTGTATTCCAAACAAAGTTGGTAAACAAGGAAATGATGGACAGAAGAAAGGTGTGGATTCATAATTTGAAGATTGAAAAAAAGTGTCTGAACATAAGATAGTTGTTCTTTACAGTTTACTGAGAATAATTATTTTCCCTGAAGTAAGTTTGTGGATTTTTCCATATAGAATTATACTGACTGATGATGTGCAATTTTCAGCTAACCGAAAACGTAGGGTTTTTGAAGTCCAATGCTATTCCAATGAAAAATCTTCCACTTTTATCGGAATCTTAACCTGGGCCATCATCCAGAGATTCTAGATAATTGTATTTTCTTTCATGTAACAACCAGAGATACTCTTAAAATAATAATAATAAATAATGTTTATTTGCACAACCAAAATAACAGATTATCATAACACCAACAATATGAAATAAAACTTGACTCTATATCTAGGTAAAAACTAAAATATTCAATTATATAACCAGGAAAATAGAGATTACGAAGCTAAACGTTCGAAAACTCAAAATTAAATGAACGTAAATACCATTACCAAACAATGTAAACAAACCGTTAATGGCCCATGCTCTAGTACCGATATTAGCAGTTCCGGCGCTACGATCTTAATGTTGAATTCTTGTTGATGAAAATATTAAAAGTAATCATATGCTCCATTCGACAAAGAGCTCTGAACATAAATAAAATATTGATGAGAAATGATATCAAATAGATCATTAACCTAGCAATTAATTACTATATTGACATGGCAGTTTCGCAATGACAATGACAAGTGACGCCAGTGACAGTGACGATCACGGCCATAGAAATCTCAATATATATCTGTACTTCATATAGTATATATCTATGGTCACGGCACGATTGCAAAACTAGCCCCACGGAATCACGGAATAATAAACTTACTCTTTCATAGAATTTTATATTTTGGGTGATTTGGTATGATTTTGTTTCTTGCCGACAAGTGTAGATAGAATCAAACTTCTCAATATCGAATAATAGTCGAATTGTACAGTTTTGTACAGATTTTTTGATTGTATTGCCTTGGTACAGTTTAATATTCAAATGTACAGCTTTCTGTACAATTGTACACCCTGGAACAACACTGATTGGGTCCCTTCTCCCCTACCAGAGCTCTTTTCACAGTTGCGCCATCTACAGCTCGCGTTCAAGTTCCAGAGTACTTAGCGGAAAAGTTAATTTTTTTATTTTTCACTTGTATATTATTTGTTGATTTTACCTTAGACAAGGTTGCTATAAATACACTCATTATGCCCTAGGGCATTATGAGCGTGCATTATGGATCATAACGCCCGCTCATTGTACGAGGAGAAATGAAGCAACTTCCATTGATTAAATACTTCATAATCCTTGTCGTATACGACTCTGGATTTCTCCGGCAATGAATTATTCGCAGCTTTGGCTGCATTTTCTATGATATTCTTGGGTAAATTAATTTTCATTTCCATTATTTCTATAAGACTACACAAAGAAAGCAGCAATGACATTCACTAAATATGATGACAAAAATATTCACAAACGTCAAAATATCAACAAATGACATGCCTACTATGAGAACGAAAATGGAAAGTATAGGAGCAATGAACCGATTTCAAAATCGATATTCCATTATAAATAAATAAATTTTTCGAAATCTTGTATGCACCACGTGCGTTTTACTGGATCCTAACTTCCATCGGGCAACATTCATCCCTCGGGCAGAATGTTACCCTCCGGGAGTTAGGATCTATACTGGTACATAAATAACTATTTTTATCATGGAACTACATAATTTTAAATTTTTACAAACTACTATAAAAATGTACCTCAGGTATTAATTGATACATCAAATTGGTACTAGGTCTGCAATGCAGTAGGCTATTACAATGTTGAGCTGAGTAATTCATTCAATGAATTTAAAAAATTCTTTTCTTTTTCTGGGAAAAACAATCGCAGGGCTTAGCCGGGGATTCACGATTTCGAAATAAAAAATGTTTGAGGGGGGCATAGTCAATTGTACGGAACCCTTCGTGCGTGAGTCCGACTTGCACTTGGCCGATTTTTCCTTTTTTTTGCAACACTTGCATGGTCAATGCCGTCATTTTGGCGCCAAAGTTCTCGAGATATCTGATTTTAAAATTTTTTTTACGGTGATTATTCCACCGTGGTGCAATTAATTTTTTATTTATATAGCTTAAGTCTTTCCCATCAATATTGTCTATGATTGTGCAAAAAATAATTTTAATTGGTCAAGCCGTTCGAGAGGAGGAGGGTAACAACTAAAATTCGCAAGTCCAGTATTAGGAGCTTTAGCTCGACTCATTAGTCTCACTCAGCTCAATAATCCTGGAATCTGAGTAACATTTCTAATGATTCAAATTTACAAACCGCGGCTATTAATTTAAAGCTAATAATTGTTGTTTTATTATGAAGATTTTTAATAAAAATCGTAATCATAATTAGGTTGTTTGTTGTTTTGTGATATTCGAAAATAATAGTTCAAGTTTAAGTATCTACCTTCTGTTTAAAAAAAAACTGTTGGTAAAATAAATTTAATCCATGCTTCCCACACGCTCTTGAAAAAAAATTTTGACATAAACTAGTGTACAAAAGGTTTACTTTCCACACTTTTTAGGTAAATAAACATAGAGAATATTTCACCAGTTATTTTCTCCAGTGTTCTATTTATTATAAATTAATTGTTTATTGTAATTTGATCGAAGTATTTCAAAAAAGGAATTCTTTTGTTTAGCTTCTGAATTTTCAAAAAATATCGAATTGTTGACTATAGATACTTCTAAATATATTTCTTGAGAATTAAAAATTGATAGAATGTTGAGCAGGTCCAAATTGTCGATAATCAAGAGAGTTAGATCGTAGTTATAATAAATTAAATCAAATATTCCATAAAACTTGTTGAAGTACATGGTAAAACAATAATATAAAAATTAAAAAGTGATTCCTATAAGAGTGGAAAAATATTTACTACAACCCTCTAACCACAAAAAAACAAGAAATATTTATATGAAAATAGCGGCCGTTGGAAAAATTCAACCAAAGTTTGATAGTTCTGCAACGAAAACAATCCCAGGTACCAAATTTGGTAGCTGGAGATGCCAATATGTACTAAGAAACAAAACAAGAAACACTGTCAACTGACAGATAAACATAATCGTTTTTAAAAAAGAAGAAATTTTTTTTGTAAATTAGTGTCAATTTTTGATATAATTGTTACAGAGATAACCATTGTTTTCATAACTACTTTGAACTAGTCTATTGAATAATGATCCTGGAATTAAGTACGTGTGTATTATTAAAAAATATTTTTCATTCCTTTTCATTTTAATCTAGACCAGGGCCGGCCTAAGGCGAAAATTGCAAGTGTGCTAGACTGAAATTTTATGCCCCTGCCGGGGTCTGAAATTTTTTTGAAATTTAAGGTCCAAAAACACAGTTTGTGTGCACTTTTGCGCCTTGTTGAACATCAAGTTTATGTATGACAATTTGATTCATTATTGATTGACTTGATATGTTCAGTACTCTTCCTTGTACTATAACCACTATTATGTCAAATAAACTAATGAAAGCTTAACTCTTCATTGTTCTTATGAACATAAGAGAGTTGTTCTTTACAGTTTACTGGGAATAATTCTTTTCCCGCAGTAAGTTTGTGGATTTTTCCATATTGAATTATACCAACTGATAATATACAATTTTCAGCTAGGTAACCGAAACTTAGGGTTTTTGAAGTCCCAATGCTATTCCAACGAGAAATCTTTCCATTTTTTATCGGAATCTGAACCTGGGCCATCATCCAGAGATTCTAGATAATTGTATTTTCTTTCATGTAACAACCAGAGATACTATTAAAATAATGATAATAAAATAATGTTTATTGCACAAACCAAAATAACAGTTTATCATAACATCAAAGAATATGAAATAAAATCTGGACTCTATAGCTAGGTAAAAACAAAAAACTAAAATATTCGAATATATAACCAGGAAAACAGAGATTCTATAAAAAAAAAAAACAGACTCTCAGAAGTCCACCGGTACTTTTAGGAGAGCTGTTATACGTCAGGAAAATTCAAAAAATATAATAACTCATTACGGTTAAATAATTCAAGCAGAGTATTAATGTTAATTCTTCTTTTATTTCATGTTGTTTTCTTTCAGTTTTGCTGGGTAAGTACTTAGTTTTGTCCATTATACTTCAAAAATTCTTCAGTTCGTAATGAAAGTAGACATGTCAGAGATGTTTTCTTGAAACTTTTGAAAGTTTTTTTACTTTCTAAATAAATAGGTGTTCTATCATAACTGCCTTTTCATGGATGTATACATAGTTCCTCTAACCAATTAATTTATTCGTCCTCTCCTTTAATTTATTATTGATTTTCATGTTCAATGATAAAACTCAGTGTAAATTTCAACTTGATGTAGGTAGGTTATATTTCTGTTGAACAGAGATAATATTGTCCTCAATCGAAACACAATGAACTACTGGAAAATACGAGTCCAAAAAAAACACCAAATTACGAAGCTAAACGTTCGAAAACTCAAAATGAAATGAACGTAAATAACATTACAAACAATGTAAACAATCCGTTAATGGCCCATGCTCTAGTACCGATATTAGCCGTTTCCGGCGCTACGATCTTAATTTCAGACGCCAATTGGCTAGAAAAGCAAAGCCGTGGGTGGGTGAGGGAGGCAGAAAGATTCACAACACTTTTCACAACACTTTCCGCTTCCCGCCACGAGACGACTGTTCTACTGACCTTGACCTTGGTCAAAGTTATCAGACTTACTGTATTTTCAATACTCATTGGGGTAGCCGGGTAGATCTTCGGTTTTACCCTGAATTTGAACTGTAATAGTTTTAAGACAAAATTCCCTCTATAGTCGGCGGCAAATCATTGGAAGCTTGGGCAAACTGGCAACGACGCTGGGCGAGGGATGTAGAGGGGAGTGTACAGCTGTTTAGTGTCCAAGCTTCCAACGATATGCCGGCGAGTATAGTTTAAATATTTCTGCCCAATAGTTAAATCAGTTTCTAAAAATTTTCCAAATTTATTATTTTTTTTACCTAAATTTGGTCAATTTAATGCCCCTTCAAAAAGCTTGAGTGTGCGGCTGCATACTTCGCACACCCCTTAGGCCGGCCCTGATCTAGACGATATAATAGTTAAAACTGCGTATTAAATGACTAAAAAAGTCCAGGCTCCAACAGGTCTTGATTAATAAAAATATTTTCCCGATTAGACAGAATAATTGTTATGATAATTAATCTATAATGAGAAAACGAGTTTAATAGACTTTTGATATTATAACAAAGAAGAATAACATGATACAGTACATCACGCGCATGTAGGAGTGCTATAATAATATAACGGTACAAAAATTGCAGGAAGTCTGGCATTTCTTCGAACTTATGTTAGATTTTTATGTTGTAGTTTCAAAACAAGTTTGATACTTCGCAGTTTATTTATCAAACACAGTCACTGTTTTTTTAAAGAATATTACAATGTAGACACTGAGAAATGAAACACATTTGATGTATGAAATCAAACTGTTTTAGATATTTATATATAAGAAGTTGTAAAAGAAAAATATGGGAACCCTGAAGTTTGTTTTTAGATCATTCTAGATGTACAAAATTTTGCATGTGCAATATAAAGAAGTTTAATATGAAGAATTTTGTATGTTATAACAGAATTGAAAATATTTTCGGTACAAAAACTTAAATTTAATATATTCTAATTTAATACCTAAATATATGTCATAATTATCCATATGAGGTCAGATTAAAATCAGACTGAGATTCAGGAGATTATAATGGGAGGTTTGAAAAATTTATTTTAGATTTAAAATTTTACTAAGTGAAAATTAAAAAA
Organism: Cynegetis impunctata; assembly: GCA_030704885.1. NCBI lineage: Eukaryota > Metazoa > Arthropoda > Insecta > Coleoptera > Coccinellidae > Cynegetis > Cynegetis impunctata. The sequence goes on along the minus strand of JARQZK010004357.1, from coordinate 212,527 downwards.
GGTTCAATCAATTCAAGTATTCCAAATAATGTTGTATATATTCAGATATATTTATTTCAGTAAAAATGTGATAGAAGAACATATAGTGAAAACTCATAATCAATATAAATATAATCAACAAAATTATTAAAGGCACATAAATAAGATGTTATTGATCACTGAACATATTTATGTTTATTATATTCTACATTTTTTGAGAATTTAAATTTTGGTCCTTCAAATACAAATTCTTGAATGGATAAATTGAATAATCTTGAAAATCAAAACATGTAAGAGGTTTAATTGATTTTCTTTAGTTATTTTTTTAAAGTTTAAAATGAAACAAATTTAAAATAAAACAAATAAAAATGTTTCATTTTAAATTTTGAACTCTATTCTTTTTGATGTTTCGCCAAGTGATGTGCGTGAATTCAATCTCAGTTATTTTTTTCACTTGGATGGATAACTTTCAAATGGCCATTTTGCTAAAAATTGAAAACCAGCAGCTACTATGAGCTCCGATATATATATATATATATATATATATATATATATATATATATATATATATATATATATATATATATATATATATATATATATATATATATATATATATATATATAAAATATATATATATATATATATATATATATATATTATAATATATATATATATATATATATATATATATATATATATATATATATATATATATATATATATATATATATGTATATATATATATATATATATATATATATATATATATATATATATATATATATATATATATTTGTCTTTTCTTATTTCGATATTTTTAAAAGTAATAGGTAACAAATCTGTATTACATTTTCAGACCAGCATAATATTTCTCAAACTCGTAGCTCGTTTCATTTTAAAGTTGACATCATCAGGATTCTCTAAAAAAATTTTAACATATTGAAAAATAACAGCTATTGTCTCTAGATCTGATGAAAATACAAATGTGTGCAGTTTAAAATTTATTTGAAGTTATTTTGTCTTCGTTAGACAAACATTTTTCAAAACTATGAATTATTGATATTGAAACAATGTTAGATATTTCATAAAATAATGTGAATTTTTCTTCTAATATACTTTTATTATAAAACAATTATTAATTTCGACCGAGTTTCGTTAGGTAAATAACATCATCATCAGTAGGTAGGTACCTAATAACGACCACTTCTGATGTCACCTTGGTTGTCGGAATAAGTGTGTCAAAAAAGGATTCATCAGTTAGTAAAATCTTTATAGATTATTTCATTTTTGATCTTTGTATATTAATATAAAAATAAACTAATTTACAGGGTAAATTTATAATTGCAATTATACTTAACGCATTCCTTTAATTTATTAAATTATCGCTTGAGTGGAATAATATGTATGTTTTTTATTACAACTATGAAAATTTGTTTAGCGTATGAAAAATTCCAAAATTTCTTCGATTTGTTGATATAACTTTAAAAAATTATATTCGATACTTTTTAAATGTTTTTTCATTACAAATATTATTTTATCCAATAAGGGTTGATGACAAACAGACGAAAAATTAAATACCACATAATTACACAATTTTTGACAATAAATAATTCACAATTGTTCTAAAATTCAACTTCCAAAAGAACGAACATCTTTTTATCTAGCATATTTCTGCGAGTTTGAAAAACTTAAATAATTAAAAAATCAATACTCACAAAATTGTCATTTCGCCAACATTTTCGTCCAACAACAAAAAATAAACAATCACAAACACAAGTTCACAAAATCGAGAAGTTCGCACTAAAATACACTTTTTCGGATTGTACTACGTTCTAAGGGACTTCGGATGGCTTTTCCCACGGCAGTTGCGCTGGCAACTGGTGTGTATTCGTTCTGAAGCGCGCGGAGAAGTCGCGAGTCGGAGAACATCGTTTGCACCCGCAGACCCCGTTCTGGGTACGGCCAAAAACACCTTCAAGTCAAGTTGCCTTCACAATACTTTCCATTTTGGAACTAAGTACTTTCGCTATTTATTATGGTGGATCTCCACCAAAGAAAAATTGCTAACTTTTGTGTTTTCAACACGTGTTGGACACAAAAGTTTCTGTAATTACCTCGTATTAGCAACAAAAATTTTAAAGATATGTTGGAAACTGTGTTTCCGTTTCTGACGGTGAACATCAGAAGAATATGCTTGTTGGAGATATTTTTTCGCTATGTGCTTACGCTTTCAGTTGGGAACATTTGTTGGAAACAGAAACATGTCTTCCACGTGGACGAACGAATTAACCGATACGTTAATTGTTTGATTTTACACTTATATATTATTTGTTGCTATGAATACACTCATTGTGCCCTAGGGCGTTATGAGCGGGCATTATAGATCATAACGCCCGCTCATTGTACGAGGACAACTGAAGCAACTTCCATTGATCAAATACTTCATAATCCTTGTCGTATACGACTCTGGATTTCTCCGGCAATTAATTATTCGCAGCTTTGGCTGCATTTTCTATGATAATCTTGGGTAAATTCATTTTCATTTCCATTATTTCTATAAGACTATACCGTCAAACGAGGTGATTCAGGACTAAGTGCTGAATCGGGACACTCAGGTTTATGGTTAAATTAACGGCAACCCCGTGTGTTGATATTAGCCACCTGTTACATTAGTGTCAACTATAGAATATAAGAGAGTCACAAAATTGTATTCAAAATTAACGACTTTTTATTGATTAAAAAACTTTGCCTGGAAAGCACAAAAGGAATAAAGGTAGGAGAACTGAAAATTTTCATATTATAGTCTGAAGTGTTTTATACACAGGAAAAAATAATTTATCAGAAAAAAAAATTATGCAGATACGATTTTTAAAGCAAAAAATTTCCGTTCTAAGGGTCAATCAGGACATTGGTAAGGACATAGAAAAAAGTACCTGGGACACGTATGTACCAAAATTATAGTGCTTAAACGTTGCAGAGGGCTCTTAATATAATATCAAAAGAGGTCAGATCGGCATAAGGGCGCCGAGCAAAGATTTTGAAAAATGATGTTATGTTGAAAGTTTATTTGTTAAATAATCCCCTTCTCATGTTGTTTTTGTCGTTTTTCTCCCTATTTTGTGCAATGTTATTTTCAAATATTTTCTGTCTCGATTCGCCCCATTACTGCGGTGTATCGATCATTTCTAATAAAATGAATGGGTGTCCCGATTGACCCCTTTCGAGGGGCGAATCGGGACACATACAAAATCTTTTTAATCACCTAACAAAGTGACATATAAGGATGATATGGCGTTTTAAAGCTCTAGAAGGGACCTAACTTTTGACACTGCTTCAGAGCCTCTATCTTATTCACGAAGAAAGTTTTACAAAAACATGTAAAAACTGTCCCGATTCACCCCGTTTGACGATACACAAAGAAAGCAGCAATGACATTCACTAAATATGATGACAAAAATATTCACAAACGTCAAAATATCAACAAACGACATGCCTACTCTGAGAAGGAGAATGGAAAGTATAGGAGCAATGAACCGATTTTAAAATCGATTTTTCATTATAACAAAATAATTTTTTGGTGAAAAATAAAATCTTGTATGCACTAAGTGCGTTACTAGATCCTAACGCCCTTCGGGCGCTAGGATCTATATAACGCACTTGGTACATGAATAACTATTACATCACTTACAAAGTGTAGGTACTATGGGACTCAACAGATGAAAATGATAAAAATACAAAAAAGGATATATGAAAAGCTATCAGTGATGAAATGGGGCTACACGAACTTGAAATACAAAAGAAAATAAAAAAATTGACGGCACAGTATTTCACAGAGAAAAAGGTGAAAAATGACAACAGGTCTGGTCATCTCTTCTCAAAGTATTTAATAGTTCAACTCCTTCATATACTTTTCTTCCTTTGAGACTTGGTCCAATATTTATGCTTGCGTTTTATTTTTTGCACAAAATAATAAATACTGCGGCTGCTTGCATGAAATTATCGTCGGTCGGAGACATTCCCGATTAAGACAGCTTGTTGTCAACTAAAATATTTCTCAAATTGTTGGCGACTCGGTGTGGACACAACTGAAAAAAAAATTGGTGATTTTCTATAGAGTTGCAAACACTTGGAAATACTCGAGTTGCCATCAATTTCCGTGGAAACGTACCTTCAGATATGCATTTTCAATATATGATACTAATTAATGAAACAATGATGAAGTTTCAATAAAATTTAAATTAATCTTTTTTTTTAGAAAGCTGAAAATAAACATTTTATGATTAATTATTATAAAAACCTATTTGAACTAATTATGAACTTCATCAGTTCATTAAATATAAGGAATGATTAGTTTTTGGTAACTGTAGTAGGACATATATGTTCGCAATAAAATTTTATGTATCTCGTAAAAGCTGCATTGATAGTCTTATAGTAACTGTTAACAGATATGCCTAGTACAAGTTTAATAAAATTGTAATACAAAATTTAGGTTGCAGTGAAAACAAAGGCAAAACGCTTTTTATGATAAATGTTCAATATGAAGGCCACTTTCATCAATACAAAAATTAATTCTACTTAAAAAATTGAAAGGTACCCTTCTTAAATTGTGTTTTTTTACGTGAACTTTCAACTATTCTCACGGGCAAACCGTACATTATGGCATATAAATAAATTGAGGCCAATCGACTTATTTTGACCTCTACTCAGGGGCGTATTCACGGGGGGGGGGTACTGGGGGTAATCCCCCCCCCCCAGAAGAGAATTTTCAACACTAAATCTTCCAATGAAATTCAAAATATATCAAACATTATCCAAAAACTGATGAAAAAGGTTTTTTCATATTATTTGATATTCCACGTAGCACATAAAAGAAATAAATAAGCAAACGGAATTTATCAGAATAGATAGATCCTAGATAGATCATACCTAGATCAGTGAATCGCATGCGAAAGTTTTTGTGGTTGCATAAGTGAATTTAAGTAAATTGGCGCAATGCCTGCTATATCATTTCCTATGGAAAATTTGAAAATTTCAGTTAATTCTTAGAGAAATAAGTTTGAGCTCATTTTAAAGATAATTTATCGCAGATCATTTTTTCTCATGGTGACTATATCAGAAAATGTATAGTATTTGAGATATAAACAAGAATTTGAGTGAAATTCATAATTTTTACTAATTTTTTTTATTTCTAGGTGCGCCACGTCATTATTTTTTGAATGTATTATATAAATTAAAAAACTACCTATTAAATGCTATCATTTTATTTCATTATTGTAAAAATCGATTTAGGTTTAAGATTTATAGATAGCACCACATGTCTATGGAGGAAAAAATCTAAAAAACGCTATATTTTTGTTATTCTTCGCGGGGAAATTTTTTTTAAATCACTTTTCTTATGAAATTATATGTGTTTTATCGATATCCGTTAGAATTTTTAAAATCGGACCAGCTACTAACTTTTTCTCGTGAGACTATAACCCCTTAGCTTCGCCTCGGGGTAAATATAACACTAAGATTGCAGATGTAAGCGCAAATCTATAATTATGTATTCAGTTATTAACTCAATCTGCCCGATGATGGTCTAGTGACCGAAATTGCAATCGCAGTGTTATACTTTTCAAAGTATTTTTGTGATAATAAGGGTAGTAAATTCTAGTTTTGTTTTTGTTCATTATGTTAAATTATCACGTAGTAACGACGGATTCCATCAAATATTTGATATTGTTAAGTTTACAGGTGAGTTTAGTAGTAAGAGTCAATAACCAACTAACATCCAATTCATATACTTACTCTTTTCACCTGATGTGATCTTTTTCACTTTTCTGATATTCTTCCTTTAAATTTTGAATAGCCCATTTCTTCGGTTTTCATTGGGTCCTCGCAATCATTTAATATTTTGTTGATGTAGAATAAAAATGTTGAATTATGGATGAGCTAAGATCAACCAACACCCCTCCCTTCCCCGCTTTCGCTTAGGCTGATCATCTTATAAATAGTTCAGGTCAACTCCCTAAAACTTGCCACTACCCCCCCCAAACTCAATCTCTGGATACGCCACTGCCTCTACTACATGTGGTAGCTCTATGTCCCAGCAAATTTGGGACACCATGTATATATATATATATATATATATATATATATATATATATATATATATATATATATATATATATATATATATATATATATATATATATATATATATATATATATATATATATATATATATATATATATATATATATATATATATATATATATATATATATATATATGATCACAAGAATATATTTCCTTGCTACATATAGCTTGTATACATATCATATGTACTTCAATGTCATCAATATTAGCAAAAGAAACTGGAATGTCGAATTTTCTTAAACTGCAATTTGATTTGAGGAAGTCCTTCTTTCTTATCTCCAAGAATGACTCGAATAATAGATACCATTCTTTCTGATATTCTTCTTCAAGATTACCTTTAGTAAAGCAGAAAAACATATTCATCAAAAATATTCCGCAGAACTTATAGTTAAAGATTATTGAAAGAATATCAGTGCAACAAACCTCATCTTTTACCAAGTTTTCTTGCAGAATATTCTAGGTGCAAACTGCCATTAATATCTAATTCTCGGGCAACTTATGGCATCATACAAGCATCCCTCCAATTCAGAGATACGAATCCCTCTTCTTTCGTTCCATCCCGTATGAATCCCAAATCGTGCATCCAATCAAAGAGCACAATATCTTTTAATGCTCTACCCGGTATGGGTATCAAAGATGCATGACCGGTCCTAGCAATATGCGATCGAAAGATGTTGAAACACAAAGGTACAGGTGAGGCGAGACCGCTTTACCTGAATGCGTCGGACGTAGAATGGCCACAAACACGAGTCCACGCGAAGCCGTGGACGCAACTTAGTTTGCACCACGAATACACAATCTACTACGAATAGTGCTGCAACAGTTTTTAAAAAATGGGCCAAGTGCGAGTCGGACTCCCGCACCGAGGGTCTCGTACAAAAAAAACAAGAAAAACGGTGTCATGGGACACCAGGTAGGAACCAAGTTCCTTCGGATAATATAGAAGGACCACAATTTGTGAAAACGAAACATGTGCGTGTCGGGGCGCACGACAGAAGGGATAACTTATACTAATCCAAGTTGAAATAATTAATATTGAAATGTGGGGCTAAAAGCTCTTACGAGATTGTAAATAAAAAAAGTTTAAAAACCAGGAGTAACCTCTGGGGTTCGAACCCAGAAATACGGCACAACAGGGTTCAGTACTTAGACCGCTCGGTCGTCAACGCAATGCAAAAATTAGACGCAAGAGTATATATATAACGAGAGGATAACGTATCGCCACGATATATAATTGAATATAAACCTACAATACGTAGTCATTATTTTATGAATTTGTAAAGCTTTATGTTCTCATGTTCACGACTTGCTCTAGATGAAGCTGGAAGGGTATGGTATTCGCGGTAGATCTTTGAGCTGGTTGAGAAGTTTTCTGAATGACAGAGAGCAATTTATATCGGTGCAGAGCTTGCAACGTGGAATATTCAAAAACATTAATTCGAAAGTTCTTCGGAATAGTGTTGGAGTTCCTCATGGCTCAATTTTGGGCCCAATTTTGTTTCTACTCTACATAAATGATATAGGATCTAGTGTGGATTGCTGTATGTTTTTGTATGCTGATGATGCCACTGCGGTTATATCAGATAAGAATTCGTCAGTTTTGGAGACGCGAATACAGTATAATTTGGATAAATTATTTGATTGGTTCTCTATGAATTCACTACATGTTAACGCCGCAAAGACTAATTTTTCAAAACTATAATAACAATAGCAATCTCAATATCAATGTAACCCTCAATGGCACTCTATTACACAGAGTTGCTAGTGTTAAATTCTTGGGAGTTATACTTGATGAAAACTTGAATTGGAAGGCTCACTGTCAAAGTGTGTGCACAAGAATTGATTCTTTGTGCTACTTACTGAGAAATCTGAAACATGTTCTTTCTATTGAACGGATTTTACAACTTCACCATGCGCAAGTCTCTTCAAGACTGAGTTATGGGATAGGCTTTTGGGGAGCATCCTCCGCTGCTAGGGATGTTTTTATTAGTCAAAAATGGGTGGTTAGGTGTATTGTTGGTGTCCCTCAGACGACTTCCTGCAGGCGGTATTTTAGAGAATTGAAAATATTGTCATTACCATCGATTTTGATTCTTGAACTTGCCTCCTTGATATATCGAAACCGGGGAGGGTTTCTTCGGGGTGCTGGCTTTCATGCTTATCCTACTCGCAAAAATCTTAATTTGAGGTTGTCTAATTTTAAATATAGAATAGGTTTAATGTCTCCTTCCTCACTTGGAATCAGAGTGTTCAACAAGTTGGATGAAAATATGAAGCGTTCAGAAAATCTAAATATTTTCAAAAAAAGACTGAAAGAATATTTAGTCGATAAAAATTTTTACAGTCTCGAGGAGTTTTTTCTGTACTGAGATGTAGTATTCTATATTAAGCATATGTACTGAGATGTTGTATTGTATATTAGGTATATATGTGTATTGACTTATTCCATAATGTAATGTCATTCTAACGGAATAAAAACCTTTACTATTATTATTATTATTATTATTATGCCATATCTGATTCCTGTTGTAATCTGTTCTTTTATGCATATAATTTATACAAAATTATTTCGATGTTTCACATCTGACGTTTTCGAATTGCTTGTACATGAATTATGAGGACATACTATGCATTGGTGATTTCCGTGGAGGAGTGGGATCAGAAAGAGAAGGGATGAGAGAACGGAAAGAAAGAGGGAGAAAGAGAAAGGTATACAATATTCGCTTTTGTTAACTAAAAGCGTGACTTTCGTCAGTCTACTTCCGTCACACTTTTAGTCTCGCATATTTTTCAGTTTGATCCCGCAGCGAAATTCCTATTTCCTCCAAGCCTGCCGTAAGGAAACAAATTTTATTATATGATGTAACTAAAAATTTACGGTTTTCTCCATTTTTCCTTCATCTGTGCTACCCTAAATTATCGTAATTCCTTTCTGATAAAAAACTTCCCTGTAGAACAAGCTTATTAACATTTTTAATTAAAAAATGAAACGGAAATATACTAACTTATTTTTCTGACCTACCGCACAAGAATATAAAAAAAGGTAATAAATGAATGAATAAACAAACAAATTCATAAATTTATAGACAGATAAATGATAGAACGAACAAACAGGAATATATACAAGTTATTCAAATCTACTAGTCAATACAAATTGAATGAAAGTGAAGGTACATCTTGAAGACATTACGAATTTGAGAGAAGCGTCCATAGATATATACTATATAAGAGAGTACAGATATATATTAAGATTTCTATGGAAGCGTCAAACAACAAAAAACTTAGAAAAGATTATGATCGATATAAGACCGAACACGCACGGCAGAGATCCAAAACTCGCGTGTAAATCCATAGAATCGCGTGACATTTAAAAATACATGCTTTGTAGACCATAGAAACAATTAACTCAATGGTCGAGCTCCTTTTTTTATGGCCTTATCACAGCTTAACTAATGTTTTCATATTTCAGATTTATGAGACTTTTGATTGAATTTTAGAATATTCTACCTCATAAAATTTTATTTGGTGAAATAATACATCCGTTAAATTGAGGCACGATTGCCATATAGATCTTATTTGGCTGTAGAATGAAACTAGGGCATTGTATTCTGAAATTTATAGTTCAACATAACACCCAGCTCGAGATTTTATGCGCCAAAGGAATGATGAAATTGGATATTATGTGAGAAATAAACAACTAGTCATTTCTTAGTTTATTGGGTTCAGTTGCTGTTAAATAACAATGTACAATATATGGTCGAAAGAATATTTTTGTCCTTGAGACATATAGATTTTATACATAAATCATCTTCGTATCATCTGTACTTCAATGTAATCATTATCAGCAAATGAAACTGGATTGACGAATTTTCTTAAACCGCCGGAATTTGATTTGAGGAATTCCTCAAAGTCCTTCTTTTTTATCTCCGAGAATGTCTCGAATAATTGGTACCATTCTTTCAGATATTCTTCTACAATGTCTTCAATGTTCCCTTCAATAAAATAAACATATTTGATAAAAAAAATTTCGTTGAGAATTTCATTTGAAAAATTCATGACTAATCAAATCAACCCTCTAACGCATGTCACTAGTGTTCTTCTTAGAAAGCATTATGTGGATTCGAAGTCTTTGCCCACTAGGTCGATGGGCGGGACACTACTGATGAGCTCGTTAAGAGCGAAACAGACGGACCAATGTTTCCGTGTGTGGCGCCGATATCGAATTTTCTAACATTCTCCCTTGAAGGATGAATGAGAATTTCATGTCGTCGTGTTTCATGAAACTAGATCCGTTGAAGGTTGATTTGAATAATCATCAATATTTCAAATAGATTTTCCATCGCATTATTATCTTTACACACACTGTTTAGCTCAAATGAGTATTCATTCATATTTAGGATAGGAAACGTATTTTTTGACACCATAGATCATTTTCATCGATAACTCCTGATCAGGGCCGGATTAACCCTGTCAGGGCCCCTAGGCAATAACCCTGTCCGGGCCCTAGGTCTTTTCAAGTTAATAAAGGGATGTAAGTTACCTCCAGTCCAGATGAACGACTCCAGGTATCCTGCTACTTCAAAGTCTTATGTGATATTGCAACAACATGGTTACTTTGACTTAATGCTGCAGCATCACCTTACCTGACTCGTTAGCTTTATTGAAATTGTCTTAATGAATAGGTTATAGATAAGTGATGAATGATGATCCAGGTTGCATGATGGGTTAGGAAATAGAAATGAGACGGGACGCGGTTATTCTAAATTTGATCTTGTTAAACGCAATAAAATGCAATCAACTAAAGAATGCAGTTTTGTGAATTACAAATTGGAAAAAGTCAACTTCCAAGATATTTATTGTTTTTGTACAGTACAGTGAGTTTAAATATTAAATTTTCTAACTTTTTTAGAAACATAATCGTTTGAAACATCTTGGAAGTTGACCCTTTCTAATTCATCATTTTCAATTGCCATTATTGACAATGAATTCAAACAGTTCTGGGACGAAGACAGTTTATTAGTTCTACTACTCGATACTAGATGGTTCTGTATGTATGAAGTATTTCATCAATTGACAACATGCGTCGGAAGAAAGCAATGATTTTGTTGACGAATTTCATACAAATTTTAAAATAAAATTATCAATCGATGAATTTTTTTTTCTTGGTGCGTGCACGGGCCACTAGTTGATGCGGGGACCCTAGGCAGTTGCCTACTCTGCCTGATGGTTAATCCAGCCCTGCTCCTGATGATAACAGCATGGCGAACGAAACTTATTTATTAATTTTAGTGGTATAAAATATATTTCGTATTAGTTTTTGATACCTTTCCACCTTCTTATATTATGAATAATAATTTATACCTGTTACTTCTTTGAAAACCTCCGATTTCTTGAACGTGAATGGTTCTTCCACATATTTGAACATTTTGTCTTTCACGTACTTCTCGTCAAATGTTTTATTGGAGATCAAAGTTTCGTTAGCATATTCTAGGAAAATTCTCCATCTTGGCTCAATAAAATCGGATATAACACCTTGAAAATTATACATTATGCTCGTGTTCTTATGAATTAATTGAAGTTTTAGATACAGGTGTAGAAAATATACAAAATTTCAAAATGAAACGACAATTTTTTTGTGACTACGAAATGAAAAAAGTGTTTTTTGTATGAACAACTCACCAGACCATTGCTTTATAGCATAATTCATAATTTCTCCATTCGGACCCCATAGTGTTATCTGATTTCTAGCGTTATATTCAAACCAATCTTTCTCCTGAAAAATGATTCACTTTTGAATAATTCTCAATCGAATTATAAGTCGAATGAGAATAAAATATATTTTAGTCTTTTCAGATTGAAAATAACACCAATTTAGAAAAAATCTGGTTTCAATAAAGAGATTAAAAACTTTTTTAGACGTCTATGTTATAGCAAGGCTCCATTTTAACCCTTTCCGGTCCAAATTGTTTTTTTGTGGAAAAAATATTATGTATGGTTTGATAATGGTTTATTAGAGATACTCGAAGAAAACGAAACAAATTTCAAGATAAAAAAACACAAGGATTATCCTGCAGGATGTGGTCACTCCACATAACCAGTAGGAACATATAACCAATCAATATAACCTATTTTGCGTAATATAACATGAAACAGTTTTTGTCATGTTTCAAACACAATTCTACTTTGCACGCTGAACATTTCTTACAAATCGTACAAGTCATCTGCAGGAAGATTTTCTTAATATTCAGTTATTGGGTTCTCAACCCTCCCGGATTGCCCGGATGACTCCGGTAATAATGGTCAACCTCCCGACTTCCCCAGTTTTTTTAAAATTATACGCAACCGCGCTCTACTAATCAAACTTCGATTTTTAATGATTATGATTTTGTGGTAAAAAACTGTCAAATATTAGAAGCAGAGTAGGTATATATAAATTAAAAATAAATAAATGATTGACATTTTCTTCAACCCCCTCCCTACTAAACTCCTTAAAAAAATCTCCCGGGTTGGTCCTTTCGAAAATTGGCAACCCTATTCAGTAGGTAGGTACTCCAAACTTGCTTCCTCAGAACTAAAATAAGATAACACGATTACGTAAGTGCCCAGTGGTCACTTCAGGAGACCCCAACAAAATTAGTAATTTCGAAAGAAAGGAAACATTTACGTTCAATATATTCATGAAAATGCATAAGTAATATATAAGTAAATAACTTTGGAGCCATTTTTCCACCATTCATAAATAAAAATAACAAATTCACACAGTTTCAGCAGATCCTCTGAGTAGTGTCTAACTATAGTAAACAAATGCACGTTATACAACCCACAAAACACACTGGTATACTGAAATAGCCAACGGGCAGTTTTACTCATGACTAACAAACTGTGGTCTTCCTAGCTAACCAGTTGCCCTGAAAGGGTTAAGATCTTTTCTCTAGTCAATTTGAAGATTTCAACGAAGTAAACAATGCTGATCCCGGGATCGACGCGTATCATACGAGTTCGTGTTATTGGTGCTCTGTTGAAAGAAACTTCCCTCCTTCATTGAGCACCAATAAGAGAACGCGAATTCGTGTCGATCGCTTGATCAGTATTGTTTACTTCATTGTAATCTGCAATTTAAACTGAGTTTAGATGTTTTTCTTGCTAGAAAGAGAGTATGAACGCCATTAACTGGCTTAGAACCTTCTAACAGTATAGGAATATAAAAAAGAGTTTCAGGAGAAGGAGAAACAGAAAGAAAAACACTCTGGCGGATTCTTCCAGGGATGGATCACTACAAAAAATGCTTCGGAATTATAAAACTGCAAGTTCCAAGGGATATCTGGATCAGTAAGACCAAATTACACCTCCTCACTAGCTTTCTAACAAGACAATGTCACCTTGGAAAGCATCTGTAGATTCTTTGGGGAGGAGGAGGAAACTCCTGTTCGCATGGTGACAGAATGCCTCTCCCTTGCAAGCCAAAGAAGGAAGGAAAATGAAACACACGTGTTTCATGCCTCCCTGAAGTATGTGTCAGGGAGGCGTGCAGCTTGAGTTTGGGATTAACTCCTCCAGCCAGATCAGATGATACACTTTGTATGTACAATTGCATTAAGGATAGGTGAGACGGGATATTTATGGAACATAGGAAGTGTGGGCAGGGTTCAGAGGGTTAATACTGGCCCAGCATTCGCCTTATAAGTTTGAAAGCAGTAACTTACATTACCATGAGGAAACCTCTGAAAAAAACTCATGGCAGACCAGTCGGCCCCGGGGTTTGAACCCGACACCTCCCAAATACTAGCCAGCGTACCTAACATACTCGACTAACTAGCTTGGTAGCCAAAAAAGAGAATGCTTTAGACAAGAAACTAGTACGAGTGAAAACGTAACCTCCTTGAAGCCTTCCCAGATATTGGACATCATTATTAGTACTCTGGAATTAGGAGGCAAGCTGTAGATGGCGCAGTAGTAAGAATAGCTCTGATGGGGGACACAATAGACCTTATGGACGCGGTGAAGTGTAACTTCTAAGTATATTAAATAATAATTTAAGGGTACCGTCAGAATTATATCTTATAAATAATAATATTAATAAACTAACTTACTGCAGGATTCGTGGCAGCTTCTCGTGCAGATTTGACCCATTCGTTCAAAGAAAAATCTTTACTCGAAGCCAAAGTCCTTTCCATATAGTCGAACGTGTTCAGGAATATTTTAGAAAGTACTCTGTAGGCAAAAATGTAAGCAGTCTATAACTATAAAAAGATAGAAAAAAATAACAAATGGACCTTACTGGAAATTTTTCACATTTCGTTTCCTAAAAGCATTTCTTAACATAACATACACTTGATCGTTGAACACTTGCATACTTTGTCGTAAGAGATCTACAACGTCATGTTTGAAACCGTCGTTATTTTTGAGGTCAGCAGCCTCCACGAACTTTTTCACGTTCCGATTAAATTCCTTAGCGTCGTACCATATCTGAAAAGATAGTAATTTAAATAATTAAATTGAGAATGTCGTTACTTGGTTAAAATCCATAACAATATTACTAGAAAAAAGTGTTACATATATTCTTATGACAATTACTCTTTGTATCATAGTTTATATAGATTTTAGTAAGGAAAAACTATAACTAGCTGCGTTCGCGGTGAGGATCCAGAACCGATTCCGAACAGGTTCAGAACTAATTCGACCAGTGTCGCCAACTGCTTGAAAACTTTCCTCCTAAAACAATTTTAAAAGGCACTAAATTCAAATCAAAACTCCCCAACGACAAACCAAGTTTCTATTCATTGCAATATAATTAAATAGACGTATAAGAACTATTAATAATTAGTTAATTATAATAGTTAATCAGTATCATTAAAAACATTGTCTCAAGATGTCAAGATTCGAAGATCACCAACAATCTTTTTCTATGAATCACCCATTTTCATAAATAAATGATATTCAAACTATGCACAAATTGCCGAAAGGACCCAAATTGAATTATTTCGATTCATAATATAACCGGTAATGTCTTGTTGAATGACCAGATTGACTTTATTTATTCCCTTATATTTGATATATTCAAATCATAATGTATTCAAAGAACTTTTGATACCAATTTAAGAGAAAATCATTTTTCTTCAGTTCTAAACTCAATGTGATATATTGATAATATTTTAAATTAATTATGGATTCTATTCATTGTTGGCAATCTTCTCAATTCTTTATTGAAGTTGGATGTAACATAGGAATGTTGAGAAGCCTATGGACCTTGATTGATTAGCTCATCGTAGACCAGTCAAATATTAGAAGCACCTCATCCTTCAGGCCCTTTGTGCTTCTGGTTGCGCTGTTTTATGTAAAGAGATTTGCTTCCTCTATCAAGCTCAGCAGTCTTTTCACTAAATCTCTTCTGGGAAGGTCCTATCCAGGGTTTCCATCTCCTATCATAATACTTCTCCAGAAGACCATGGCTTCGCAATCGAAGGTGATATAAGAGCCAGTATCTTCCTCCTCCATTCATAGTCGGCATAGAGGTTCTTCCTTATATATGAAGAGATGGTTTGCATATGTTCCCTCTGGGAGCAGTGGTCAGTTAATACCCCTACCACCGGTTTTATCTTACTCCTGTTCAAGTGGAATATGTGATTAGACAGCGCTTCCGATGGTTTTCCAACCAGCAGTTTACTGTGATTTAACCTTGGCACGCATTTTTAAAAAATTACTGTATACAGGCCCTATAAACCTGGTTCCAGACCCTTTCTTCGACAAGGGATCTGTGTATTCATTTTCTGTATTCCCTTTATGCCCTGGGATACACCTGAGTGTATCCTCGTTTTGGGCTGCCAGAAACGAACAAAAGAAGAATTTTTGGAACATTCTAACACCAGTTTTGACATGGCATGTGCTCTTACTAGAGCTTTCAGCGCTGCCTGACTGTAAGAGAATATATGGATTTTCTGGTTTTTGTATTCCTTTCTAACACCAAGCAGCTACTTTCTTCTCCCTTCTATGCAGTGAATTTGATATTGGGATATATAGAGTTTATGAAATCCAAATTTGCCTTAGGTAGTTCAAAAACAACTTGTCTGAATGTGCCTTCCTTATTGAATATAAATTATACACGTATTTCTCAATTACTTACCAAGTAATAAAATTTTTATCGATAAATTAAAAAAAACATTACGTACCCATGTTTTAATTGACCAACTGGGCGTCCTTGTTATTGCGTACTGACCTCTCATTCGCCTCAGTGTTTTCAAGTTATAAACAGTTTTCTGAAATACGATTCGCAAAATAAATCTTTCTGATTATATGTTAAGAGCTAAAGTTACTAATAAGCTCTTGCACCTTATATTAACAAACTAAGTTTAATGATAAACAGAGTTTCATTTGAAATTTTTGATTGAACCAAAATATAAACGGCGTTTAAGCCTTGTTAAATACTAATAAATTAAAAGCCTAATTTTGGGCTTTTAATTGGAAGTTCATGTAGCTTTCGAGGTTAGGTAAGTTTAAAAAAATTCCTTAAAAATTTAAAATAGTAATTTTCTTCCGAATTCTTGTTTGAAATGTTTGATGACCAGTCGTTTGATATCTATAACGACGAATTGGATGTTCTGGGATCTGGTAACCTTCCTCAAAAGCTCTATACATGAAAACAACATTATGATGATATGGAAGAATTTTTTTAAACCTTCAGGTTATACTAGCCTGCAGAACTTTTAGTCTTAGGGCAAACTGAAGGTAGCATTGTATTTTTGATAAATGTTTTGAATAGCTCAAAAACCTTAAATATTACTTCACTTTATGAACATTTCTTCAACAAGCAAAGCCACGTCGTCATTTATAAAGTGTGTCCCCTTTTTTCTTTTATCAACATCTTCCATTCTATTCGTTGAAAAGACACATCATGAAAAAACACTTTTCCACTTTTAAAACTAGCTGAAAAACTAGAAAAACAAACTCTGATTCTATTTTTTACTTCATATACTACAGTCATTATCGCTGTAGCATCCAAAATACTACAAAAGACAGATCAGCACTAAGTCGATTATAAATACTTGGTGCAAAGGTCGGAAAAAAAATCTTTGTCAAGAAATTAAACTAAGTTCTTCTAAACGAAGTTTCATAATAAAACGGTGCAAACCGCTTCAAGTATTCGCCAGCAGTCTCGACATATTACTCACCTGCAAGAACGACCAAATGTCAATGACGTCATCGTTTCTTCGACCATATCTTCGTACGGTATAATCAGCGAACCATTCGGTAAGATTGGTCGGTTCGTTCCTCCAAGCCGTCTCGGTCATGAGATCATAGATGACGTAATTTTGATTTATACCTTCCATGGTCAAGCCGGTGCCTATTATCGTGCTGTTATCTTCCATTCTTGCTTTTATAGGTCGCTAATATAAAATGTATGTGAATAAATATTGACAAATTTTCAGAGTATTCACGATGATATTAATGTTTTAAATTTGAACTATATAAGCAAAACTAGCTTCGTGAAAATTTTGCGAAAATATAGAAAGTTTATATTTCTAGTACTTTCAGGAACGTATCCAGAAACTCTTATTTGAAGAGGGTGAATACACGTACATGGAAAATTATTACGGCCCCACCTTGCCCCAATGCGGGCGCCATTGGATAGGGAGGTTTCTGAAAGCTGTGCTGACCTCAACAGGCCCCTCAAAATGAGTTATGGAATGGAACATTTGTAGGTACATGAATTGAATAGGTGTTACTGGAAATACGACCTTATTGACGTTACTTCTCACGCTTCTTTTATATCATAGACATATAGTACCTAATAAGATCATTCATTAATAATCATTGAAAGTACCTCGTTTACAATATCAGAATTTCCGTACATGCCCAATGTACCGCCAAAATTATGCAGCATGCACCAGATATAGGGCTGTCCAAAATACTGATCCAGTTCGAAATACTGAGGAAATTGTTCCGACTGAAGATCCAATATTATCATACGGCCCTAAATGGAGAAGAAATTCATCAGAAATACGAATTACGAGAATCAAATTTTTATCTAGATGTAGGCTCTTATTTTCAGCTCGTTCAATATTATTTTCTGTCTAACTGTTTTTTTAATTAATTGTTCTGTAGTAGCATATCTTTCAATAAAATGCACTCAAAGTTGAATAACGGAATAAAAATAGAATTAAAAATGATATATTGAGAAAAATATAATCACTTATTTGAAGGTAAGATAAATCTTGAATATAAGACGATTGTTTCCAAAGAAGAAGATATAAATTAATACTTGTATTCAAAATTCGACCACTAATTTTTAATGTTTGACATTGACAGTATGAACGTAAACTATGATTACATAAAATGGCGATTGCGCCAGAGAAGTACTTCCACTAAACTCATTTTTTCAGGAATTTGAATTAGATTTTAGCTTCATGCACTCCTGCTCTATATACACTTTAGCTATTCCAAATCTCAAAGTTCTCCCTGGGCATAATATAGGCTTAAAAATGAGTACAAGGTTTTCTCTTCAAGAATCAATATAATATGTATTATCAATTGTTGTTTTTAAGCTGTGAAAACTTTTTTTTACATGATTAAAAAAAGATATTTTGACTGTGGAAAACATTTTCGCTAGAAATTGAGCATTAATATTCAACATACAACTGTTTGATTACAGGGTTATAGTACCTTTGGAATAGCTGTAATTAATGCTTCAGCTCTGTCCTTACTCCAAAACTCCACTTCATTTACGAAGAGCCAGTTTTGCATCAACCTAAAAATATCAACATTTTCACTATAATCAACGTTTCTTCAGATTATATTTTACCAAATTGCTTTGGGATCTGCACTTGTCATAGCCTCAAAAATAGCCCTACTAACATTCGCTAGATAAGTCAAATTGGTCGAAGGTGGAGTATTTTCGTTAAAGCTATCGCAGCTGTAGATGTTATCACTTCCGAATGCTTCTATTTGCTGAAAGACAAAACAATATGAAAATAAATTTTATAAACAAAAAAATATTTATGATTGCATCCTATCCGCTCTCATGAAGACAATTTCATATAACGCCATCTCGTAAACTGTTATGGTACTAATATTGTTGCCGATGGATGATAATCAACTGTTACCTAAAAATATTCTGAGATGGCGCTGTATGACATTCAAGTGTTTTTATTTTGGTTATACCAAGAATGCAGTTCATTTTTCCTTGGTAGTTAATATATGCACATCACAATACCCATCAGAAAACCTTTGAAGAACACATTTTACTTTCATTTACGTTCATATCTAGATACATTTTAAAAAAAAACGAAAATCGGTCGCCCATGTGCTGAGGATTCATAAATACCTTCTGTATGAACTTCTTTCCAATTTCATGAAAGAGTTGTTCCATTGGGTCCAGAAAATATGGGCAACAGTAGGTATCGTTGAAACGGTTCCAAGAACCAAGTTTTACCATACTGGCATTAGGATACAATCTGAAATTACATAGTATATATTGTACCAGTGTTAAAAGTATCTTAAAAAACCAGGCCAGAAAGGCTTCTTGGTCGATATGCTGGTTCTTTTAGAATATTAACCAGACATGTCAATTACTTAATGGACATTTTGACAAGGTTAAGGATGTCGGATATAAGACAAAATTTCTTTCCAATTTTTTTTTCTATAGAATATAGCGTGAAAGTAACATTATAAAATTTGTCGATCTTTGTCTGGGAAAATGTTTTGTTGATGATGGATGTCTGTGAAACATTCATACGAATTCAGGTGGTTCAAAATTAATATCAGTTATCAATATATCATCAATGTAAATTGAATTGGATTTCAGAGCTTCATTAAACATTCTTATTAAAAAAAGTTATAGTGGATGATCATACAAAATTTAATATTGTACTTGACCAAAAAATATATCTGACCTTTTGAAAGCTCTTGGTAAATGACCTGCAAATGCCGGAAGAACAGTTACAACTCCAAAGCTCCTCATCCTCTTGACGATGGCTTTTTGCAACATAAAACTTCTCTTATGCCAAGCCAAGGATAAAGGCCCACCCCATCTGCGCACATTTCCCATGCGCAACCTGGGCATAAACTGTTAATATCTATCACGTGGACAGTATTGTTAATCTTACCAAGACAGGAATGCAGGTCCGGTGAAAAAGTCGTCTATATCGTCCTGGCTCAAGCCCAATTCTTGGTATACCTGGGACCAAATGGCTTCTTGGCCGTTGAAGGCAAGTACCAAATTAAATGAATTCATAACCATCCAATCTATATGTTTCTCCCATTGGTTCCAGTCCCACCAGACAAAGCTGTAACTGGTAGTGCAGACATTTTGATAATACCGAAACCTGTAATAATTATCTATTAATATAATAAAAGGAAAGTGTTTGTGAGTTTGTTCAGCCATTTGCGTTTTCTCTATAACCACCTACTGCCACCCACTCTTAGTTGTAGTGTTAGGCTGCCCTTCTTCTGCATTTGTGAGCAAGGGGGTTTGATCTTGGTGGATGGAAAACATTTCTGTTGGAAAATTTCTTTCTTCTAAGTCTGAACTCGAGATAGTGTGGTGTGACAATCATGAGAAATTCTCTGGAATATGCCAGATTTTTCCAGATTGTATTCAAATATAATTGTGTGATCTAGAATGTTGTTAAACTAGAAACTTCGATCATTGCAGGTATATAAGCCGAAGTTCGTTGTATTTTTTTCAATCAAGTATCAGCTATGGTCAGCAGATCATTAACCTAAAACTGATTCTTTTACTATTGAGCCTATCATGTATTTCCGAGTTTCATCACTCGTTTAATATACAAAACAAATAACAAAGAGAAGCAATTTAAAGATCAATATCAGAAGATGAGAAGTGAAACAAAGCAAATTACAAATCTGTAAGAAAGAATTCTACCGAGAGACATTTAATAATAATAGGACTTCACTGCTTTCCAACAAATACATGAATTAAAAATGCAATACAAAGAAGCAACTACCAGTAAAGCAACCCGAGGCGGAGTTCAGATAGTCTTCAAAGAATACCTCTGTTCTACCACTCAAACCCTAATTTCTAAGTTTCCTTGAGATCGAAATTGTATCTCACCTGTCGTTGAATTTGATCTTTACGTTCACAGATGGCAGCTTTGCAGGAATGTTGAGCTGTTGAGTTTCCCAGCTGATGTGACATTTGCAGTAGTATTTCAGATAGTAGTTGAATCCAGTAGCAGCTGCCACTCCGTTGGTTCCCATAATTCTTATTGAGCCGTTATGTAGCGATTGAACCTGAAAATGTATACAAGACATAACTTTTCAAAATAGCTTTGTTTGATTTGCTTGAAGAAAATATCTAAATGAATCTAGTCTCTGTAGAGTAGATTTGAAGGTTCTTACTTAATCATGCTGATCACAACATTAGTAGTCCTAGTACATTAGTGAACACTCAATTATATCTTAATGAATTTTCCATTTTTGAAAGAATTTTTCGGATAGTGGGTTCCTTCATAGACGTGATTTCGATTAACTATTATTGAAACAGAGTCTTATCGAAATTAAATGACTCACCCTGAAAAAATCCTTGCCATCTGATATTTCCCCATTATCAATTAATACACTGAAATACTGAGCATGATGTGGAAGTATCCTTTTGATGAGATCTCTGACTGCATTTGCTTGAAGATCGCTGTTTTTTCGACTATTTTTAGTTAGATGTCCCAGAGTAGCTTCAAAGTCTGAAATTTTTCATACATTTTGTTACGTTTATTGAAAAAAAAATGGAAACTATCAGAAATGCAACATAGTGATCCATTCTGATAGTCGAGCTGCTATCAAAGTACTGAGCTCCCATGTCACCGATTCAAAGTTGATATGGGAATGCCAAAGGAAACTCAATTAAATAGGCAAGCATAACAAGGTCTTTTTAGTGTGGGTTCTCGGTCACTCTGCAATCTAAGGAAATGAATAGGCCACTATACTTGCCCAAAGGGGCCCCAAGCGTCATTTACTGGCACAGAACCTTTTTGTGGTATAGGAAAATGCACCCATAAGAGAGAGTTTCGGGAGAAGGAGGAAGCCGCAAGAGAAACCCTCTGACGGAGTCTTCCATAGTTGGATCACTCCAAAAAGTTCCCTCGGAACATTAAAACTGCAAGATCCAAAGGGTACCTGGACCTCATTAAGAACAAATTACATCTTCTCACTGGCTTCTTTACAGAACATTGTCACCTCAGGAACCATCATCAGAAACTTACGAGTGTAGATTATGTGCCGAGGAGGAGAAAACTCCTGTTCATCTGGTTACAGAATACCTCGAAATTGCTAGATGGAAAGAATGCTTTAGACAATAAACTTGTAGGCTTGAAGACATAACCTCCTGGAAGCCTTCCCAGATATTGGAGTTCAGTAGTAAGTACTGGAATTAGAAGGCGAGCTGTAGATGGCGCAGTAGTGAGAACAGCTCGGATGGGGGGCACAATAGACCTTAAGGTCGATGTGCGGTGTAGCCCCTTTTGAATAAAATGAAATAAAATAAATTTATTATGTATCGATACTCGATATTATTTTCGAAAATAAATGTTAAATTTTGTCGAAATCAATTAGAAGTACACTTCTCAAAAATGCTTAACCAAGGAGCACATGGCTTAATCATTGGTCATTGAAAAGTGCGAGTTCATTAAAAGCACATAATAGATATGTTGATAAAAATTAATATTTTGGGTTTAATGTACAATAATGATAAAATATTGTAAAGGGCAGAATGCATGATATACTGTAAGAAAATATTTTAACTAAATTACATTGTTTTGGACTTTTTAGGCTTTACTAACAAATGAGTTAGTTTTATTTTTTTAAATCCTTAATATATTTTTCACATTGATGTAAAATTAACCTCTTCTCTTCTAAAAACTTGCCGAAAATGGATGTAGAATTTTTGAAATATTGTCTCCTTCGCCATTGTGTCGAGAATTTGGAATCTTTTTTAAACAATAACTTTTCTTTAACGCAAAGTTTATTGATACACAATTCAAATTATAGAATAGTCCTGCGAGTTACATAAACTTTCAATGTTTCAAGTACAATTATTATTAGGTTAAAATCGACTTCCTCCTATTGTTTACATATCTACATAGCTAGTTTGTTAGTTACAAACAAGTAAATTTGAAATAGTGAGAATAGTAAATTCAACTTGGTAGCAAAGCAAAGTGACTGACTCAGTTAAATTATCAGATTTGCTACGTTCGGGTATGAACTACTAGCCTCTCTAGCCATTATACTATTTAGAACTAATAGAACAAATACTTATTTGTATTGCTTCTATGAGCGACATAAATAAGATTTAGAAGGAGTGCAAATTCATACTCACTTTATTAGTTTTATTTGAAATAAATTAAATATACCATAAGAAATAACGTTATATAAATATTTACTTATATACATTCATATAAATATATATATATATATATATATATATATATAATATATATATATATATATATATATATATACGAAATCAAATCAATACTTCAGAATTAACAGACATCTCAAATTAATATAAAATATGTTTTAATTCTTTCAAGTCTTTTCTATATTTAATTGTATTTTCTTCGGTATGTTTCCTGAATCTTAACTTTTTAGTTCTGTACACTTTATATTTCTCTTTATTGTCAAGCATATTATGTGTACTTTTCGAATTTATTAAGATCAGGCAGTAACTAAACTCAGAAATATCACTGAGAAATAAGTAAAGACTCAGGACGAAAACTTGAAATTTATATATACCTAATATATATGACATATGCAATTGAAAATTATATATATTCTTGAATGCATTTACTACTTAAACTAGTTTTAAATTTCTTGGGGATATTAATTAATCTATTTATTTTTGTCACTCAAATTTGAACACCTATAGCTTAGACCTTAGCTTGGGGAACTATTGGAAAACTACTGGGTAGGTAAATGCCTCAAAAATGAATGCTTTAATGACAAACATGACTTACCATCACCATTGACTCTTAAAAAACTCAACAATGTACATAAAAAGAGTAATGAAATTTTCATTTTGAAACACTTATCGAAATAACAACTTAGAGTTCTATGCTATGGATGTTATTCATCTCTGTGTATTACCGATAAGTCAGGGTGCTCTATGGAGCTTGATTTGATTAAGGCATCAATGAATTAATCTAATCTGGAAGTATTAACCAGCGAGATTGAAAAGTGTGGATACTGCCTATTTGTATATTCTTATTTGAATATGTATGGCCATTTTAATAATGTACATAAGAATTATATCACTTTCACATCATCATAACCAGAACTGTCAAACATTTAGGGTAGTATAGTATGTTTACAATAAGTTAAGCAACAACTTATGGTTACTTCAAAACTACTGGACTTTTTTCAAAAATTCAATTTTGACCCGCTCTCCCTTTTAACCCCTCCTCTTCATAATTTTTTATTTTATTATCATATTATATATAAAATCGGAATCTGTCTGAAAACCACTAATAAAAGACATGTTACTCGATTTTTACAATAATTTTCAATTTGTTCTACCTTTTTTTCACTTTCATCAACACTATTTTGTGTTAAAATGTTATATCGACTGTAAAATTAAAATCTGAACCCCTAAAACGACATATTATTTGATTTTTGACGGAAAATAAACTTTTTAATAGATATCAGTAACTGTACACAAAAATTACTTTTTTTTATAATATTTACACACCATTTCACCCCTACCCATAAACCAAATTGGCACAAAAACAATCCGAACCGTTCTCAATACTTTCGAAAGTTATCGAGGAAACTAGCAGACCGACCGTCAAAATTTTCTTTTGTTCAAATTAGTTTTTCTTCACGTTTAGGTATATTTCAGGGCGATTTAACTTAAAAAAAAATTTGTACTGTTGCTATACTTCCCACCGTTGTTATGTGAAAGTAATAAATATCTGAAATTATATTATTTTCTTTCTATCCAATAAATTTCTATCTATTATTGTTTTCTTCATTGTTTTGAACTTCACACTTGCACTTTATCTCTGTTTGCAAATGAAATTGATTCGAGTTCAATGGAAAAATAAAATAAATATTATGGTTATTAAGAAGCTTTAGATAAAATGGAAACTAGATAAAATTCTAAAATTGAGGCATTGGAAAAACAAAAATATTACTATGAAATGAAACAATATTACTAAAAGAGCAACCACTAAATATTGCAGACTATCCCTTCTTTTATTTGTTCACTTGTAGGTACCTCTTCCTCTGATACAAGGTAAGGGTAACACAAAATTAAACGTTAAGGAATTTCCTAAAAGGTCATTATATAATTTTCAACGTATCCCTATCACGTGAGAAGATAATTGTCGTTTTTCTAAAGAAACTTTGCATCATGAAGTAGTAAATTTTATCTGCTAATATTTAATATAAAACCTTCAACATATTAGAAAAAAATTAATAAAACTTTTTTACGAATTGATGATTTATATAATTATTCACTTGGTAGAAGAGATAATAATAACGTCAAAATAGTTATCCATTGTTTGAATCGTTTATTAACCATAGATATTTTAATAACATGCACCACCTTGAAGATGAATGGCAATATCAAAGGCGTTGCAAATCGAAACATCCAGTTCCATCTAGTGGATTGTTTGATAAATTTCTTTTTTTTCACATGTTCCCGAAACCAAGAGTTCTGCTTTCATTTTATGTATACATGAAAAGAAACGATAAGTTGGCACAGTTGGTGCCAATATCAGGGCTATAAAAAATAATTTTTTTGATTCTAATGATTCATACCGATTTTTCCAATTAACATGGAAATAAGACTTTTAAACAATTTGTTCACTTGGATTGGTCAAGTAAACGTCAATGTTGTTCAAAAAGTGTTTCCCATAATAAACAATTGTTTTTTGCTTCAGCTTCTTCGACAAACAGGTATTTCTTTAAAAGTATTACAATTAAATGAATATAATAATTTACCATTTATTTAACAATAACATTAATTTATTAATAGATTTTCAGCTAAATACTATACATGTTTTTTGGTGCCCTATACACGGTTTAGTTAGCTTATGATTCAGAGTTTAATTTATTTAATCATTTGTTGCTGTTTTCAAATAATCTGTTCTTTTTATTTTAATTTCGTGGTGACTTCTTTTCACAGTACATAAATTTGAATTGCGGACAATCAATTGATTTAAATTGTTGCAATTGGCTTCTTCTAGAACTGAAATTTTGAAATCAGCATCTCCCTACTTATATTAAATTTAACTTTTTGTTATCATTTTAATTTAGTCACCAATTATTTCTACTTCTTCACAATTATATTCTCCGGTTCATCACACTTTGTGATTTCACGTAAACAGATCCTAATAGATAAATATCAACTTTTGATGAGACAATTGTAACAAATTCACACAGAACTGAACAATTTTTTTCTTCTTAAATCCATCATATAAATATATATATATATATATATATATATATATATATATATATATATATATACATACATAACTGACTGTTTTGGGCAGTAGTACAAAGTATAACTCTACAAAAATTATGGAATAAAACACCAAAATCATTCTTATAGTTATATTGTCTTCACAATACATACGTCAGTATGTAAAATATATAAAACCTCAATACAATCTCTGTGGGGGTCCCATGGAAGATTTAACATGGAGCGACCTCACGTTTTGCCAATGCTTTTTCAACAAGGAGACTAAGAAGTTAACACCCAAATAAACATTTTGTACTAATTCGTCAGCTGCCATGTCAACATGTCCAACTGCAACTGATAAACACAAAACCTGAAAAAAAAGTTTGAAAATCAGTATCTGAAGAAGTCTCACTGCTCAAACTATATCAAATGCAAAATTATGGTTTGAAATTTCAACTTATTATGAGAATATTAGCAGTTAAATATAAAAAATTTATTTCTGAGAAAATGAGTACTAAATATTCAAAATTCAAATCAAACATTGTTTGCAATACTAAAGCCACAGTCACAGAGAAAATATGAAAATGGTAGTTATAATTGCAGATTGTTGTTGCACCATATTTCCGTACAAAATAATGATAGATTCATTTATCTTGATGGCTTATTGGTGCAAAATAAAATAAACTAAATTTTAATATGCTTATATAACTAGGAAATAATTTACTCAGATTTTTTTGCCACATTCACCATTTCAAAAAACCAAGCAAACATAACCCAGCTCTCAACTCTGTAGGAAGATGCAAAATTGAAAAAACATTTAAAAGTGATTTAAACAAAAATATTTTAAATTACAACTTACTTTCTTCATCTGGAACTTAATTGTTGCTTTAACTTCATCAATCTTCTGGGTCATAGATTCCTGGTGGGACAGCAGACCAGGAAATTTACCAGCCTTATTTAAACCAGGACCTAACAACCTGGGGATTTGCTTGATAAGAGCTTCAGACGCAAGGAAAGCATCATACTTCTTAGCTAGCTTCTTCACCAACTTCTTATTTTTGTTCAGTTTCTTCAAAGCTTCAACATCCATAAATGGTACATTATTTGCTTTTGCTTCATCACAATGCTGCTGATCGCCCAAGATACACACTTGCATCTTTGGTCGTGGTATATGCTTTAGTCTGAATGGATAAAAAATCTATTAGAAATACCGGTAAAAAAAACTACAATGTAGTTTCAAATATTAAAATGCCTGAAAACTTCCTCAAGTCAGTAAACTATCCTAAGCACTCACCGACAAATAGATTATGAAATATGAAAACATTTCTAAATCTATTTCGATACTGTCCTTACGGACAATATCTCCCCAGTTATTTTGAGACCCTGGGTGCAGGTCCGCCAACGGTGGCTTCCTACCCATGAATATTTAACGAGTCAAGACATTTTCAACCCTGTGAGCTATTCACAGTTCACAGCATTATTACGTACTTTACTGTTCCACTGAAACGTTTGTCCTTCTGAGGATCATAATTCTTCAGACCGATTTGAATTTCTACGGTTTCCAGGAAATTCCTTTTCTTATCCTTGGATTTGTCCAGGACTCCTTGGACGCATTCATACAGCGTGTCACGAGATACTTTAGAACTACGATAAAAAAAGAAAATAAATGTATTAAACAAATGCTGAATGTATTGCCAATTTATTTTAATTGAAATTCACATGATTATTGTAATGATTAATAAAATAAAATAAGATTTACTTACGACATTGTAGCGATATATTATTTGTAACCAATATGGACTAAACGTGTACGCCAACTCCGAACGCTACGACTAACACCTTGAAAAGAACACAGAAGCAGATAACAGAAACTGAAAAGAGCACACCAGACGAATGTCAAATCCCACCAGAAAGTTGATTTGCCACCACCACTCAAGAATATACCGTGTTTCTTACTGGGCGCGACAATATAAATTTTGACATAAGAATAAATAGAATAACTGCAACGAATTTGATATTTAAATTCCAATTTATTCAATATGTCTTTAATCGATTCAAAGTCATGCAGATATTGTATTGCAAGCGAAATGAGTATTGAAATAATTTTTTTTATTTCAATGATTCTTTACCATAGAAATCGTAATATTTATTATATATAGTATAAATCTATGGTCTTTACGCAGTTAAGCTTAAAACTAACTTACTGATGATAAGCTCATTTCAAATGATTTTTGTATACAAAAACTATTAACGTGTAAAAACTTGATATTAGAGATCCTCTTGGAAATTAAAGATATTTTTATTTCTTCCGAATAATCACATATAACTTTTAATGATAATTTTTGAGAGAATTTCTATGGCAATTTTTAGTACATTATTATCTTCATAAATGAATGAAATTTTATGTGAATTTTAGTAAATTCTTTTAGGAATTATGCTATTTTCGTCTTAATAGATGAAAAATACAGATATTCAAAATATATTATAGTGGAAGGACATGTAAACATTTTTTTAGATTTAATAAGAAGTATCATAGTTTCACGTTGACATAAATTTTTGAATTAGCATGCAGCATGAAACTATACTTCCAAATAAGATGATGATAGGAATGAAAACAATGAATTTTTTTTAAAACTTATCTTTTCTGCAATATGATATAAAATTTATACCGTGAATTAGCAAAGTTTCGAACCTTTTCGAGAAATTTCTAGAAAACCAATCGATAATACTTCAAAATCATCTGTTCCACTTCGTGCGTTAGTCGAATTTAACCGAACGCATGTGATCTAGTTCAAATTTGGATGTTTTCAATTTTTTGTTGTGCAAGTCCAGCTAAAGCCGAAACCCACTACCATAAGTCAAATTTTGTAAAGGCGTGTATGATTTTTTCAAAAAATTCATACATTTCATATTTAAAATTAAAGGTATTTCTTCAAAAACCTACTGAATGAATCCTAACACTATGACGACGGATCCAAATGACCAAAATAGGCCTTCTGTTTTTACAGAATTGTATCCGCCTTCCACCAATATTCCTTTCGATTGGAACACTATGCCCTTAATGTCTCAAATACCCTGTGGGCAATTTGGACCTTTACAAAATCTTGGATTTAATATGCAGCCTCTGGTAAGAGATAATTGGCCAAATTTTCAATTTGGAAATAATCAAGAACAATTTGGTCATACTGTTCAATTTCCATTTCCTAATATGAATCACCAGAGAAATATGGAAATGCCATTATGCACCTTGAGGTACAAAAGGAAAACAGATTCTCCCCCGTAAGTATACCAATGAAGGTTAAAGGAAAATTACTTATATGTATGGAAGTGAAAATTTTTATTCAGAAGATTGTAATCAGATCTGAGATTGGTTTTTGTTTTGATAGTTTGACTCTAAAAATCATTCAACAAATGTTTACAAAACCTATTATGATTCACAATATCTCATATTAATGTCAGAAAATCGTAAAGAGTGTGAATATCAACAATATTTATATATCTGCTCAAATCCCTTTGGTAATTTTGTGCCTGCTATGTCCCTATATGTTCCAATTATTGATATTGAAAATTGTTATAGTCTCGGTAATATTTCCAGGTGAATACGTGTATTTAAATCATAAATATAATTTTTTGATTAAAATTGTGTACGTACTATTGACTTTGCACTTTATTATGGGTTTTCAGAATCTTCCTTCTTATGTTATTCACTTGTTCCACCTGTTTTGTGTTCATATTTCTCTCTTGTTGATTTATTATTTTTCTATACACCAGTTTTGTAGAATGATGAATGATATTCTTCTAGTTTCATCATACATTTAATAATCACTTAAATTTAACAATTTACTCTAAATAGTATTCAGTAATTATGAACTTATATAGGTAAATTTCTTGTAGGCCACAACCTGCCAAGCAATTAATCACAGAGGAAAAGATGTCTGAACACCTTTCCAAACTACATATCAGCACGGAAACACCAGCATCAGCAATGGAAAGTGATGTTATCAAAGAACAAAGACTGTACGTTTGCGAAGAAATGAAGAAATTTCAAGCACAGACTGATCCTATTATACCTGAATCCTTATTATCACATTTGAATAGGCCTTGTACTGCATTAGTTTTATGGAAACCTCCTACAAATCCTTTAGTTCCTTCACTTCATCCTAATAATATGGAAGAAGAAGAAAGTGAAAATAATAATAATAATAGTGCAGCAGATAGCAACCCTCTCAATGTTCCTCTTCCAGTTAATGATATGGATCTTGACGATCTATAGTTTTTTTTTTTAGTTTGAGGTATCGACTGATAGTTTCACATTTTTATATTTTTTAAGAGGAATTAACATGTGATATTTCGAGAATCGAATAACGATGGTAAATTTGCCAGTGTAAAAGTTTTATGGAGGTTTTAAATGTGACCATACTAAATATGAGGGAAATAGAGATCAAATGAATATAGTGGAAATCAGGTTCTTAACTGAAATTTTTGGCAAATATTTACGTTTATAAACTCATATTGGAATGAGAAATGAAAAATCTCAAATGTAACACCAATTTTCCAACAAAGCAAACTTGGCTGCATTTTTATTCCCGAAGTGTTGGAATTATTGAAATTAATTTTTTTCAATTTGCTTTTTCGATAATTCAGTCCATAATTATCTTAACAAATTGGTACATTTACTGTATATATACTGGAGTTTTGAGATAGATATCAGTATTCCTTATCTTATTCTGAAAACTCAACGAGTCCCATAATATGATTTTTGACCAGCATTTCAAAAGTACTCTAAGAAGTTGATTTTGACTTTTAATTTTATTTAGAATTAAGTTTGCAAAATAGCTCAAATTTAATAACTATAATCTTTAGATTATAAGAAAAATGACTGCTGTTACATATTTACAAAGAATTAAAATACATGACTAACTTGATAAAATCAATATTTTTTTTCATTTGGATATTATTCTTGATGTTAATAAAACAGTTGATATAATTTTTAGATTAATCATGGATAACTTTTAAGAACTCCAAATTTAAATTACCGAATACTCTGAACACAAATTTACCCGATTTTTTTTATGTGGAGAGGTTTTTAGATTATTTCAGTTTCTTCACTCCTTACATCATTTGTCTGTATATATCAATATAGTGTTAAATTTGGATTAGATGGTATAAAATATGTAAGCTTGATTTATTTTTCCAGTTTTTTGTGTATTACTATTTGAAAATGTTCGATTTATTAGATTTTCTTTTATTATATTATTTCTAAGTTTTTTTTATGAAATAAACTTCAAATAAAAATGTAAAATGAAGTAGTTACTATTTTTTTAAAAATTCTCCGACTTGAACTTTTGTGTCAGAATGGCTTCAAACAAGTTTTGAAAAAGATATAAAATTTCTAGAGTTCTTTTTATTTCAAAATGATTCGAATTGGTTACATCGCACTCTAACAATATAATTATGAACTGCCAAAGCAGTAAATTCTGAGTTACAGATTTCTGCAATGCAGGAAAGAAACCTTTAAATCTGTATACCGTGATCAAAAAATATTTCATAGGAAGTAGTTATGGGAAATTGGAAAATAATAAGTGTTTACACTCTTCTAGCTCAACTTCTAAATATTCTGAAATGTGATAGAAATTGACGGTATATTTCGAAAGTTTTTTTTGCTTCCAACGGAACAAAATTTGTATAATTCAAATATGTTCCTTCCCCAAATCCATAAATTCACCAGCTGATTGTGCTTCGCGCAGGCGTATATTCATTGCGAAGTCAGGCATGGAATAGGCAATAGGGTGGTGTTTTGTTATACGAACCGAAATAGTACTGATCTAAAAAATAATGACATTTTATAGTGACCATACGAGAACGTAACTTCATAGTTCATCTAATAGTTTTTATCAATTCAACCTTTCAACGTATTTGTGGCTCCTGTTTGGTAAGTTGTCAAAACTCAGTCTCGAATAAAATTGTTTATATTTTTATGTCAAACTATTGTTTATGAATTTTTGACAGTATGTCTATATGTGATAATAATTTTTTTACTATTAGAATTAGAATTTTTTAAAGCCATACTTCATCTTTGAACATGCTGCTGTTAGATTTGACCTACTTAATGGGGAGTGGGTAGATAATTGCATATGAAGAGGTACCTACTCACTTTTACATTAGCTTTGTTATTGTATTGACGTTGATTGAAGTTGGGTTACGTTATTCAAAAGTACAGGGTACATGTAATAAAGACCGAGCACGATGTTACTCTTCATTCATAGAAATATATTCTTATTAATTTCCAGATATAGTTAATATGTTTCTCAGGTGGTTATGTCTGGTAAATCTTGATTAACCAATTAACCATAGAAAATGAATAATTTAGCTAGATTTTCTCTAAAGTAAATTTTACTTACCTTCATTTTCTTGATTATGTAAAGTTAAACAAAAATAATATGGTTCATTTATAATTGATGAAGCTTGATTTCTCGATGATCGTCATTGGATCACTTGTTCCAGAAATAAAACTGAATCACATACTTATATAAAAAACTATTTTACGTATTTTGCTGGAATTGAGCTTCAGCTTCTTCGAGTCAAGTTTCAAAATTATATATAATAGTACATATTTCTACAAAGTTTAATAACATATTTCGAAAATTCATTATAATTGTTATTTCATTCGTTGAAAATAACACTTAGAATTGAGCAGTTTTTATCCATTTCAATATTATTTAAATGCAGAGAATTACTGTGTTTATTGATTTTTTATGATTTTAAAACATTCCATTCTGAACTTTTGGTGCCAATATCTGAATTAAAGGCCCAGTGTTATTTGAATCTCCTTGGTATGTGATGCTTAATTCGTTCTTCAACATTTCTGTATGTTCGCCGTACATAGGTACCTACATGTTTTGCAATTACCTCATTTAAATTTATGATGATTTAATGAGTTAGTTTATTTTTTATTTAATATTCTTTATATGAAGTTTTTGGACTATTATATTAAAATCCAGATTACAGAAAAAGTACCTATTTCAATTTGTGGACAAACTTCTTGAAATAAGTTAAGCTATTATATTTTAAATTTTGGATGAATGAATTGTCTATTTAATGATAATTGATTCTTATGGAAACATGGAAAATTTTAATTAACTCTGTTTACTCTCATCACAATATACCTACCTACCTATTGTTATTATAAATATTCTTTCACTGCCGGATATAAAGAACATTTGAAATCATACATTAATCGAAAAACCGAGTCTAGTAGGTATAGTAACCCACAGCATAAATAGGAACCACCGATTCTCCAAAATTTCAGAACTTCGAAAGTTTCAGTCTAATTAAATCGCTGGAATGTCCTAACATCGTAAATTTCTGTTGTTGAATATCCCACCCTTTCCTCGATTGCTAAATGAAATCATTTTAGTGAATATCTCCACCAAATAATTAGTTCAAGTGATAATAATTCACTTACGAGAAATTATATTGTGCGAGAATTTTATTCAAGTTAAATAATTTACAGATCTGTCAGAGATCCTTTCGTTAATTATCAGTAAGATCAAATACGGAAATGTAGCTACCTTTTTTATCCGCTCAGAATAACTCTGCATACTGAATTCCAATGTCGACCCAGGTTTCTTCCTCCCTTTTCAAAGCGAATATGGCTATCAGCTCCCAGGCATTACCATTTAATTACAGCTTCCTACTAGGAGCTAGTTAGGCGGATTATTCCCCGTTTCTCCCGAACAGGAAATTAACCTATTTAGCGAAATTGATTTTAAATTGCCATTTTCACATATATTGCCCGTATAAACCAAACTTAATTTGTGGCGGCACAGAATTGCACATTCATATTTAATCGTGATTGAGAAAAGAATAATCGTTACCGGCTGGTGAAGTGGTGAGTTCAGTATGATTGTATTCTGTGGTTCTTGATATCTGTGAATTACCAACCGAGTAATACTTTATGACAAATTTTCATTTATTTATATTCTGATTGATTGATGTGTTCAATCAAATAAAGTTATAATTTTTAGCGTAGTGATATACCTACATATCGAGTTCCTATAATGTTAATGTAGCAATAATAAGCTTCATTTCGTGGTTGCAAGGAATTAAGTGTAAATGAGTAGTAAGAGGATCTTTGTTTGGTGCAAACTTTGTCGTTTAAGGTTAGTGGTTTTAGGTTACTTTTTTTGTACTCATTACATGTTATTCATTTCATATTGTGAATATCCTTAAATTTGTAATTGAAAAAATTAATTCAGTTCCCCTGATCTTGGGAATTTATATTATAGAAGTATTTAGTGACCATTCGAAATTTGGCACTCCATTTTTGAAATTTTTTTTCTTCAAAACTTTTGCACATGTTAATTTCAAGCAGTGAGAGAACTTTGACTTGTCAATGTGTTCGTTCAACAATATAAGGGTTTTTTTCGTAATCTCAAACGGAGAAAACTCGCGTTAACCTGTCACAAAGACAAATGATCAGAGACGTATAAAATACAAACAAAGAACAACAATGGTAATAACTTAAGTTATTAAGGAATAAGAATTATTGAAAGAGATAAACTATTTCCAATTAAGTACATTTTTTATACCTTAACAATTCGAGTATACCGAATTATTCTCTAATGAAATCTGCCTATTGTCTCGTAGGTACACTTTTAAATTTAATTAATTAAATTTAGTTGTGTGTTAGTGGAATATTGCTATAGTCTTTGAAATGTCAATTTGTGTTTTTTCCTATTACTTTGTTGAATCATTTACCAATTTGATGTCTAAAGAAGAATTTTCTTATTGAATTATATTGCAGGATTTGTTGATTCAGTGAAATACAAGACTTCCAGGATGTGATAATATCACAGAAAAGTGCATAATTTATGTTTCACCGCGTTTTACGTAGAAAAATGAGTTAGTAGTATTGTAATAGCAGTTGATTTAAGATTGTCATTTTGTGCACCCCTGACACGAGTCGACTTCAACGCCCCCTAGAATCTTGCCACAAAAACTTCTCTTCAAAATTCGCGGATGTCACATACGCGAAGGCGAACGAATAAGATGTGTGAGGAAATAAATAGTTCAATTTATTTAAGGGAAATAGATTCGTTTTGCGAACGACAACCGATCTCCTGTTTTACAAGTTATATCCCCTCCGATTTTCGTCTAACAGAGGTCGACGGGGATTTGTACTGATGAATGGCTGACGTTTCTCTACCTGATTATTCGTGAGCTTGCCAATCGTTACGAAGTTTTCTAGAAAATTTTCACGCAAAACCGTAAATCACGTAATAAAAACTTTATGTGGTACTAAAAATACACAAAGGTGTTAGATTAATGAATTCTGGGACAGAGATTAATTGCATTATCCAAGAAATGTTTTATTGATAAAAATGTGGATCTCATGATCCCATGTGAGTTAAAGGATGAAAGAATGGATAATCGCTTGGTATTATATATATATATATATATATATATATATATATATATATATATATATATATATATATATATATATATATATAATCTATTCATTTAATTATGATTTTTGTTCCAAATCCAAAAATCAAAAATTGTACCCTCTATCGTTTAAACAATATTTATTTCCTCCTCCGGCGGTCAACCAATTTATAATCGAAATAAATACCATCCAAGATATAATACGAAACTACCTACCTACAAAGTTTTTACCCTATGGTCCCAAAATTGCACCTTCTTTCGTTTAAAAAAGATTTATTTCCTCCCCTGGGGGTCAACCCCCCCGAGTAATTCGTACCAAAACCAATCCATCTCCATATATATATATATATATATATATATATATAATATATATAGTATTATATATATATATATATATATATATATATATATTGCCCCTATAACTTGTTTGTTTTCGAAGATAATGAAATGAAATTTACAGGATATGTTAAATGCATAAAACTGCGTTTTTTGACAAGTAACTCAACCTCATGCAACTTCCGGTTTCACCGGAAGTGACATAAACTTTCGATTTTTAAATGGGACACCGGGTATATTTTCAGTTTTTTTGTCTCCATATGACATTGAAAATACAACCATGTATCATTTGCTACTTTTTGTAACCGTTGTTCAATTTTTTTTTCGAAATAAAAAAAAAAAAAACACACACGTGTTTCATTCCTCCCTGAAGTATGTGTCAGGGAGGCGGGCAGCTTGAGTTTGGGATTAACTCCTTCAGCCAGATCAGAGGATACACTTGTATGTACAAGTGCATTAGGGATAGGTGAGACGGGATATTTATGGAACATAGGAAGTGTGGGTAGGGTTCAGAGGATTAATACTGGCCCAGCATTCGCCTTATAAGTTTGCAAGCAGTGACTTACATTACCATGAGGAAATCTCTGAGAAAAACTCATGGCAGACTAGTCGGCCCCGGGGTTTGAACCCGAGACCTCCCAAATACTAGCCAGCGTACCTAACATACTCGACTAACTAGCTTGGTTTTCGAAATAAGTTTTTATTGTAGAGGGCTATAGATGCGTTCAAATAAATAATTTCGGTCCTAAAATGGCCCT
This sequence comes from Cynegetis impunctata, assembly GCA_030704885.1. Taxonomy (NCBI): domain Eukaryota; kingdom Metazoa; phylum Arthropoda; class Insecta; order Coleoptera; family Coccinellidae; genus Cynegetis; species Cynegetis impunctata. The sequence goes on along the minus strand of JARQZK010004357.1, from coordinate 175,453 downwards.
GTTTGCCGTCCAGGGACGTAGATTTGTGGGCGTGGCTTTGTTTCAGTTGTGTTGGTCACAGGCTACTCGATGATTTCAAATGTTATTTTAATCTCAATAAGATTCTTCATTTAAAGAAAGTTCTAAGGTAATGGGATTTCAGGTTTTTTCTTCGAAAATTTTCTTTCAACCTATAATACCTAGAGTGCGGTATCAATTAATCGTAATAAAATTATCTTTTTTTTTTCAACCCGACGAGCCACCATGTTGCCATTTGAAAAAAATAGTAATAAAAGTTTTAAAATTAAACTTCACATAGCTGGAACATTTTGATCGAAAACAGTGAAGTTGTATTTTAACATACATTTTAGGACCGAAATTAGTTATTTGAACGTATCCATAGCCCTCTAGAATAAAAATTTATTTCGAAAAAATAAAAAAAAGGTTTACAAAACGTAACAAATGATACATGGTTGTATTCTAAATGTCATATGGAGACATAAAAACTGAAAATATACCCGGTGTCCCATTTAAAAATCGAAAGTTTATGTCACTTCCGGTGAAACCGGAAGTTTAATTTTTAGAAGTTTAATTTTTATATCGTTTTCTGTGAAACCGGAAGTCAGCCATATTGATTTTGTATGTGAAAAAATTCAAAATTATGTCTGAGATAAACCACCCAAATTTCAATAGAATCGAAGAATACATTAAAAAGTTATAGGGGTGGCCCATCACTCATTTTTTACACCCCATATATATATATATATATATATATATATATATATATATATATATATATATATATATATATATATATATGTAAAATTTAGTTTTTGGTGCCAAGCATCATAAAAAGTCATGAAACGAAAAACTATTGTGGTCCCAGGTCCAACTTTGCTAATCGCACCCATTTTAATAAGCTGGTTTTCAAGGTGGAAACCTGCTAATAAACCGCATCCACGTGTTTTTCAGATTATTCTTCTTCGTTATTTATTGTCATTCGAACCAGTTGTGTCTTATATCTTTCAATATTTTATTAACTTCAATCACTTAATAATTTTGTTTATTTTGCACAAATATAAGTAACACTAGATATAAATACCTATATTCCCATCAACTGTTGCCGGTAGACCGTAATATATGCGGCGGTATACTAATAATCTCGCAATGAAAGGTGCGCATAGTACGTTGCGCAAAGGAACGTAACATTTCACTATTAGTTAACGCTAGATTTCACTCCACGTAAAATTTTCATACCGCTGGCTAAATATGAAAATCTTTATATTAAAACAATGGTTAAAAATAACAATTTACACATTTATTATAATAAATAACGCATGACGCACGTTTCGGTGGAACTTCACCTTCTTCAGATGCTAATGGCAAACTAACTATGATTCTCTGTTATATCGAAAACAAGAAAATGCTTGTTTTTGTTTTCTTGTTTTCGATATAACAGAGAATCATAGTTAGATTGCCATTAGCATCTGAAGAAGGTGAAGTTCCACCGAAACGTGCGTCATGCGTTATTTCTTATAATAAATGTGTAAATTGTTATTTTTAACCATTGTTTTGATATGTTTATTAATTTACACCAAGTATCGGCCCAATCAATCCAAAATTTGAAAATCTTTCTTAAGGAATAAACTCCAATAAACTCCAAAAATAGATAGATTTTAGGTAGAATTACATAAAGTGAACAAGGAAAATTCTTTAATAATTTAAAAAAATTATCATACAATTTTCCAAGGAAGCTGGTTATACGTATTCAGCAACGCAAAATCTGCATTCACAATCGAACGGTGAATTATAGAAATTGTCAAGTCACCCCGACTCAAAATCTGCATACAGCTGTTTCGATCTTATTAGATCTCATCAGTGCAGCTTATCTGACTAATTGTTCCCCAATACAAATCGTGGTCAGTAACACTGGCTGGATAACAATCCAGAGCGCCATCCCACCAAAGATATTGGGAAACAACAATTCACCGCTTAGACTGAAAATGCAGAAATTCGTCGCTTAAACACGTACCTCCTGATATGAAGATATCTACTCTACAACAGTGGTGTATATGATTCCAAGGCACACTAACATAGTGATTTAAAACCTTTGGATATACTCACGAGAGCGCGCTCCGAATATATATATATATATATATATATATATATATATATATATATATATATATATATATATATATATATATATATATATATATATATATATAATATAACAGATACGCTGCACTGATGAGATCTAATAAGATCGAAACAGCTGTATGCAGATTTTGAGTCGGGGTGACTTGACAATTTCTATAATTCACCGTTCGATTGTGAATGCAGATTTTGCGTTGCTGAATACGTATAACCAGCTTCCTTGGAAAGTTGTTTGATAATTTTTTTAAAATTATTAATGAATCTTCCTTGTTCACTTTATGTAATGTATGAAATTGACCATGGTCGACTAGTATGTTTTTCATGATTGGATTAGGTAGAATTGTTTGAAATGGTACTGTGGGAATCTATATTTCGAAAAAGCAGATAAACATTCGAAAGAACCCTTTTGAGGGACGTGCGGATAAATTTTCATGATATAATTGAAGTTACCTGTGAAAATGACGGAACAGCAAGATTTGACGGGGACTTCCCGTACCGATTCTGACTTGTCCAAGTTATGTTTCATTCCCTTTGTTTCCCTTTTACTGGAACATTCAAACTGAATTTAATTGGTCGTTATTCGTTGAGAAATAACAGGACGGAGGGCTTTTCTATTAAACTTTGAATAGAATTGAAATTTTAAGTTATACTTTTCAGGAGCTTAGAGTTCTGAATATGAAAATCGTTTTTTAAAACTCCAAAAAAATGTCAGAACCGAACTTGCATTGTCAGTCTCACTCGAACCACGTTAACATTATACATACAAAATGTGGATTAAAGGATAAAAGAATCTATAATCGCTTGGTAATATATATATATATATATATATATATATATATATATATATATATATATATATATATATATATATATATATATATATATATATATATATATATATATATATATAAATATACCGGGTGTAAATGAGTGATGGGCCACCCCTATAACTTTTTAATGGATTCTTCGATTTTATTGAAATTTAGGTGGTTTATCTCAGACATAATTTTGAGTTACGAGTTACGTACAGAAAACTATATAAAAATCAAAAATTCAAATGGAACACCCTTTATATTTTCACATATTTTAATTCTGAGGCTTCAAATACATACATTCCATCCGTCAAATTTTTTTTTCATATTTCGTAAACAGGGTCGGTCTCAGGAGCAAAGGGAACTAATAAGAATAAGATTGTTAATAATTACTTCGTTATTTAGGAATTGAGAAAACTGATCTGTGAATCATGTTGAAGGAATTTGAAGGAGCTTTTTGATATACAGGGTGGCCCATGTATGTTTCTATTTAAAAAAACTGAGTTTTGGTTCGAAAAAGAATTGAATCGTTAACAAACTTCACGAAAATGAATTTTTTGAAAAATTATTACGGGCGATATTTTAAATCAATTATCTATGATATAGACGACGTCACAGCCTTCTACGATAAAGAAAACAAAATGAAAAACAAAATTGAAACGGCGCTAGAAATGACATTTGACAGATGAAATGTATGTATTTGAAGCCTCAGAATTGAAATATGTAAAAATATATAGGGTGTTCCATTTAAATTTTTAAATTTTATATCGTTTTCTGTGAAACCGGAAGTCAGCCCTACTGATTTTGTATTTGAAAAAATTCAAAATTATGTCTGAGATGAACCACCCAAATTTCAATAAAATCGAAGAATCCATTAAAAAGTTATAGGGGTGGCCCATCACTCATTAACACCCGGTATATATATATATATATATATATATATATATATATATATATATATATATACATATATATATATATATATTTTATTGCCACGAACGTGTGTCGTTAACACGAAGAATTCTGTTTTCCATTCATTGCTACCTGTAAAAGGTATAAAATTTGAGCGCTTGTTACTTGCGGCGGGTGAATGTTGAATTACATCAAAATGGATGTATCAACTGTACTCTTGCTTAGCGATTATAGTAACCACCTTCGGGTGTCAGGACGTAAGAGTTTCGTTGCCGAAATGTTTTCTTCTATTCTGAAAGATGTGGTTCAATTGTTTCCGACTGGTGGCGCTGTGTCATATTTATATGTCATGGAGTTACTAGAAGAAATATGTATGACCGTTTGAAATGTTGGTTTGGTTATCACTCCCGGTGGATGGATGATACTGATGAGCCCCGATAAGGGCGAAACAGTCTGTCTATCAATTTCCATCGATTGTGATAAACAAATTAACATTTCGAAAAATTACCGTCTGGGGTAGATGTTGATATTTCGATGCTTCGCGAACTCTTATAGCCAGCTCCGCTAGGAGGTTTGTTTGATTAGTTTCAAATAAATGTCCTAGTTCATTTCATTTTATATATATATATATATATATATATATATATATATATATATATATATATATATATATATATATATATATATATATATATATATATATATATATATATATATATATATATATATATATATATATATATATATATATATATATATATATATATATATATATATATATATATATATATATATATATATATATATATATATAATCTCTTGATAATTATTAGCAATAACAGGCTGGTTCAATCTTAAAAAACTCGATTTTATTAAAAAGTTGACGTTTCACTACGATATTTGAAAAAATTGAAATTTCTTTGACATTTATTGATTTGAAAAAATTTTTAATAGAACAGACGACTTGTCTTGTTAAAATTTTTTTCGGATTTGGTTGTTCTCTGTTATTTATTATGTGCTATTCAGTCTAATATTAACATTCAGAATTGTTATCATTAGAAGGTAAGGGAAACTACAGAAACCTTTACCCACGTAATGTTCGAAAAAAATAATAATAGGTTACTATTTATCTAACAACAAAGAAATTAGTCGCATGAGAATAATGAAAAAGTAGAGCAGAATTATCGGTATAGAACGCTTATATGGAAGCAGCCGTTGACACGTGTTTCGGACTCTTTGGTCCTCATCAGAACGGCGTAGCTAAGCATTGGAATGTCAAATTTTCATTCCAATGCTTAGCTAGGCCGTTCTGATGAGGACCAAAGAGTCCGAAACACGTGTCAACGGCTGCTTCCATATAAGCGTTCTATACCGATAATTCTGCTCTACTTTTTCAATATTTTCCTGCGACTAATTTCTTTGTTGTTAGATAAATAGTAACCTATTATTATTTTTTTCGAACATTACGTGGGTAAAGGTTTCTGTAGTTTCCCTTACCTTCTAATGATAACAATTTTGAATGTTAATATTAGACTGAATAGCACATAATAAATAACAGAGAACAACCACATCCGAAAAAAATTTTAACAAGACAAGTCGTCTGTTCTATTAAAAATTTTTTCAAATCAATAAATGTCAAAGAAATTTCAATTTTTTCAAATATCGTAGTGAAACGTCAACTTTTTAATAAAATCGAGTTTTTTAAGATTGAACCAGCCTGTTATTGCTAATAATTATCAAGAGATTAAAAATAGATCACAGGCAACAACAATTCAAATAAATATATATATATATATATATATATATATCTATATATATATATATATATATATATATATATATATATATATATATATATATATATATATATATATATATATATATATATATATATATATATATATATATATATATATATATATATATATATATATATAGGGTGGCCCACAACATTCGCCTCGGTGTTGCTATGAGAAATGAAGGGAGTGGGAAAAAAAAATTTAGCTCAGTCATATGTGGCTCCATGAAGAGCATATTCCAAACTTAATCTGAAATATACAGGGCGACTCAAAAAAAGGATAAGTACATATCAGAGTTATATTCTTTCTTATGGAAAACCCTATATTTTTTATATTTTTAGATACTACAGACTAAATAAAGGTAAGTAACGGTCATATTTCCTATACCTTAAACTAACCGTTGCTGAGGAATTTTGGGAAATTAAAAAATACGGACCATAATTTAAAAATTGTTTACACCCAGTAACATGTAACGAGCGGCTTGTAGTTGAATATACTGCTCAGCTGAAAAGTTAAAGTTAACTATCACATAAAAGTTTTATTTCAATATTGTACAGAGTGGTAAAAAAAATTGCATCAAATCAAAGTTGGGGCACATTTTTCATTGAACAACTTCTCAAAGTTAAATGGAACACCACGTATTTAATGGCATATTTTGACGCAGAATTAGATTCCCTTTAAAACTATACCTATCAGGGTTCCCTATATACCTATCTCTCATGATTTTTACGCAAAAGACGTTGCCAGTCTCACTCGAACCACGTCAACATTATACATACAAAATGAGGATATGAAGTGAATGGAAGCACTATTGTCTCTCCCCATTTATCAACCCTCATTGAAAATGCCTCTATTGTTTAGATAATATTCAAGGCTTTCAACGCTGCGGTGGATTATTGAATACGTCACTCCGGTGATTGTGTCGGTTGGCATAGCCGGCTAATGGAGAACGATAAAACATAAACAGTCTATCAATTATTAATTTGATGCCTAGACTACCTAGACTATTTACTTAGCTTACACAATTTCAGTCGACACGTGAATTATTACAAAATACATGTTGTAAATTTATTTTCGACCGAGGGAGATATGATCACATTACACCTTGTTTCTCGCAAATTGGATGGTTAAAAATTAATCACGCCTTTGAGTTGAATTTTCTTGTCTTCATATATCGTTTGATCAGGTCTAAAGCTCCTTCTTACTTGTACAAAAAAATCGTGTTTAGAAAATCAGTTCATAATGTCAACACCCGACATAATACTGTGACAATGCCATAGCATTCCTCTGCCATGTTCGAGCGCTGCTTCACTTATAATTTAGTAAAGTACTACAACTCTTTTGTGTTCACTATGTCTATTTCTTCATTGTCTAGATATCGACATACTCTTAGGGACTTACTCTTGGCCAGGCAATGAAAATGATAATGATGATATGTATGTTACTATCTCTGTATCTGTGTTTTAGTATTTGTTTCTCTTGTAGTGTTCTTATGATGTTTACTTTATTTTATAGCTAATTTACGTGTTAACCAGGTAGGTTAAGAGTTAAAGAGTAGCTTTCAGCTAATCTTCGCCTGCCTGGGCAAATGCTGTGTATACACATTTGTGGAAATAAAGTCATTTTATTATTATTATTATTAATTATACTTGTAAACTTGGATTTTGATAAATGGAACACGCAGTACGATTGTAAAACGCAATTTTGGTCTAGTCAACAAGTTCTTTTTTGCTCACCTTTTTTTTTCAGCAGCTTCGGAAAAATATGAAGAACGTGCCTTTCGATTCTGAATAGCACGTAGGTAATTTTTGAAAAAATAAAGCTCCGCTCGCGAAAATTGTTAAAGTTATAAACAATTCACTGAAAAAAAACTCCATCGCCGAGAGCTGCATTAGAAAATCAGGTTTTCATAACGTATTCAGTTTGAAAAATCTATTAATTCCTTCATGATTTTCGTTTCAAATCCAAAAAACAAATTTCCCTCTAATGTGTAAACAATACTTACTTCCTCCCCGTGGGGTCAACACCCCAATCGATTCACATCGAAATGAATACTATACAGATATCATACAACACTACCTACCTACAAAGTTTCAGCCCTATAGTCCCAAAATTGCGCCTTCTATAGTGTAAACAATATTCATCCTCCCCTGGGGGTCAACCCCCAACCAATTCGCACCAAAACCAATTCCATCCAATATATCATAAGAAACTACCTACTCACGAACTTTCAATCCTATTGCTTCAAAATTAGGCCTTTATCATGTAAACAAGCTTTATTTCTTCCCCCAGGGGGTCAACCCCCCCAACTAAGGATCATCCAAGATATCTGTCGAAAATACCTACTTACAAACTTTCGACCCTATTACTTCAAAATTGCGACCTTTATCGTGTGAACAAGATTTATTTCTTCCTCCGGGGGGTCAACCCCCCAACCAATTCAAACCAAACCCAATTCCATCCAAGATATCATACGAAACTAACTTTTTACAAACTTGCTTCAAAATTGCGCCCCTAATCGTGTAAACAACGCTTAAATACATAAGCTTATACATACATACATATGAACATATATATGTATATATATATATATATATATATATATATATATATATATATATATATATATATATATATGTGTATAGGTATATATATATATATACAGGGTGAGTCATTGATATGGGAAAGCTTGATTGCAGCTACACCGTTAATGATATCGAAACGAACCAAACGGTTCTGCAAATGGGAGGTCAGAGTGCAGTTCGTAAAATTATTTTGCCCTTTACAGGGTGTACCATTTTTACGGAGCAAATTTCAATATACTTTTTTTAAATAGCACTATATATATTTCTACACATATTTGAATTTGTCCTTTATTGAGATTTGTAAATTCGTTAAGTTTTTGCAAATCGCTTCAGCCGTTCAGAAGTTATTCAATTTTTTCTGAAAATTAATGCCTTTGCAGGCATTTTTTAAAAAAAATCGCAGGGCACTTGTTTTTTTGAATATCAAGTTGTTATTTGGGCTGTATCTAAGTAATTGTTCTGGGTATCTTTTGACGGAGAGATAATCTATTTTAATTGTGACATTACCTTACTGTGACACATTGATTTTGGTACACTTTGAAAGGCCATATCTTGATTTTTTCAAATGGCACTCTATTTATTTGATTACTCAGTCGCATTGAACATGTCATTCTTCATCTTTTCTATATTCACGTTTTTTTCCAAAAGTTGATGGTTTAGAAGATAATTCACATTTTCTAAAAAATCAACACATTTTTTCATCTTTTAAACGAGTGACATGAAAAACAATTAATTCTGATAACAGACTTTCACTTGTTCATTGTTGTTATCCATGGCCTTCTATTGATTTATGCATTCAATTTCAGAAAATTGTCTTTTATTTGCGCGTTTCTGAGAAAAAGTTTATAGTATCATATATTTTTGAAAAGGTAAAAAAAAGACAAATTTTATAGTCTATAAATATACAGGGTATTCCATTTAAAAAAAACATAAGTTTGCTTTATAACTCAAAAATAGTAAACATGTAACGAAAATTATCTACACCGATGCATTCTACGGAAAAAAATCTATAAGGATGTTATTTTACATTTTCGATAAGATGAAGGATAACGGCGATACGACGGGGATCCCAAAATGCAACATTTTCAAAAATGCCCTGTATCTTAGAAACTAAAAGAGTTATTAAAATTATGTTGACGGCATCTTCAGTTTTTCGAAAAAGTAGCACAGTGTCGCGAAAACCGCAACCCTCTATCTTCAAAAAGAACGGAGATACCATTCAAAAGTACCCAAAATGGGACACCCTGTACTAAGCTTCTATAATTTGATTTCAGTAATTTCTCATCAAACTTTGAAATTGACGCCCGCAGCAGTTACTTTGACGTCTGTTATCAGAATTTATTGTTGTATTCATGTCACTCGTTTAAAAGATGAAATAATGTGTTGATTTTTTTGAAAATGTGGATTATCTTCTAAACCATCAACTTTAGGAAAAAAACATAAATATAGAAAAGATGAAGAATGACATGTTCAATGCGACTAAGTAATCAAATAAATAGAGTGCCATTTGAAAAAATCAAGATATGGCCTTTCAAAGTGTACCAAAATCAATGTGTCACAGTAAGGTAATGTCACAATTAAAATAGATTATCTCTCCGTCAAAAGATACCCAGAACAATTACTTAGATACAGTCCAAATAACAACTTGATATTCAAAAAAACAAGTGCCCTGCGATTTTTTTAAAAAAATGCCTGCAAAGGCATTAATTTTCAGAAAAAATTGAATAACTTCTGAACGGCTGAAGCGATTTGCAAAAACTTAACGAATTTACAAATCTCAATAAAGGACAAATTCAAATATGTGTAGAAATATATATAGTGCCATTTAAAAAAAGTATCTTAAAATTTGCTCCGTAAAAATGGTACACCCTGTAAAGGGCAAAATAATTTTACGAACTGCACTCTGACCTCCCATTTGCAGAACCGTTTGGTTCGTTTCGATATCATTAACGGTGTAGCTGCAATCAAGCTTTCCCATATCAATGACTCACCCTGTATATAGGTATATATATATATATATATATATATATGTATATATATATATATATATATATATATTTATATATATATATATATATATATATATATATATATATATATTATATATATATATATATATATATATATATATATATAGGTATATATATATATATGTATATATATATATATATTATATATATATATATATATATATATATAGGTATATTATATATTATATATATATATATATATATATATATATATATATATATATATATATATATATATATATATAGGTATATATATATATATATATATATATATATATATATATATATATATATATATATATATATATATATATATATATATATATATATATATCTATATATATATATATATAATACATATATGTATATATATATATATATATATATATATATATCTATATATATATATATATATATATATATATATATATATATATATATATATATATATATATATATATATATATATATAAGTAAGAATTATTCGTGTTAAACGGAAAACACGCCCGTGGTTATAAAATTAAGTGAACTAGGACATTTATTTGAAACTAATCAAACAAACCTCCTAGCGGAGCTGGTTATAAGAGTTCACGAAGCATCGAAATATCAACATCTACCCCAGACGGTAATTGTTCGAAATGTTAATTTGTTTATCACAATCGATGGAAATTGATAGACAGACTGTTTCGCCCTTATCGGGGCTCATCAGTATCATCCATCCACCAAGAGTGATAACCAAACCAACATTTCAAACGGTCATACATATTTCTTCTAGTAACTCCATGACATATAAATATGACACAGCGCCACCAGTCGGAAACAATTGAACCACATCTTTCAGAACAGAAGAAAACATTTCGGCAACGAGAACTAGTACGTCCGGAACACACGAAGGTGGCTACCATATTCGCTAAGCAAGAGTAAAGCTGACACATCAATTCGATGTGATTCAACATTACACACCGCAGGCAGCAATCGCCCCGAATTTTATCGCAATGGCAAATGAATATAAGTAAGAATTATTCGTGTTAAACGGAAAACACGCCCGTGGTTATAAAATTAAGTGAACTAGGACATTTATCAATAATACTAAATAAATAAGAGAATTGAGGAGCGGAAAAACAGTTGAACTTTGTACGGGAATTGAAGGAAAGGATTGCGGGAAAACGGGGCCGTTTTCGGGAAATTTGACATTTTTCCCGGGTAGATCGGGGTCGATTCTACCAAAGAGCGGAGAGTTTTTTTCGAAAAGGGGCCCCGTTCGGCCCCCAGAGTCCCGCGAAAATTACGTCGAAAAGTGCGCGCAGCCCGAACGGCTTTACCAAGAGGGCGAAATCGAGCGAAATCCGCAAATTCGATCCTTCCGAACGCGATCGCGACTTTTTACCGCGTCTGAATCGGCCGGGAAACGCCCGAGAAAAATTCCCGAAAAAACGTCCACTCTTCGTAGACGAAAACGAGGTGCCCCGGGTTTTCCGGGGTCTACTTTTTCAAATATCTACGAATTTCGACGGGACATTTTTTTTCCGACAGGACACCAATTTCTACATCCTGGAACGACTTTGGAATTTCGATCCGGAAATTTGTTCGGGAATTTCGAATTTTCAAAATTGCGACATTTTTTCGAGCGAAAAAAAAAGTCGAAATTACGCCGATTTCGGAGCCTCGGAAAGTCGCCTTTGGAATTATTTTTCGGCTCAAGTCACGCCCCAAAATTGTCGAACCAATAGAATCGCCGGATTTTCCGTTGGCAATTAAATGACACTTTGGTAAATTTACAAAAAAAACTAGGCGCGAACACATCACACGCGTACGTAGTGTCGGTTACGAGTGTCGTAGAGAAATACAGAATAGAAAAGTGCATCTTAACTCGATCGATAACCCCTACTTTCCAATGATTCCTGATTGACCGAATTCATTGTCAAAATTGAAAGTTCTCGAAAGGCCCGCGCCATGTTTGCATCGAAACGACGCTACCTAATTTGCTCCGGAAAACGAGCTTTAAATCTTCTTCCAGGTGAGTTTTTCACGTGAAAATATAATTATTAGCCGTCGATCGGTAAAATATATTCATTTTCAGGTAGTTTCCTGAAGCGGTAGCTGTCACAATTGAAGTCCGCATTTCGTATTTTTCCATTGATCCTAAGTTGGAATGGAAAAAATTCTAAAAACGCATTTACCTACTCTTACCCAATAATATAAAGATATAAAAAGGTTTAAAATTGCAGATTATACGTAATAAGAGGTAGATAATTTCGAATATTTCTTGAAAAATTAGTTATTATCGACGAGGTTAGCTGTCAGATTTGACGTCGCATTACGTATTTTCGATTGCTTCTTACTTAGAATGGGAAAATTCGAAAAACCTATTTAGTGCCTCTTTTGCGGGAATATTAAAATGAAAAATGGTTTAAAATTGCAGATTATACGTATGAGGTAGATAATTTTGGATTTTTATTGGAAAATTAGACATCGAATGGAAAAAATTCAAGAAACCTATTTAGCGACTCTTTCGAAGGAATATAAAGATGGAACATGGTTTGAAATTGCAGATCCTACGGAATACCAGGTAATAATTTTGGATTTTTATTGTAAAATTAGTGATTTGTCGAATTCCTTACTTTTGAAAAAAAGTTGCAAATGACGTTGGTCGAAAGGAACACGGAACTTTCCAGCTATTTTGTTGTGTTTTACCCCGAAAAATGTACATTTATCATGAAATAGGTTACTGTGAAATTATCTTGAACGTGGACTAAATCTATTTTGGATGTTTAACAATACAATAATATGCATTTCTCAATTCAAATACTTTACTTGAAAGGAAGTAATCTATGTGGGACTAAACTTAATGCCTGTCATTTTTTATTGAAGCTGAAATGAATTTTTCAATATATCCTTTTACTGTCTTGAAACAAATGTGAGTGAAATTAATAATTCCAGTGAATTCTAAGTTATTTATTATCCTTACATATGCTATATTCACAATATTCAAGTAATCAGAGTCAGTTTAATTCCTCCGCTTACCTTGAAAATGATCTATTCACTCATTGAAAGCCATATTGATCTTTTTTACTTCTTTACTCAAATGAATTCGAATGTAATTATTGGTTGGTGGTGGTTTATAACAGTAAATCTGATTATCAGTTTCTTTGATTTGTGTTCTTGGTTAGTAGTGACTAATGTGGATGAAAATATGAATAATGCAAAAAATCACAACCACAAATCGAAGAATTCAATCAGATGTTTTTTCTATTAGCTTCGACAAACCAGATATAATCTTTTTCGAATATTTTCAAAAAAATATTACATATTTAATCTTCGCTTTAACCAGTGAATTCTAATTTTTGTGTTTTGCATTATAGCTTATTCTTCATCGAATATTGAAACGTAATTAGAAAAATTTAACATCATTTTTGTTTTAACTGAACCAGAAAACCCAAGAAAAGAATTTTTACTATATATATATATATATATATATATATATATATATATATATATATATATATATATATATACATGCGTATTTCCAGTATCAAACTGTTCAAATAATGGCTATTTTTAAACTAAATTCTGTATATTTCTCACTAGGATTACCAGATGTGTATCCATGAAGACTCACTACCAAGGATATTTGTGTTTTCTCAGAGCACTAGAGGGTTCAAGACAGAATTGTAATCTGTTGATGTTACCTGGAAAACAACTTGGAAAAAGCTTCAATTTACTGATAGAGGAGTGATTTGAGAAACAATTAGATGTGGAATACTACAACAGAAACAGATAGAATGAGACGGAGGGCATTTTCCATCTTAAATTTCTACATTGAAAGGTGATGAGAGACTATAATAATTATCGAGGTCTACTCCTAATGGTAGGATATTCATCATTTTTTAATTACAAATTCAGAATTATATGAGAATTGAAATATGTGGATAGTAGATGTATATATATAATCTATTATTATTTGAGATTTTCTGGTTTTTGAATTTGTATTTATATTTACACATATATATATATATATATATATATATATATATATATATATATATATATATATATATATATATATATATATATATATATATATATATATATATATATATATATATATATATATATATATATATATATATATATATATATATATATATGGAAAACAGAATTCTTCGTGTTAACGACACACGTTCGTGGCAATAAAATGAAATGAACTAGGACATTTATTTGAAACTAATCAAACAAACCTCCTAGCGGAGCTGGCTATAAGAGTTCACGAAGCATCGAAATATCAACATCTACCCCAGACGGTAATTGTTCGAAATGTTAATTTGTTTATCACAATCGATGGAAATTGATAGACAGACTGTTTCGCCCTTATCGGGGCTCATCAGTATCATCCATCCACCGGGAGTGATAACCAAACCAACATTTCAAACGGTCATACATATTTCTTCTAGTAACTCCATGACATATAAATATGACACAGCGCCACCAGTCGGAAACAATTGAACCACATCTTTCAGAATAGAAGAAAACATTTCGCCAGCTCCGCTAGGAGGTTTGTTTGATTAGTTTCAAATAAATGTCCTAGTTCATTTCATATATATATATATATATATATATATATATATATATATATATATATATATATATATATATATATATATATATATATGTATATTAAATATTCGAATTGATTAAATAACTATTTCCTTATTTTGTTTCTAGGGTTGCTAGCTACGTCTAAGAATATTATGTAGAAAATTATAGTCCACAATATAGAAGTTTTCTGAAGAAGGAATGGAATATATTTGTGATTTCCAAGAGCAGAGAATTATGAAACAGACATAAACCACAGTCTGCAATATGGAAATTTCTAGAAAATAGAGAGATGACGGATTTCAGACAGAAAGAAGAATTGTAGCATCCTCTGTACCAAAGACCACTACAACATAAGATATAAAATGATCAGAATAATTATTTAGTACTTTCGTTTTTAACAGTGGGGTATTCATCATTTTCATTTCTTTTTTCATTATTTATTTTTTTTAAAACAATTGTGTACCACTATTATTATTATATATAATCACCAGTTCTCCTGAGATTTTTTTATTAATACACATTGCTTGAAAGAATTTGAAATTAATATTATGACCCTATGCTTTGTGTAGTTTTCATTATTTATGTTATTTTTGAACAAAATATTGAACAATATTCACTTTAACAAATCACATTCGATTTATATTATATAAAAGAATTTATATTCAATTAGAAATTTTTTGAGCTTCTCATGTGCACTATAATTATGTAATTCAATTTACATATTTGTTATCTGTATGTTAACATAAATTTCAATAAATTTTTTAAAGTGATTTTGTATATGCCATTCGATACAATTTAGATTTCTATATGCAATATATGCTATATTTGAAAATATTGAGCAATCTTATATATCTATTACAACATTTAAATTCATATGTTTCGATACAATGATAAAAAATTAAAATAGTTCCAGTTATATTATCAATATTATACTATAAACATTTGGATTATATAGTTGTTATTTATCTGCTTTTTTCAATGAATGTTGAAAACAATTTTGATGGTATCTCTTTGTCACACTGTAGCACTCAAATTACATTTATATATATATATATATATATATATATATATATATATATATATATATATATATATATATATATATATATATATATATATATATATAACAAATTTTGAGATTATGGTGTAACAGACCATATGGTGTTTAGTTGATTAATTTGTTCTATTTTGAATTGAATTTTTGAAGAGGTAATTATATGGTTGTGATATTCTACATTCAGTAAATTCATCATATTTTGAAGGTTTATGACTTTAATGGCAATTTTGAAATTTTGCAGATTTTTCGATATATATATAATAGTATATATATAAATAAAAATATATATATATATATATATATATATATATATATATATATATATATATATATATATATTATATATGGATTTCGTATGAAAAGCACACAAGTACAAACAAAATAAGAAGTATAAACAAGAAATTGATTGAAATGAAATTTCTTTAGGTCAAACATAAAAAACACAATAACTTAAATTGTGATTATATGATTGCGTCTGCATAAAATAAATGAATGTAAGGATTTATGTATTTAAATCAATCCCATTAGAAGATTTATATTCCATATACATTTATTTTATCTGAATAAAACATTCATTTGATAATAAGAATCACTTCAATAAAAATTTTCGATTTCATTGTAAAAAAGAAGAAACCACAATAATTATTAGATTCGAAAAATATCCTTATTCATAGATTCTACAAAAAAAATTGAAACCGTGGAATAAATAACTTTCAGACTGTGTTACAGTGCAGAGGTGCCACCTGAAAAATCAATCGACTAAAAAGGCGTTCGGCAAAACACGGTGAAAATAAGAGTTTTAGGTGCGAATGAAAATCACCTTTATCATTCATAGATATAAAACATTTTTTTTTTAAATCCACAGAAATTAAATTATATTCAGAATATAGAGATGTCACGAAAGAAGAACCATCGCATCGATTCAATTGCTAACATAAAATGAAATCAAATTTAGTATGCATTACAACTATGAGGTGTCAATTTTATAATTCATAGGGGTGAAATGGGCATAATAAACTTTATATCACAAATAAAGTATAGAGGTGTCTACAAAACCAATCCATAGACCTTAAAGAAATCACCGAATTAAATGATTTAGGTATAATGCATAGTTCAAATGGGAGACACCTCTCAGGAAAACCATAGGCGTAACACGAGTCGGGATATAGGTGGATCTATACTTTCTGAGTTCTATATTTTCTTGGATCTAATTTTTCATGGACCTATATTTTTCATTGATCTATATTTTTCATGGATCTATATTTTTCATGGATCTATATTTTTCATGGATCTATATTTTCAGAATTCTATTTTTTCATAGATCTATATTTTCATGAATCTATTTTTTCATGGATCTATTTAATAGGCGGGGGAGCCTCTCACTAGTTTGAAACTAATCAAACAACCTCCTAGCGGAGCTGGTTATAAGAGTTCACGAAGCATCGAAATATCAACATCTACCCCAGACGGTAATTGTTCGAAATGTTAATTTGTTTATCACAATCGATGGAAATTGATAGACAGACTGTTTCGCCCTTATCGGGGCTCATCAGTATCATCCATCCATCCATATATATATATATATATATATATATATATATATATATATATATATATATATATATATATATAATTATTTTCTGAAGAATTAGCATAGTTGAAAAAAAATGACAATTTGAAAATTATTTATCGAAGTTGACAGTTAGGAATATCGCAATAGAAGTCACTCACTAAATTATTATAACATTTCCGAACTTAATGCAATATTCATAGGGTTTTATATAAAATTGAATTAAAAATGGAGGTTTTGAAAAACTTTCATTTTTTTTTTATTTCATTTTATGGGGTTTTTGAACAAGAAAATCTTTTTATCAAGATTAAAATTTTCCTTAAAATTGAGAATGGAAAAGTTTTTCCTATTGGGCAACTCTTCCGTGGACACACTGTATATATATACATATATATATATATATATATATATATATAGATATATATATATATATATATATATACCTATATATATATATATATATATACATATACATATATACAATCAGTCATCAGAAAAATTTCTAAAATCATTCTCTTGAAGGTCTAAAACGGATAAACGCATATTTCACATATAAAGTTCCCTGCAAGAAATTCTTCATATTGGCTTCTGAATAATCAGAATAAAGCTTTTATCTGAATCGCACTCCCAAGAGAGAAGTGAATATAAAAACATTCTCGGAAGATGATCGATGGAATTCAAAGCGTGAAAAATTCAAAGGAACCCGCCGTAACGAAGAAACTTTTCATTTAATTCGCCAACAATTGCCGAAAAATAACGGCAGAATAAATAAAGCCGCTGAAAAATGGTCGGAAAAACAACTTGCCGCGAGAACCGCACATTCATAAATTTTCCAGGGACCTTTGCAGTTGCGCGTATAAATCTAGGGAGAAAATTAAAAGCAACCGAAAGGGTTGAGCGGGAAAATGGAAGAGTGGAAGGAAAAGGGAGAGACTGAAAAGCTTTAATCCATTAGAGGAGGAGACGAGGTTGTCCGGGAGTTGAAGCTAAAATTGAATATTATATCGTTTTTGTCGTAAGAAAGAGCTGCCCTACGTGCATTAGGAACAAAGGAGAACAGTTCTAACAAATAATATAACTAGAGAACAGTTATATATTAAATTATTGTTATTAGTTTAATTTTGGTTCAAATAAACGATCATAAAAATAAAATTATTTTCCTCACTAAGTCGGAACGTTTTCCGTCTTTCTAGAGGAATATCCCCAATTTAAAGCAGAAATGTTTTTTTTTTATCAATGTGTGGCATATCGTTAAGAGGTTTATTAAGTAAAGAAGATTTGAAGGAGAGTGAAGCTCTCAAGCAACTTTTTTCATCATTGAATTTTTAAGTTGATTCATTTTAATTACTAATTTTGTGGTATAAAAATCCTCGTATGCGCCTTTGGTACCAACAGTTGTGATGAAAACTATTAACTATTTGAACAAGCACAACATTACAGAATATTCAGTTGAAAAAATTGGGCTTTTACCAGTATTAATAAAAAACTTATGAGGGCTTAAAGGCGGAATTCTAGGAAATTTGAAAATCTATATCCCCTTAACCGCGAGTCTTAGGACCCAGAGTCCAAAAAGAAAAAGTAGCAAATGACCTCAATAAATATATATATATATATATATATATATATATATATATATATATATATATATATATATATATATATATATATATTTTTTTTTTTTCTCACTGTTTCGTTAGTCAAATGAGCTAAATTTGTATAAGATTTTTTACTTAGAAATGTATAATTTTCATATAAATATCCTACCCATATATATAAATATATATATATATATATAAATATATATATATATATATATAAATATATAAATATATATATATATATATATATATATATATATATATATATATATATATATATATATATATATATATATTGAAATATACATACGATTATATGACTCATGTATGAATAAGCCAATAGAATCCGTGAATTTTGCATACGTATTGATAAGTGAATTGACGATGTTTTCACGTTTATCAGAAAACTTTTATTTTTTATTCGTTATATAATCGTAACGAATACCTCTCGAATAAACGAAACTAATCGTTATGCTGACCTCGTCACTCGACGAATTAAATACTTTCAATTCGTTATATAATCGTAACAAATACCACTCGAGCAATCGAAAATAATCGTTATACTGACCTCGTCACTCGACGAATTTTCTTAAAACATCACTCGAGCTGCGCTCTCGTGATGTTTCGCATCCCGTGACTCGGAAGTATAGTCTATCATTTTCGAAACTCTTGTGATATTATAACTGGTAATTATCGTAAGTAATTACACAAGTGCATCAAAATTACCGATAATTTTGCATGACAACGTGTTGCAAACAAATTGGAGAAAGAGCCCAACACCGAAGGTGGAGGGCTTCGCGAAATATATGTCATAATACCTTTTGTACCTACATAGTTTTATAAAAATATCTGATGTATTAAAGAAAAAACAATTGATTGAAGTAAATTTCAAAACTCTCTACCAAAAAATAAGCGAAATGATCCTAGTCTCATATAATCCTTTCTCAGTATCATGCACATATTAATCTCCTTAAATATTGATATTCAATCAGAAAATATAATATATATATATATATATATATATATATATATATATATATATATATATATATATATATATATATATATATATATATATATATATATATATATATATTGTTGTAACACTTCAGAACAATGGACCCTTTGTTCAAATATAAGAATGCTTAGGTAGCATCACAAAATGTCATATAAGCAGCGGCTTCTCCCCCGCAATTTAAATTTCATCCTGTGTTCCAAACTAACATATTGTCTCATTACTGATAATAAGTCTACGTTAATCATTGTATATCTACGTATATTGTAAATAAGTAGTATAATAATTAATAAAAAATAGACATCTCCAGCGGTTCGCATCACACCAAATGAGCTGAAATGAATTGGTATCTGATATGGTTTCCTCAGAATCACTTCAAGAATTCAGTTGACGATCATGCCTAACAACACTGTCGTGGCATTCGTGTCGGACATAGTTTCAGGCTAATCTTTCATTCGCTATGTGTGAGAAACTTCGCACCAACAAAAAATTGTGCGTGCCAGCTCCGACGCACAGCTGGAGTTTACTAGTGAGTTTTTTTTATATCTTTCAATATTTTATTAAATTCAATCACTTAGTACTGTTGTTCAATGTGCACAAATATTATAATTAATAACATAATATATAATATAAATATAAGTACATTAAATAATAGATAGCTGTTCGTTATTTCAAATAATAATAATAATAATAATAATAATAAAAAAATAAACTGCAGCCACGTGTTTTTCAGATTCTTCTTCTTCGTTATTCTTTGTCAGTCAAATCAGTTTTTTTTCTATCTTTCAATATTTTATAAACTTCAAACACTTAATAATTTTGTTTTCTGTCGACCTCTAAATAAAAGCTTACTTTAACGTACACGAAATTGATCATTCATGACCCATTTTAATGTGCAATTTCTCCTATTTTAATGTATGATTGTCATGCGCAACCAAACACAGAAGTATTCAGCACGGAATAGTTGCATTATTCTGTGTCTGTACTGTTATTCCACAGAGAAAAGGAATTCATAATACGAATCAAAAAATTTAACTCTATACAAAATAAAGTAGATACTGCGGAAAAAATTTTATGCAATAATCGTTCGAAAGGAAATAACACTTCAGCTTCCACCAGTTTCACATATTCCTTATCGGATATTGTAGGTAATGTGAACTATTCAGAATGTCACATGTCTAATATTCCATCTATGAATTTCTCAAATTGTTCCATCGGGAGCATAAATATAAATATATCGAAATGAACATAGAAATTTATATTGTGTCAAGTGTATCTGTCATGCAAAATAAAAATTTATTTCAATCAAGAATTTATACTCAATTCATGATGAGGTCGACGGAAAAATCATGTAATAAACACGTTTATTAATGTAGCGATTAATGGTCTCGAACTATTAACGCGCTCGCTCCGCTCGCGCGTTAAAATATCTCAACTATTAATCGCTGTCATTAATAAACTAGTTTATTAAATAACTATTATTGTGCACAAATATAAGTATCACTACATATAAATAACTATACTTGCATCAACTGTTGCCGGCATGCCCTAATATATGCGGCGGTATACTAATAATCTCGAATTGAAAGGTGCGCATAGTACGTTGCGCAAAGGAACGTAACATTTCACTATTAGTTAACGCTAGATTTTACTCCACGTAAAATTTTCATACCGCGGGCTAAATATGGAAATCTTTCTTTAGGAGTAAACTCCCATAAACTCCAAAATAGATAGAATTTAGGTAGAATTGTTGGGAATGGTACTGTGGGAATCTATATTTCGAAAGAGTAGATAAACATTCGAAAGAACCCTTTTGAGGGACGTGCGGATAAATTTTCATGATATAATTGAAGTTACCTGTGAAAATGACGGAACAGCAAGATTTGACGGGGACTTCCCGTACCGATTCTGACTTGTCCAAGTAATGTTTCATTCCCTTTGTTTCCTTATACTGGAACATTCAAACTGAATTTAATTGGTCGTTATTCGTTGAGAGATAACAGGACGGAGGGTTTTTCTATTAAAATTTGAATAGAATTGAAAATTTAGGTTTTACCTTACAGGAGCTCTGAGTTCTGCATTTTTTTGAGATTATTTTTATATTACTTTGTTTTTTCCAAAAAAATCATATTCATAATTTCAGAAAATAATGTTAACATACAAATTTTTACTGGAATATGACAACTCCACTGAAAAACGGTTCTTTAAAGGAAGCCATCCAAATACTTTGAAAATTAGCCCGGCATATACAGGCTGTTTACTCGATGAGTTTGTGTATGCGGCTTCAACTTCGACAGTTTTATGCCACAAAACTCTATTTCTAGCCTCATTGATAACGAACGATATCTGAAACAGTGAAACAAAATACAGCTTCCTAACATGTATAGTTTAGAAAAAAAAAGTGGTCCAAAAGTTAAAATCACAGAATTTTTTTTCTTTATTACTTGAAAACTTTTTATTTGTGAGGTACTGGAGAGTAAGTAAGTTGAATAGTCTATAAAAAGTACTAATCACGTTGAAACTGACGTTTTTATACCGTATGTTCATTTTTACAGGCATACCTCGTAGATAAAAATGTATTAATTATTTTTCATCTTGAGGTGATCAAGATATTAATTTAGAAATTGATGAAGCTCATCTCGATATTAACCTTGTTAGGTTGAGACTATTCTCGAGATATAAAAATGTTACAAAGTATCAGCTATGGATTCAAATTAATGAAGACCGAGAGTCGGTGTCGACTACTACTGTACCTGTAAATCTGTACCTGTAACTGTACCTGTAAATCTGTACCTGTAAATCTACTGTACCTGTACCTGTAAATTAGGTCCAAGAACACTCGGAACATGTGCTCATGTGGCAATGGTGTTGTGGTACCTTGGTTATTCTGGTATGCTCCCGCACGTGAAATATCCTTTTACTAAAATTATAGATTCGGTAAACAACGCGATTTCAATTGATATTCAAATGTGAAAATAATTATTCATTCAGGATACTAGACTTATGGTCAAAGAACGTATTTCACTGTACCTGTATCTTGAAAAGTGAGTCTATGGATCTGGAAGAAACGATTCCAAACCACCCTGAACAATACAAACTGAATATAAGTACTATTCTTACTTGTCTCGTTGAAATGTAATCAGTTCCATTAGAATCATTAGATACACTCTCATTTTTCGACATTAGGAAACGAACATACGGTATATGAACTTTAGTTTTAACATGAATGTGGCCTGTTTTTTAACTATTCGATTTGGCAATGAACTCATCTATTTTTCCAGTACCTCACAAATAATCCCTGTACAAAATATAAAGAAGAAAAATTCGGTGATGTTAAATTAGACCATCATTCTTTCTAAATTGTACATGGTAGAGAGTTGTACTTTCCGTCTACTATTTCGGGTACCCTTTGTTATTATTAAGTAAGAAATAAAGCCTTTTGAAACATAATTGTCGAAGTTGAGACCGTGTAGCTCCTTGTAGCTGAACCCCGCCCTTTCATTAATATTATGTATGTCAATAATGAATAAAGACATATTATTATTATTCCCATAACTCAATAAGCAGCCCGCCATCTTCAGACATACTTGGGGGAGGAATGAAATACTTCAATTTATATATAGAGAATTCCGAAGAATAATCGAAAAATATGAAAATGGAATAGGATACAACCGTTACGAGAGCTCTAGAAAATAATTTTTCCCCTGCCCTAATTAAAGGGACTAAGGATAATTGGATTTCATCATTCCCATTTTCCTGAAGCACATCTCACTCAATAATCTCTTTTCGCCGATACTCCAATTACAGAAATGAAACTGTTGATGTTTCTAGCGTTTCCCCATTTCCCGGGGAAAAGTCCTCGGGAAACTCTCCATAAACCGATACTGCGGCGGATCCGACAAGATCCTCGTCGTCCCCTCGCTTTATATTTAGTCAGTTCGGAGAAGTATTTAAGAGATTATGAGTAGACTGTTCGATGGATTCCGGGGAAATATCGTTCACGCACCGATACGCGTCCGGAAAACGTAGTCCGGGGAAAACGGCTTATCGAAAACAATAACGGTCGTTTTTCTATTTATAGTGCAACCGTTTTTCACGGCAAATGGAACGTCAGAACGCAATATAATCTTCTGATAGAAGTACGATAGCTTATTGATGAAAAAAATTTTCACTTGGAGGAAAACTGAGGAGATAAGGTTATTCTTTTGATATGAAATAACAGTGAAACTGCGAGAAAGTTATGAAGGAACATCTTATAAACAAGAATCCTGAAGGAAATTGTAATCAATTTTTTTACGAGTCGACAAGATGCTTGTCCCGAAAAAAAGTTTCCGGGTGTATTGCGTTCACTATTTTCCGGCAACAGTGTGAAACATCAAACCAATAAAGCACGCTTCTTAACATCATTTATTTGAAGAAGAAATTCATTGATATTAGCTAACATTAGAAAATTGAAACAAGAAGAATTTCCATGTTACACGAAATACATCGCAAAGACAAGCTGAATATAGACGCCACAAATTATATAATTGGTTGTCTAAGCCTATGAAAGTTATGAAATACAACAATACATTAAAGAAAAAAAAATATAACTATCTTAGGAATTTGAAACCTTATTGTTTAGAGGAATTTATTAGTTATTGATATCCTCTTCTTTTTGTTTTATTTTTTGACTCTGAATCACTTCATATCCACATAAATAATTTAGATTGTTATATGGAGATGATTTGAAATATCATAATTATTATTATTATATTATACAAAAATTGAAAACCGAGCTACAGATTCCAAATTATGGAACAAGTATTTCAGTTGTAGAATTTCTTCCCTATGAAAATAGTTTATACTGCTAAGCCAATAATACAAAGATTCACGACATGCCACTAAACAAAATTGAAGAATTTATCCGAGTAGTATTTTCAGAATGTACGAATCCTCTTCCTCATCTGCCCTTCACTATATCACACCCTCATTTTACATAATCTTGTCGCCAAATGGTCTCCATATTTCGACGAAACATCTTCCCCGACACATTCTATCGAAAAGATATGACAACGGGATTTTCCTCGATTTTAGCGTGATCCGGGAAATATTTTTGCGTACATCTTCTCTTCAACACGCGTTTTATGCACTTTTCCATAAATTTCCTGAAAGGGGAAAAACGCAGATCGTTTTTTTTTGTTTCACATGTGGACGAATGTTTTTACTTTTTATCGAATCTGAAATTGGGGCCTTTTGTCCACCAGGTCATGCAGGGTCGAATCCGAGCTATTCTATTAGTACTATAGGTCGCCAAGAGGTCGTAATACGACCCTAATTAATTCATTTTCTAATCTTGAAAGTCATTGAAATTCATATGAAAACAATGATCACTTTGTGTCGTTTGTAAATCGAAAGTCGGATTCGTATTGTGCATACCATTCAATCCAAGAAGATAACAAATTCAAATTTGACTTTAAAATAATAAATTCTGAAAGTGAGGGAATTAAACTAAGTTTCTTAGTTTCATTACGGATTGATAAATACAAACATTCAGGTCTTCTACTGAATAGCCAAATGTATGATAAATATGAAATTTGCTTTAATCTGAAAAACGCGCCCTCATGCAAATCGACTTCTAAGAAAATGTTCTAGGAGAACTGTTCGAAATTTCAATTATTTCCATTAATATTGAAGCTGGAAAATGAAGTTTTTAAATATATCTGCATTCCCTGGCTCGGGAAAGGTTCTTTTTCATAGTTTTGAAAATTGACTTTATTTTCATATTTTGAATTTCTATATACGTCTATAATATGTAAAATAAACTCAAATTTTTAATACTAATTTATTAGAAACAAATCATTAACATTTGAAAACAACAATTCAATTCCAAACAACAATTCTTTTTTCTCTAATATAATAAACAATTCAACATTCGTTTATGTTACCTTTCTCTTTTTTAAAAACTATATTTCTTATAAATTTCGAAATTATATCATTCAAGTATATATTCTCTATGATTTTCACATGAATCAATTCCAACGACAAAATAATATTTTTGGAAATAAGTCCTATTCAACTAGGACTTATTATATCATAATAACTTCCCCTATTCCCATGCATTTTTTTCGTATTATTTCTTCGTTAATGGGCATTCATGATCCAGTTCAAAATCTGTAGCGGTACTGAAGTCAGTATGTAGATCCACAGATAAGGAAGAATTTGATTTTGCTTATTTTCAGCATCTGTTGCATTTTTCATAGTCTCTGATATGAATTGTAAGTATCTGTCAACTCTTGCATAATTTATGACGTTTTCTTTGTTACAGTTGTCGTTGTTAATGGCAACACCATATTGATATCCATCACAAATTAAAGGTGCTCCAATGAGTTCTGTACAGTTTGCAATTTCCGGTTTCGGTCCCTTTGTGCACATACGGTTTTTGTCCAACCACTTACAACTACTATTGGGAATATAATGTTGAGTTATACAGTGGAGAGCTGCAGAAGCATATGTGAACGTCCCATGTAGTCCTTGGCTCGGCCAATAAGTAAGGGTAAAATTATTCGGATCGCACTCTGTAGATAAGTCTTCTGGAAGTTCACCGTACACTAATTTTCCAAAATATACATCTTCTATTTCGTCGACAGGTCTTTCCAACAAAATTAAACTTATATATGTATCCACGAAATATTTTTTTATTTTTCGCATTGATTGGAATGCATTGGAAGACGCATATCTTACAGAATTCTCTTTCGAAAATTGAACTTCTATCATAACATTATCTGGTATTATGTGTCCAGAGGTGAAACATTCTTTTGCAGACAGTATCCATCTTGGTGCTATCAAGGAACCGGTACAAGAATAATGATAACGAGGCAATTTTACCATAGCTACCAGATAATAGTTTTCTTTGAAATTGCAATTGCTTTTAGTATCTCTGTCATATCGAACTTGACCAGATTTTCCAAATGCAGAATCTTCTACTGGCATAAGCGACGATAACGTAATGTTAGCTTCACTGGAAGTTTCTGTTATTTCAGCTATATTTTGAGGATAAACATACAAGATTCCAAAACTGGAAATGAGGAATGAAAAATAAAACATGTTGAAATTTACTGTCAACTGTATGACACATAGACTCTGGATTTTGTTCAATTCGACGTAGTTCATTCTATTTATGATCTAATGTCACTGAATTTTCAGCCGGTTTCCACTTTGGAAATCTGCTCATCAAAATGCGCGGAATAGCAAAGTTGGAGATGTGACCAAGATAGTTTTTCGTTTGATTACTTTTTTATGATGCCTGGCACCAAAAATTCAATATATGTATGTGTGTGCTTATGTGTTTTGATCTTGTTTACCCGATAAAGGGCGCAATTTAGGAGCAACAGGGTTGAAACAAGGTAGTTTCGTATATCTTGGATGGGATTGATTTTGGTACGAATCAGTTGGGCGGGTTGACCCCCCGTGGAGGGTCTATGTCTTGATGAAAGAACCACAATAGCTGTCTATGGTTCAGAACATATTTCAAGGAAATTTCACAGACAATTTGACATTGTCTGCAAATATTAAAGGCTATTACCCCCTCCCAAATAATATAAAAACACCTGTTTTGGAGAACAACAATTTTACTATTTTAAAACAAACAAAAAAATTATGAAAATTTTTTTTTTTGGAAATTTGTGATATATTGAGGTGTATGAGTGGGTTCTAACGACAGTACGATGTATCGTACCGTGAGGGCGCTCAGGTGCTTCATTTAATTTATATGGGAGAACGACAGATCGTTGTGTTAAAAAAACGCTCCCTATATTTTTATAATATCAAATGGCATTGTGAAGCCTGGAAATGAAGCCTATAATCATGGTTTTCCTATGAGGATGTTTCCTGAATACTTTGAACTGTTAGAGGCAGCACCCGAGCAACACCCCATAACCAGTTACTTATGTATAATATCGATATCTGCGAAATCGCTATAGATATACGCATGGGTTATAGAGCGCTGCTCGGGTGCTGCCTCTAGCGGTATTGGATTGGGGTGACTGGATTTTTATAATTCACTGTTGGATTGTTAAATGCTCAATGCATAATTCTTTTGATATTGATAAAAAAAAGGTACAGTTGGAAATAGACATATATTTCATCAGAAAAATATTTGACAAAATAAAAAATAATATTTTCTGTCACAGAAAAAAACTGGATTGTGCCAAATAAGGGAAAGCATGCAAAATGAATTAAAAATATTTTATACATTCAATATTTCATCTTCATCTGATATGTTGTCTTCACTTTCATTTGAATAAAAAATATGTATACCTTTTTCTTTATGAATAAAATAACTTGGGATCCATAATATATCTGAAAAAAATTTCTTTCGCATCTTGTAAATTCATATTCTGCAGATATGGTCAAGTCAGATATACCTGAACTACATAATGTTCCATATATGGCACAATATGGTCAAGTCAGATATACCTACTTGAATTGCTTAATGTTCCATATATGGCACAAAGTGAGTTTTAAATGAAAAATGTCAATTATTCAAAAATAGGAGTACTTGCCACTATGAGGCAGTTATTAGAAGTATACTTTTTACAAAAACAATTTTTATTAGGTAGAAATCGTGGATGGGCTCAAAACTATAACACAATCTACAATGATACTGACAAGCAGCTGATTCATCGTCACCATTTTGAAAAACACATCTAACTGCGAAATAATTACAGAGAGGGAGCTGCCTCTTTGGAAATATGTTTTTATGCGCCAGAAATGATGATTCATGCATATAAAGTTATATTTCTCTGACGTATGTATTGAAGAGGTGTGAAACATTGGTTTGTGCCATATTCGGCACATGATGCAACAAGGGGTTTGTCGAACTCTCCTCAGGGGATACATATAACCAGCCCTTGGAAAGTTGTTTGATAATTTTTCAAATTATTGAAGAACTTTCCTTGTTCACTCAATGTAGTATGTTACATCGACTATGGTCAACTTGTATATTTTTCATGATTCGATTTTTAATGAGTTCATTTCTTCGCAAATAAATAGTATGGAAACTCTCTAACAAAAAGTTAAATACACAACAGTTCAGTTTGAAATTCAAAAAATTGTTAATTTCGAGGATAATTTTATGAAAACTTACGGTATAAGGGGGCATTCATTTAATACGTGAGATAATTTTGGCGATTTTTTGACTCCTCCTCCCCCCTTGATAAGATGTGGTGAGTTCTTGCTCGACCCCCTCTCCCCCTAACCGAATCTCACGTGAGATTTTTTTTAAATGCATATTTGTTATATGAATGAGTGAATCTGTGCTAATTCTTTTCTTTTTTTTAACTCGAGGGACCTACAGTTTAACGCCGGTTCCGAACGGCAAATGGGCTTGAAAACGATGTACATTACCCAACAATTTAATCATATATATAGAACCACTAAAATTCCGGACATGCACAACACCCAAGAGCAAGGTGGGACTCGAACCCACAATCCTCGGCTTACAAGCGGTACACCTTACCGCTGGTCTACCGAGGCCTCGTCCTAATTCTATTAGTTCAAGTAGATCAGTAATATTTTAAAAAATGTGAGAAAAATTAGGTAAATAATAAAAAAATGGTTGCAATAAGTCACAGTTTTCTTCAGTGGAAATTATTAGTGCATCGTATGTTCATTATAAAAGGTTACGGCATTATTTTTTATGAATAATATTCACATCGTACCGTATATGAAGAAGAAATATTTACTTTAAAAAAAGTATTTACTGTTAAAGAATATTTATCAATAGTTAACGAATAATGTTAGAAAAATACTTTATCGTATTTAATAAATTGTAACCACTCTCCCTTTTAAGATATATTTATGCCGGAGCTAGCTGGGAGATTGATTAAACATATATGGGTTCTAGTTTGTTTTCAGTAATAACAACAAGATAAAATGAAGTATTTACTATTTTCTTATTACATAGAATGAGACTAATCTGTTCTTTTTTTATTTAAACGTTTTAGATTCTATCCTAGGTGGATTGTACTCTTGATTTTTGCCTTATCTTTGTCCCTAGTTTCTTGGTAGCTCTAGCTGTGAGTTTATAGTAGCTTTAGTTGAATGTTCCAGCCAAGGTGAATTTTAGCTCCAGACAAGGTGAATGTTAGCTCCAGACAAGGTGAATGTTAGCTCCAGATAAGGTGGTTTTTAAACTCCAGCCAAGGTGATCTTTTAAACTCCAGCCAAGGTAAATTTTAGCTCCAGACAAGGTGAATGTTAGCTTCAGACAAGGTGGTTTTTAGCTCCAGATAAGGTGGTTTTTTAAACTCCAGCCAAGGTTATCTTTTAAACTCCAGACAAGGTGACGTCTATCAGACGCCACAGATACTTAAAAATTTTAATATATTGAATAGACGTTCAATAGATATTGACTATAACTCTTAACACTTAACGATGTGGTATATTCAACAACTATTTGGCAAAAGAGAGTGATGCTATACGTGCACATACGACGCTATCTCGATATTCTCATTGTACGCAAGTCATTAATCATAGAGGAAACAAAAGTGACGTATCGCTTGATAGCGTGAATCACGGCATTTCAGTGTAGAATTCAGTGGCGGCAATTAAGTGGAGAATTTACACGTTACAAAATGAATAAAGTGTTTCCAGCCAAATGAACTTATTCATAGTTAATAAATTCTTCCATCAGTGCATAATTAAACCGCGATGAATATTTTTATGAATGATCTCGCTATATTTTAGTAGAGAAACATTTTCACTCAAATTAACTTAGTTTTCTCGCAATGTTATACTGTTTCTTGCGAAAAAAAATTTACGTGCTATTTGATGAAAATACCCCTTCCCCCACGTGAGATTGGGTCAGATTTTCCTCGACTCCCTCCCCACCCCCCTAAACACCTTACATAATTATCAATACCCCCTAATTTGTGTCGGTCTGAATAACCATTCAACGTAAGAAAAGCAACCATTTTTCTTCTCATTTCATGAAATAGCCGATGTATATGAATGAGCTTTTCCTACGAAAGTCTTCTTCCATTTCAGATTACCATTAATTTTCCGTCCGTGTAATATCGAACATCTTAATACAACTAATTGGACTCGATCTAATGGAATTGAGAAAGGCTGTCCCGTTCATTATTTTTCGAAAACTTATCTTCTCCAATTAAATTTTGAGGAAACCGCTGAAAAGCTCTTTCCCATAACGAGCTTAATTCAACTCGATTGACTCAGGACGAAATTCGATTAAGATTATAATTGAAGAGTGAAACAACTCAATTTTCGACTAATTTACAAGATGGTGTACTTACTACAATCAGTAGAACAAGTTTCTTGCGAACGCCTTACCTGAAAGAAAAAAATATTTTACTATTTATTCTATTAAAAAAAAATTGTTGTAAAAACGGTAAATTTTTCACGAATTTAGAAATTGTTCGTATAATATTTTTCCGCTCTGTGGTAACAGATTCTACGAAGAATCTGAGTTGCAGTTCTATTTTTGAATAAATGAATAAATACTTACATACACAGGTAAATGAACAAATGCGGTCTCCAGAGTATTTTTGTGTAAAAATCATGAAAGAGCTATTGAAACCAACAACCACCCTTGAAGTAGAATCATTAAAAAAATAAACGGAAATTAGATAATATAAACCGGGCCAAGTGCGAGTCGGACTCGCGCACGAAGGGTTCCGTACCATTTACTATGCCCCCCTCAAATATTTATTTTATTTTAATTTTATTATTTATTATTAAAGTATATAAACCGGGCCAAGTGCGAGTCGGACTTGCGCACGAAGGGTTCCGTACCATTGACCATGCCCCCCTCATATATTTATTTTATTTTCATTTTATTATTTATTATTAAAGTATATAAACCGGGCCAAGTGCGAGTCGGACTTGCGCACGAAGGGTTCCGTACCATTGACTATGCCCCCCTCAAATATTTATTTTATTTTAATTTTATTATTTATTATTAAAGTATATAAACCGGGCCAAGTGCGAGTCGGACTCGCGCACGAAGGGTTCCGTACCATTGACCATGCCCCCCTCATATATTTATTTTATTTTAATTTTATTATTTATTATTAAAGTATATAAACCGGGCCGAGTGCGAGTCGGACTTGCGCACGAAGGGTTCCGTACCATTGACCATGCCCCCCTCAAATATTTATTTTATTTTAATTTTATTATTTATTATTAAAGTATATAAACCGGGCCAAGTGCGAGTCGGACTTGCGCACGAAGGGTTCCGTACCATTGACCATGCCCCCCTCAAATATTTATTTTATTTTAATTTTATTATTTATTATTAAAGTATATAAACCGGGCCAAGTGCGAGTCGGACTTGCGCACGAAGGGTTCCGTACCATTGACCATGCCCCCCTCATATATTTATTTTATTTTAATTTTATTATTTATTATTTAAGTAAAAATACAACTCAGTATTTTGTGAATATTTCAAGTGCCTACCTGTTGCCGTTATTGATATCGAGGAAAAATCGGAAAATATGAAAATGGAACCGGATAAAACCGTTACTAGATCTCTTGAAAATAATTTTTTTCTCCGATCGTGGGAAAAGTGACACTATTTTGACCTGTTTTCTATGCGCAAAGCTCAACATTCCAGAATAGTGGTCAGTTGGTAAGCAATTAGCAAATAACAGTGCGGGTATTTTCTCATGCCAGCGGTTTACCAACCTTTCTGGACTCGCTGCCCCCTCTTCCATCATAATTGATGTCGCATAGGGCCCCCCTCATACAATGAAATGTAAACAAGAATAATGTATTTTGGGTTTTTCGATTCTGAACCTAGAATACGACCCAGAAAAAGTTATTTTTCCGCAAACGTCGAAAAATGACGACTTTTTTAACCTCAGTTCTTGATGTTGAAGTTTGATTTCACAGACGTCATTTTGTGTTTACTTTTTTGTCCGGCCGTGAGCGTACAAAAAAGTACACTTTTTTGTACTCTCACTTTTCATTATGCCATATCTGATTCCTATCGTAATCTGTTCTTTTATGCATATAACGGATAAAAAATTATTTCGATGTATCACATCTGACGTTTTCGAGTTGCTTGTACATGATTGAATGAGTACATATAGGTAATGCATTGGCGATTGACGTGGCGGAGTGGGATCAGAAAGAGAAGGGATGAGAGAACGGAAAGAAAGAGGGAGAAGGAGAAAGGTATACAATAGAAATGAAAGGATATCCGGTAACTATCCGGTATCCGGCCTATCCGGCCTTGTTTTCACTATCCGGCCGGATACCGATTACTAGTTCAGTATCCGGCCGGATTCCGGATAGTAAAATTCAAAAAATATTTCTGTTATTAGGTAATTAGTTCAGTACTCAAAATTAACAAGTGGCAAATTGTGGTGAATAAATACCAAATTTTCCGCATTTGTTGGTAAGAGCCGACATCCCGTTGGCTCCATATACCAGACCAGCTTCTGAAAATAGCCTTTCGCTGTAAACGCTACTGCCAGGTGCTGAAAGATAAATTCTAGCAAATCTTGACAACTGCGGGTAGTGATTCAAATTACCACCAAATGTATGGGTCGTAATTGCAATCGATTCGAGTTCTCTGTAAGAAAGAGTCAATCTCGTTAGCAATTGGATTTTGTTTTTCTTGATCGCCACGATCACTACTATTATCCTTTGCCACTTCATTGAAACAGTCCCAAAAAGTGTCATGAGTTTCTGTTGATACGTGTGAAGTTGGATCCAGTTTCATCTTCTTTCATTTGTTTAGCAGGTGTCGATGATAGTCTGACTGGAACCCTGGGTGTAAAACGGTAGCAATTAGGTAGTTTGATCAATGATCTCCGCTCACGTGCGGTAACACCCGAACGCGCCCGAATATTTCGATATTGTTCAGCGCGCCTATATTCATATCAAACTAATCGCGTCATGTAACTTGATAAAGGGCCGAAAATCCGGTAGCCGAATATCCGGCGCTCCGGCCTCGTAGCTTGCCGAATATCCGGTATCCGGCCAAACCACTATCCGTTTTATCTCTAGTATACAATATTCGCTTGTGTTAACTAAAAATGATGGATGAAAGAAGAAGATACAAAGGCAAAAACGAAACAACATACAAACAAATACACAAATGGAATATGGAAACAAACACCTCTATCTTTCGTAGAGGACAAACATGAGAACCCTCTACTTAACATAGAAGATCAAATAGCCAGATGAGAAGAATACGTGAAAGAGATGTTTCAAGACCAAAGAAGAGAAAACATTGGTAAGCAGGAGGCAGTGACTGGACTTTATATCACAAAGGACGAAATTAACAGAGCAGCAAAGCAACTAAAGAACAGAAAAGCTGTCGGAGAAGATAATATACCAATTGAGATAATAAAGTTACTACTAGACGAACACATCGAAGTAATAGAAGATTTATTTAATAGAATATATGAAACAGGTATAATACCAGAAAAATGGCTGACATCGATATTTGTACCAATACCAAAAAAGAGAAACTCCAAGAAATGTGAAGAACATAGGATTATAAGCCTGATGAATCATGTGCTCAAATTTTTCCTTCGAATAATACATAATAGAATATACAGTAAATTAGACGAACATACTGGTCAAAATCAATTTGGTTTTAAGAATGGCTTCGGAATAAGAGAAGCACTTTTTTCAATACGAGTACTAGTTGAAAGATGTAGAGATGTCGATTCTGATGTGTACTTGTGTTTTATTGGTTTGCAGAAGGCTTTTGACCTGGTGAAACATGATAAACTAATGAACATCTTAAGGTCATGTAACATAGACGATAAAGATTTAAGGATTATTTCAAACCTCTATCAGGAACAAAAGTCCAAAATTAGAATAAAAAAAAAAAACATCTGGAAAAATTAATATCGAGAAGGGAGTAAGACAGGGATGTGTTCTGTCACCCATACTATTTAACGTTTACTCGGAGAAGATATTTAAAAAAGCTCTGGAAGACACCTCAGATGGCATTATTATAAATGGACAATGCATCAACAACCTGCGATATGCCGATGACACGGTCATTCTGGCAGATAGTGCTGAAGCACTACAACGTCTGATGGAACGGATAACGGCAGCCAGCGAAGAATTTGGAATGAAACTAAATACACAGAAAACAAAAACGATGATCATCAGCAAACACCAGAACAGAACGGTGAAGATTAAGGTTAACGGAGAAGATCTAGAAAAAGTAACAAGAATAACTTACCTTGGAAGCAATCTTGATGAAACTTGGGACCACTCACTAGAGGTAAGAACACGTCTAGAAAAAGCACGCACAGTATTTTACAAAATGCAAAAAGTCCTATGTAGTCGCCAGCTGAATCTTTCATTGAGAGCTCGAATACTTAAGTGCTATGTTTTCTCTACTTTACTCTACGTTGTTGAAGCCTGGACAATGACAGAGGCAACACAAAAAAGAATCCAAGCATTTGAACTCTGGTGTTACCGAAAAATGCTCAGAATATCCTACATGAGTCATACGACAAACGCGGAAGTCCTGCAGAGAATGAACAAGCAAAAAGAGCTCATGCTCCTCATAAAGAAACGAAAAACACAATATTTTGGCCACATCATGAGAAATCAAAAATACGAACTGCTCCAACTTATAATCGAAGGCAAAATCAATAACAAAAGGGGACCAGGAAGAAGACGCAACTCATGGCTTAAAAACCTACGACAATGGACAAATATGACATCCATAGAACTGTTCAGGGCAGCTACAAATAAGATCAAATGGGCAAATGTAATAGCCAACGTCCTTAAGGATAAGGCACCATAAGAAGAAGAGTTAACTAAAAAGCGTGACTTTCGTCAGTCTACTTCCGTCACATTTTTAGTCTCGCATATTTTTCAGTTTGGTCCCGCAGCGAAATTCCTATCTCATCCATGCCAGCCGTAAGGAACTTTGTTCCAATAATGGACTAGTAAACTTTCACGAGACGTACTAAAATTCAATATATGATCAAAAATATTTCCCACTTCTCGAAACAACTCCATATATTTCAAGTGTATTGTTACACATTTCACTCAGACAGATTCTAATGTAATGACCCACTAACCCGATGAAAACCCGAGTTTAAACTGCTCTTCCAAGTGCTGAGTTTTCACGGGAATCCATAAGAACCATATGCACGAATTTTCCGAAACGGAATAAAAACTTTTTATTCCGCCGTAAACCGGAATGAGGCATGTAATTCGCCGGAACAATAGATAACAGGGGCGCGCGGAAAAAGTGGAAAAATGAATAGCAAGTTTACGAGCGATAACAGCGCAATTTTATGATTAATAAGTGAAACTCCGTTTTAGCGAAGGATAAGACGGGCGGGAAATCTCTAAAGTTTGTTCAGGATACGCTGGAAAAAATGTAATTTCAACTGGTGGCCGGTTGGACCCCTCCGGGGGTAATTAAATTTAATTACTGAATGGAGTGTAAAAAACGACCACCGATAAATTTTCGAGTCTGTTAGGAAGCCCCTGGAAAATTTAAATATTCTGACTCCATTGCATGCCGAATGTATTTGAAAGAATTTTAAATCAACGAATTTTGTCTATCATAAGATAGTTTATCGTCATCAAAATGTTGGACAATATAATATTGTATGTATACTACTATACGAATATATTATTGTAACTATAAATACATTTATTTTTCACTTGTATATTATTTGTTGATTTTACCTTAGATACGGTTGCTATAAATACCCTCATTATGCCCTAGGGCGTTATGAGCGGCCATTATGGATCATAAAGCCCGCTAATTGTAGGAGGAGAAATGAAGCAACTTCCATTGATTAAATACTTCATAATCCTTGTCGTATACGATTCTGGATTTCTCCGGCAATGAATTATTAGCAGCTTTGGCTGCATTTTCTATGATATTCTTGGGTAAATTCATAAGACTACACA
The DNA here is from genome assembly GCA_030704885.1 of Cynegetis impunctata. Taxonomy (NCBI): domain Eukaryota; kingdom Metazoa; phylum Arthropoda; class Insecta; order Coleoptera; family Coccinellidae; genus Cynegetis; species Cynegetis impunctata. The sequence goes on along the minus strand of JARQZK010004357.1, from coordinate 138,435 downwards.
AAGAAAGCAGCAATGACATTAACTAAATATGATAACAAAAATATTCACGAACGTCATTATATTCTTGGGTGAATTCATTTTCATTTCCATTATTTCTATAAGATTACACAAAGAAAGCAGCAATGACATTCACTAAATATGATGACAAAAATATTCACAAACGTCAAAATATCAACAAATGCCATGCCTACTATGAGTAGGAAAATGGAAAGTATAGGAGCAATGAACCGATTTTAAAATCGATTTTTCATTATGATAAAATAATTTTTCCGTGAAAAATAAAATCTTGTACGCACCACGTGCGTTACTAGATCCTAACGCCCATTCATCGTTCGGGCCAAATGATAGATAGATAGATAATTTATTCATGTTAACACAAATTTTTCAATTGTTTACATATGTCAGTCATCAGAAGTAAAACTAACAAATATTCACACACAAGGATAAATGCTCAATAAGCCAAATGAGAGTAAATATACACATCACAAATAATATAAAAATCACAAAAAAAAACAAGCATCTGACAGAAAAGAAATCACATCGATATTTCAAACTCTAAAAACTCTCCAACTGAGTAAATGGCAGTTTTTATCAGATTCCTCTTTACAATAATCCTGAACTGATCGCTTGTGAGATCCTTCAGCCATAACGGAAGCTTATTGTACATGTCTACAGCATAAAAATTCGGGCTTTTTTGTGATTTTCCAAGCCTCACATGGTCCTTTCTAATCAATGACCTAATTCTGGTGTTGTGAAAATGGGTATCGGAATTAACCTTATACAAACTCTTCCTTTTGTGCACATACATCAAATTTTCTAATACAAAAATTGAAGGAAGAGTTAAAATTTTAAGCTCCTTGAACTTATTTCTACAGCATTCACGATAACCAAGACCGCCTACTATTCTCCCTGCTCGTCTTTGTAGTCCGAATATAGTATCACGCTTGGCACAATTACCCCAAACAATTACACAATATCTCAGATGGGACTCAATCAAAGCAAAATACACCACTCTGAGAATACCTGGTGACAGCGACGCCGCCAAAACTCTAAGAGCAAATGTGTTCCTACTGACCTTAGATGCTACACTGTCCCCATGGATACCCCAGCTAAGGTTATGATCAAGGTGAACTCCAAGAAACTTCACACTTGCATTGGATGGATCAGCCTTACTTCTTAAACTAAGAAGAAGCTGCTGTGTCTTAGAATTATTCATGCTTAGCTTGTTCCCCGCGAACCATTTAAATGCCTTCATCAATGCTTCCTCAGCTGTCTCTCTCAAAACTCCAATATCATATGACTTGACTGATAAAGTGGTGTCATCAGCAAAAAGCAGTATGTTAGTTTCAGGCATGAAGTCAGGAAAATCATTCACATAGATCAAAAACAGTATGGGACCCATGATAGAGCCTTGAGGCACACCCATCCTCAATGGCCGCAACTCCGAATACACACCATCCACATACACTGCTTGATATCTGTCAGTTAGAAAGGAGCATATCAAACTTTTTGATGTCTCATCAAATCCACCTTTCAAGTTTGTACAAAAGTTCGTCACGAGAGACACAGTCAAATGCTTTCGTTAAGTCAAGAAACAATGAGAGAGAATGCTGCCCAAGCTCAAAACATTCCTGAGGAGAATTAACAAAATTCAGGATAGCATCACACGTACCTCTGCCCTTCCTAAAACCATACTGCTCTGTTGCAAATAGCCGATTCTTCTCAAAGAAATCAACTATTTGTCCACATATTTAACTTTGGAGAATACAGGTACCAAGGAAATGGGTCGATAATTAGTAATTTCACTCTTATCACCTTTCTTGTAGACCGGAATTACCTTAGATACCTTTAGACATTCCGGATAAATTCCATGCTGCAGGACCCATTGATTAGCTTAGTCAAGGGGGAAATAATAGAGTTGATATTTCTTTTTAGTATTAATATTGAGAGACCATAATAATCAGTGGACTTGCTATTTCTCAACTTCACCAACGCATCCCTAACTTCATCAAAACTGACCTCTTTGAAATTGAACTTAGAGTTCAATGAGATGTTCTTTTTAAATGTACTTCCCAGGTCAATATTCAGATCTATTATGGTCCTGGAAATGCCATCCGTTGTAGCTGCAAAATGCTCACTAAATTTTTCGGCCCCCAACGAGTCAGGTAAAACAGTCTGACCATTTTTTGTGACTCTATTGACAATTCTCCATGTGACTGCAACCTTATTAGATGAAGTACTAATCAGATTATCATAGTGTTTGGTTTTGGCTTTCTTGATCTCCTGCCTATAGATGAATCTAAGTTGGTTACGTCTAATACGTAAGTTTTCAGTTCCATACAAAGAATATATCTCGACAACAAGCTGTAATTGTTACCCTCCGGGCGTTAGGGTCTATATAACGCACTTGGTACATAAATAACTATTGCGTTTCAGTTTCAGTCATTCAGAATTTCTGAAATATCAGGGATTTTGTGGTTTTCATTTAAGCAGTGGCTTCCTATAGATACTAGAGTCTGTATATGTAACGAAAGAACCTTTCTTTTTAGTTTTTCGTTATATCCATAAAGCATTCACCTTTCAGTTCCTACTTTCATGATAGTCAATGAGAACCCTTAGAATCCACTAATCAAGTGTGATTTTCAGGGAAGAAAGTTCCTGTATATATAGGTATCTTCATGAAATTGGGTAAATTAACGAAACATGCACTTTATATCCAATAATATGTTCTATTCATCAGAAAGAATTTAGTATTTTTCAAAAAATATAGAAAATATAAGAATTTTTATTATAAAAAAAATTGTAACTATCTTTAGCCTAAATTTAAAATGCCAATATCGCAAAGACAACCTGAATATACCTATATTTACTATTATGCAACCACATTTGATTGATCTTAACGTATTCTCAGATTGTTATATTTATTTTGTACTTGTATTATCATGAATCTTGTCCTCTGCAGCTTTTTGCTTATTTGTATGAATTCCTTTTTATTTTTATTTTTTAATTATTTTTGTTCTATCATTTAATATTTTGTTATATGTTTACTTATTTTTAACTTAGAGGTTAAGTGGACTAGCTTCAGCTAGACTTTGCCTCTATCACTTTTTTCTGGCGATAAAGACAATTTATTTTTATTATATATATATGCCTTAAATTATTTAATTGGCTGCCAAAGTCTATGAAAGTTATGAAACACGAAAATACATTAAAGAAAAAATTATATCTTAGGAATTAGGAACATTATTGTTTATATATTGTTATTGAAATTTTGTTCTTTTTGTGTTCTTTTTTGACTCTAAATGACTTCATATCCACAGAACTGATTTAGATTGTTAGATAGACATGATTTGAAATAGAGAAATATAACCGTTATTGTTATTATTATATTATACAAAAATTGAAATCCAAGCTACAAGAAGTATTTCAGTTGAGGAATTTCTTCCTTACGGAAAAAGTTTGTACTGTTTAGCCAATAATACAACGATTTACGACAGGCCACTAAACAAAATTGAAGAATTTATCCGAGTAGTATTTTCAGAATTTACGAATCCTTTTTCTCCTCAGCCCTTCACTAAATCACACCCTCATTTTACATAATCATGTCGCCAAATGGCCACCATATTTCGACGAAACATTTTCCCCGACACATTTTATCGAAAAGATATGACAACGGGATTTTCCTCCATTTTAGCGTGATCGGGGAAATATTTCTGCGTATGTCTTTTCTTCCACCCGCGCTTTGTGCACTTTTCCATATATTTTCTGAAAGGGGAAAAACGCAGATCGTTTTTTGTTTCAGATGAGGGATGAATGTTACTTCTTCTTTTCATCGAATCTGAAATAGGGACCTTTTGTCCATCAGGTCATACATTATTTACCACTTTACTAACTGAAATTTATAATTGCTAAACAAAAAATACTCAAACATGACAGAACTACGATACTGTTGGACAGGCTAATTTGTTGCCAAAATAGAATACGACACGTCTATACACCTTGCCAGAAGTCGATCGCTTTCGTCGATAGAAAGCTAATTTACGCGCGCACGGAGTGCCAGTGGTATAGAAATCAGGCAATTTATAGAATTCTTTAGGACACAGAGTCCCGCTTCATTTCTTAATCCAAACAAAACACAAAATGGTTCTCCATTCAAACCAAATATCCAGTAGGAATTGTGAATTAAATATCGAATTGACGAATGGCCCTCGATTTTTCTCGACGCTGTCTCCAATTACTCACGCCGAAAGATTCTATTCTAGGATTGCACTGCAAGCGTGACGACTTAATGATACTCATATGCCCGTTTCTTTCGTCTGGACAAAATAAAGAAAACGATAAATATCTAACGCATAATAACACTGCTCAACAATGAAAACGTCTCGAGCTCGCCCGGCGCGAACTCGACTACATCGTTGCTTTGTCTCCCACACAGAAGCATAGTAACTTCATTCACATGAATATCGTAGGAAGGTTGCCGACTTGTGTCTCTTTTACGGATATAATCACGACAGGTGTTCAGCATCCACTACGTACGTTATTCCACCAAGAGCACATTTCGTCACTTGTCACACAAGGTTTGTAGATATTAGACACCAACTTTCGGTGCACATCATGAAATCCAAAGCATCAGTCTATCGGATTGCTCTTCCGAATCGAGCTGTAAATCTATTGAACGCTATATCTTGTTGGCTTCGACTAGCAGGGATTCAAATGCAACATGAACCGCCTTTAATGGAAATATCCTTCGAACAACGGAAATGAAAATACTTAGAAACATCTCAGGCTACACATTAAGGGACAGAAAAAGAAACACAGACATAAGACACGAATGTGAGGTGGAAGATATCGTCAGGTGGGTACGTAAACGTAGAAGAGCCTGGAATGATCATGTGGACAGAATGGCTGGTGGAAGGCTAGCAAAAATTGCTAGGAATGGTATATCACGAACACGACGCCCCTAAGGAAGACCTCCAAAGAGATGGACAGAATCGTGGTCTTCAATATCTCAGGAGAACTGAAGGTTGGAAAATACAGGCCTAAGGCCTACGATATGTGGCAGAAGAAGAAGATCTCTTGATGCTTGAAAGACGCTATGAGCTTTCGAGAGAACAATAAACGAGAGTGGCCATTGTCCAGGTAAAGGACAGGTTTTTTTCTAAAAATATGGAATGAGTAAAGTAAAGGAGGATTCAAATATGACCTGCCGAGTTATGGTCGGTTTTCGAAGCGCATCTTAGCTCTACCTTTTCTTGATGTAAATAAAGGCGATAGACGTATGTCTGCAGATGTGTGGAAAGGGATACGCAGACTCCCTTGCGAAGAAAGGGTCTGGAATCAGGTTTATGTTGACTGAAGCAGTAGTTGGAATGAGAGAGAGAGAGAGCTTTATTTGAGTTTTAATTACATAATTAAGTACTCACGTCAAATTATTTACTTAAATTAATATACAAAAATATCAAAAAAAACTCACTTAATGAGTACGGCTCAATATCACATAAATATTTAAATAAATTTCCCTTGAATTGTTTTATCCTGCAGGACTTGAACTCATCTGGAATTTTGTTATAAAACATTATAGACGCATAATGCGGCCCTATTTCAGTGAGAGCTTTTTGTGGGCTGGTATCTCCAATTTTATGTCACCATATCGGGTGGGGTATTTATGATTAAAGTTTAATTTTTTAAATTTATCTTCATTTTTATATACAAACAAGACACATTCATAAATGTATATGCCATATACAGTTAGTAGTTTATTGCCCTTAAAAACACCTTTGCAAGTTCTCATGAAATCGATCTTGAACATTGTCCTTATTATGCGTTTTTGCATTATAAATACTCTCTGCAGCCGTGAGCTTCCACCCCACGCTACAATACCGTATTTCAAATTTGAGTATACGTTTCCATAGTACGCGGTAAGAAGTGTTTCAGAATCAGCACTACGACTCAGCACCCTAATTCCGTAGCACATCCTGGACAGTTTACTACAAACAAGATCTATATGGGAAAAAAAGTTTAAAGAACCATCCAATTGAATTCCTAACATTTTTGTTTTGTCCGTAAAGGATACGTTTACTTCATTTAAAGAAACCTGCTCTGGGCATGTAAAATGGTTACGTACTGACCCAAACAAAATTAAATTTGTCTTCTCCACGTTCAAGACTAACTGATTATCAACTAACCACCCCTGCACGTTGGAAAAAACAAATTGAACAATCCGTATGATATCCTCCCTTGAGTTCACCTCCTTGCAAGAAATTTTAACATTTGCGTCGTCTGCAAAAGCTACTATAGTTTCATCTTCTGAGTTATCAAATACATTAAAAAAGTCGTTAAAAAAAATTATAAATAGAAGGGGCGCTAATATGCTTCCTTGTGGTAAGCCTGTTGCGATATTTTGCTCTTTGGAAGATATTTTTTCATTTTTAGATTTTATTATCACTTTCTGCTTTCGGTTTGACAAGTATGATTTTATTAGTTTTAATGCATCACCGCGTATTCCATATTTATTCAACTTTTCAATTAGAAGTGAATGATTGACACAGTCGAAAGCTTTCCTTAAATCGAGGAACATACCACACACCATGGAATTTTTTTCAATATCTAACATTAGTTCGTTTATAAATTCAAAGAGAGCTGTCCCCGTGCTTTTCCCCTTTATGAAACCATGCTGATTCTTGTTAAACATATCAAATTTTTCAAAGAAATTTATTACTCTAGTAGCTATTACTGTTTCAAAAATTTTTGAAAAAGATGATAAAAGACTGATCGGTCTATAATTCGTAAGTTCATTGTGGTTACCTTTTTTGTAAATAGGAATCACATTTGCTACTTTTAGTTGATCCGGAAAGATACCTTGGTCGAAACTGAAATTTATTAAACAACATAGAACCGGGGTTATGCTGGGTAAAGCGTTTTTAAGAATGAAAAGTGGAATTTGATCTTCACCAGAGCTACGTTTATTTTTTATTTTTTTGCCTACCTTAATTAATTCTGTCTCAAATATAGGAGAAAAAAAATTGAATTTAAATTATTTTCTATATAATTATTGGGATTTTTTGTATTATCAATATTTCCTATTAAATTTTTTGCTGCTTGAATATAGTAATCTTTGAAGTTATCTGCTAATACCTTTTTATCCTTTGTATATGTTGGCAATTGCTGAGACGTAGTTGATTTCTCTTTTCCTAAGTTTGTTAAACTATTGATGATATTCCAGGTGGCCTTAGATTTGTTATCGCTTAAATTTATTTTATTTTGGAAATATTTATTTTTAGTACTTCTTATTAATTTATTATATGTTTTTTTATATTCTCTGAGCAGGTTATTATAGTTTTTATTTTTTAATGAAAGCATATGGAGTAAGCTTACCTTATCCTTAAGTTCTTTAATCTCTGGAGTAATCCACATTTTTTTCTTACGCATGGATATTTTGAGCTTTCGCAAAGGAAAGTGTTTCTCAAATAATATGGTAAATGTACTAATAAATTCATTCCACTTACAGTTTACATCACCCTGATCATAAACACTTTGCCAGGATACTTGTTTCAGGTCATCGTGAAATGCCGCCGTCCTTTTTGCCGAAAAACCTCTTTTATATATAAAATTTGTATTGTTCTTTGTAGTTTTAGGACAGTTAAAACTTATCAATTGGGCTCTGTGATCAGATACATTTGAAATCAATACCCCAGCCGTATGGTTTATATTTTGATCCACTATAATATTGTCTATGCAAGATTTAGTATTGTGGGTGACTCGCCTATAATTGTTTATTGTTGCCACTGCATTAAGTGAGTTTAATAAGTCAAGAAAATTTGTTTTTTCTATAGACTCTGATTTTAAACAAATATTAAAGTCACCTGCAATTAGATACATTTTTTCTGATTTTATAATAATTGACATTAACTTGTTTATTTTTGAAAAGAATATTTTCAAGTTTTTATTTGTGGCGCGACTCGGGCGATAAATTGATACTACAATAATACTAGTCATATTGACGGTAAATTCGGCCGCGGCACATTCAAACATATATGGTACGGAAAGGGCTTCGATGTCCTCTCTCGGTCGTCCTGGTATGCCTCGTCGTCCATAGACTGCGGATCCCCCGTGCTGGCCGGCTAAACGGCAGAAACTTGAGATTAAATCGAAATCGTTTAGCTTGTTTGACTCTAATTGATCCTTATCTTGCCAATGTTCAGTTAGACACAGAAAGGAGCAATAATTTTCATTAAGAAATATTTCTAATTCGTCAATAGTACTTGTGAGACATTGAATATTTAGATGTATTAATTTAATTTGCTGAGCTGGGTAGATTCGATTATTTCTATTGTTGTGGGGATTTATTTCTGTATCCTCGAAAAAACTTGTATTTTTTAATGACCAATCCCTCGGGCCAAAATTCTTCGTGGTTCAGTTGTTCTAATAGATCCATAGGGGCTCCTAATTTAAATGATTTATTTGTGCCTAAGCTGTTTAGCTGCTCAACTACAAAATTCACGTCTGGGCATTTTTTTTCTAGGTAATCATTTAAATCATTTACAGTTGTATTTGAGCTGGCACGCCCGATATAAAGCCAGGCCTTTTTTTCAGCCGCTTGTAATTTACATGTAGCATTTTCATTTGATGTCTTTGCTGTCCCTATTACAACGTCTGATTTGGAGGATCCTGGATTTGAAAAGGGAACATTCCGCTTATTTTCATTGGATCTAGTATAGTTGTGATCATTTTTATTCTTTGTGTGGAAAACCTCGTTTTTAGATCTGTCGTTGTTTTTGTGAAATTTGCTTCGAGAATTTAAGGTTTTTTGTATATCCTGGTTTCCAGATGTTTGTTCGATGACTGTATCCGTGGAACTATTTAATTCACTTTCATCGTCACTGTTTAGCATTATATTACTATAACTGGCAACTTTTTTGGATTGACTGATAATGTCCCGACGGGTACAACTGAAACATCAGATATTTTGCAAATGCATCATCCAGCCCTTAAATCGTCCACTGCTGGACATAGGCCTCCCTCATGGCTCTATTTTGACCTGCCTGGATCTTTTCGGGTCGCCGGTCCATCGTAGGTGGTCTTCCTCTACTTCGTTTATCGGTGCGTGATCCCCATTCTAACAACATCGTCCTGTCGTTGCTCATTGTGGCCACATGTCCTGCCCAATTCCATTTCAACGTGGTTATTCGTTCGATGATGTCCTTTACGCCGGTTTTTATCAGCAGGTCTTCGTTTGTGACGTGGTCTCTCGAACTCAATCCAGTCATTGACCTTTCCATTCTGCGTTGTGCAACTTTTAGTTTCTTCGCGGATGTCATCTTTAAGGTGAGTGCTTGTGCTCCGTATGTAAGTACCTACTGGTAGAACGCATAGATCAAATACTTTTCTTTTTTGACAGATGGGGACTTAATTTTCCGTAGGCCGCCCATCCGAGACTGATTCTTCTGTGTAGCTCGCATGTCTGATTATCTCTTGAAAATGCATGCTAAGGTTGAATCACAGTAAACTGATGGTTGAAAAACCATCGGAAACGCTTTCTTATCACATCCTGAACTTGAACAGTAGGCATATAAAAGAAGTGGAAGGGCTATCAACTGTCCACTGCTCCCTGAGAAAAAATATGCAAACCATCGGCATACATAGAGAAGAACTTCCATGCCGCTTCTGTATGGAGAAAGAAGAAACTGTCTCGCTTATCATCTGCGAATGCGAAGCCATGGTCTTCTGGATAAGTGTTCTGATAGGGGCTAAAAACCCTAAAGAGATCCTTCTCAGAAAAGACTAAGTCAGGAGACTATTAAGGCCGATAAGGGTTTCAAATCAATTCACATAAAACAGAACTTGACTGTTTTACGCTGAATTGATTAATTAATCATTGGAAATTCACAACCACCAACAACCGCCCGTTTGCGTTATATTCTTGGCTGACAACATGGATTTCAACACTCCTACGCCCTCTGGATAACAATCAAAAGAAAACTCTCGTCGAGGAAATTGTGCACGTCGAAAATTAGTGAGATTCGCGATTCAAGGAAAATATTCGAACAAATTTGTTGTTGGCCAGTGTGGTTTCCTCCAATGTGACGATGGCTGCTCGGCTTTCCGATCCAGAAATATGCTCCTATTTACGAACGGAGTTTTATGATCAAAGGAAACGGGTTAGTCAGACAAATTAGTCGAGAGACGAAAATACGACGCAGTGAAATGACTATCCGACTGTTTTAACACGTACTGATATTAAATCAATTTATTTCTACGTATGAAATGCCAAAAGACATATATAAAAATCCAAAAATCATATATTTACAAATTGCATAAAGTTCCGGACCGCGTACGAGGTTGCAAATATGCGAATGCATCAGAATAGATATTTTCTAAATTTGCAACCAAGTTTCAGAACTTTTGTAATTATTTTGAGACCATCTTGCCCGAAAAAATGACCACGAATTAAAAAAATTATAAATAAACATGTTCCGGTCAACGTAGAAGGTTGCAAATTTATACAACTGTTCGGCATATTTTTCCGAAGTATCTATCAAGTTTCCAGAACTTTTGGAATTTTTTTTGGTTTAAAAAAAATGTTTGGAACCCTCAAATTGGTTGCAAATTTGATACGTGATATGGAATAATATATTTAACACGACTCCAAGTTTGCAGAACTTTTGGAATTTTTTTTCACGAGCATAAGGCAAAATTCAATGTTATTGCAATTTTAACAATGTTCCGGACTTCGGAAAAGGTTGCAAAATTTCATAGTTTGTTTTTAACTCTTTCCCGACCCTACATTAAAGATTGAAAACTTTTGGAATTATTGGCACTTCATTATATCAACTGACTGGCCTATACCTGCAATCACGCTAGATTCGCGAACGGATTTACAAACTGAACGGAAAATATGAAGCAGGTGAAAGGGCTTTTCGGCGCCCGCTCTTAATATATTTATGGGCGTCGTTAGTATGCACCCGTACGCGTAAACGCCTCAAAACGGATTGGACGACGTTTCGTTTATTACTGCAACCCGGATTCAATTCCGAATCTGTATCTAATCGGGCTTAATCGAGTTCTACCATTCGAGCGAACGATAATTGGGTTAGAAAACGAAGCGCGGGTCTAGAGCCTCTAGCTCGATTTCGAATTCGGTTCGAAATTAATGACGTTCGTGAACAATAAGGACCGTTGAATGTGACTCGGTCGCGTGAATTCATCTAGATCAGGGGTACTCAGAGTGCTGGCGATCTACCACAAAATATTATCTAATCGGGCTTAATCGAGTTATACCATTCGAGCGAACGATAATTGGGTTAGAAAACGAAGCGCGGGTCTAGAGCCTCTAGCTCGATTTCGAATTCGGTTCGAAATTAATGACGTTCGTGAACAATAAGGACCGTTGAATGTGACTCGGTCGCGTGAATTCATCTAGATCAGGGGTACTCAGAGTGCTGGCGATCTACCACAAAATATTATCTAATCGGGCTTAATCGAGTTATACCATTCGAGCGAACGATAATTGGGTTAGAAAACGAAGCGCGGGTCTAGAGCCTCTAGCTCGATTTCGAATTCGGTTCGAAATTAATGACGTTCGTGAACAATAAGGACCGTTGAATGTGCCGTTTGAATGTGACTGCGGTCGCGTGAATTCATCTAGATCTGGTCGGTACTCTCGACTACACAAAATATTATCTAATCGGGCTTAATCGAGTTATACCATTCGAGCGCGAACGATAATTGGGTTAGAAAACGAAGCGCGGTCTTAGAGCCTCTAGCTCGATTTCGAATTCGGTTCGAAATTAATGACGTTCGTGAACAATAAGGACCGTTTGAATGTGACTCGGTCGCGTGAATTCATCTAGATCAGGGGTACTCAGAGTGCTGGCGATCTACCACAAAATATTATCTAATCGGGCTTTAATCGAGTTATACCATTCGACGCGAACGATAATTGGGTTAGAAAACGAAGCGCGGGTCTAGAGCCTCTAGCTCGATTTCGAATTCGGTTCGAAATTAATGACGTTCGTGAACAATAAGGACCGTTTTGAATGTGACTCGGTCGCGTGAATTCATCTAGATCAGGGGTACTCAGAGTGCTGGCGATCTACCACAAAAATATTTATCTAATCGGGCTTAATCGAGTTATACCATTCGAGCGAACGATAAATGGGTTAGAAAACGAAGCGCGGTCTAGAGCCTCTAGCTCGATTTCGAATTCGGTTCGAAATTAATGACGTTCGTGAACAATAAGGACCGTTGAATGTGACTCGGTCGCGTGAATTCATCTAGATCAGGGGTACTCAGAGTGCTGGCGATCTACCACAAAATATTATCTAATCGGGCTTAATCGAGTTCTACCATTCGAGCGAACGATAATTGGGTTAGAAAACGAAGCGCGGGTCTAGAGCCTCTAGCTCGATTTCGAATTCGGTTCGAAATTAATGACGTTCGTGAACAATAAGGACCGTTGAATGTGACTCGGTCGCGTGAATTCATCTAGATCAGGGGTACTCAGAGTGCTGGCGATCTACCACAAAATATTATCTAATCGGGCTTAATCGAGTTCTACAATTCGAGCGAACGATAATTGGGTTAGAAAACGAAGCGCGGGTCTAGAGCCTCTAGCTCGATTTCGAATTCGGTTCGAAATTAATGACGTTCGTGAACAATAAGGACCGTTGAATGTGACTCGGTCGCGTGAATTCATCTAGATCAGGGGTACTCAGAGTGCTGGCGATCTACACAAAATATTATCTAATCGGGCTTAATCGAGTTCTACCATTCGAGCGAACGATAATTGGGTTAGAAAACGAAGCGCGGGTCTAGAGCTCTCTAGCTCGATTTTCGAATTCGGTTCGAAATTAATGACGTTCGTGAACAATAAGGACCGTTGAATGTGACTCGGTCGCAGTGAATTCATCTAGATCAGGGGTACTCAGAGTGCTTGGCGATCTAACCACAAAATATTATCTAATCGGGCTTAATCGAGTTCTTTCTACAATTCGAGCGAACGATAATTGGGTTAGAAAACGAAGCGCGGGTCTAGAGCCTCTAGCTCGATTTCGAATTCGGTTCGAAATTAATGACGTTCGTGAACAATAAGGACGTTGAATGTGACTCGGTCGCGTGAATTCATCTAGATCAGGGTACTCCAGAGTGCTGGCGATCTACCACAAAATATTATCTAATCGGGCTTAATCGAGTTCTACAATTCGAGCGAACGATAATTGGGTTAGAAAACGAAGCGCGGGTCTAGAGCCTCTAGCTCGATTTCGAATTCGGTTCGAAATTAATGACGTTCGTGAACAATAAGGACCGTTGAATGTGACTCGGTCGCGTGAATTCATCTAGATCAGGGGTACTCAGAGTGCTGGCGATCTACCACAAAATATTTAGGTGATAAGCGATCGACCAACTAAATGTTACTAAATAAAACGAATACATTTGCAGGAATATGATTCATTTTGCACTTCAAAACACTGTGCTGACACGTTCTCGGTAGGGGGAAGAGGGGTATTTCGCGGTGTTACCACGCCCTCGCGATCGACTCTGAAAGTTTCCGCGATCGACCGGTCGATCGCGATCGACCGTTTGAGCACCCCTGATCTAGATCAACATTCTCGACCAACGTTAATGGAATCCCGCCCGCCAAATGAAATTTTCAAATTTTTAATAAAGTCACGACGCACGCCAATGGATGTAGCTCGCTTAATAATTGTACTTTTTGATATTTTTCGTAATCCCATACTGTTATTTTGATTTAACGGTATTCAGATGACAATTGAAAAGTCAGTGTTAACGGCCGCCGGCCGTTAAGAAATCACTTGTTCAAATATTTATTTCAAAACATCATTCTGCTTACAATAACAACATTGAAATCTTGGTCCACAGCGAATTGGGAGAATAAACCTCTGATTTTCATTTCGCATAGGCTAATAATACATCTTCATTAACCACCTTTACATTCTTGCTTTTACGCCACATTTCAAAATTTTCATATTCTTTTTGATATCGCTCTTGAGTTATTTTCGGCAGTTAATCAACACTCGCTGCACTGCACATGATTCTCCCAATATTTCTAAAGGAATTTGATTTTGTTCCTCAATTTCGTCAATTTCATCCATGGTCGTCGTTAAAGCGAACTTGAGAACACAAAAAACTGACGTTGTTTATAAAACTGTTCCATGACAACAGAGTGCACGACGTTGGGATTTTTCTTTAGAATTGCGAGGTACGGGGTTTTTTCTTTCTTCGGAATCAAAATATAATCTTTCAACGGGATTACGAAAAATTTTTAACGACACACGGCCGATGCGCAAATAACGGATGAGGTTGGATATTGTAGTCCGAGGCGCGGCCGAGGATTATAACTAACCGAATCCGTTATTTGCGTATCTCGCAAACATATCGTACATCGCAAACATATCGGCCTTGTTACGTTAATAACTATAATATCGGTATATAGTGACGTAAGGCGGTTGAGTCAGAGTAGTTCGAAAATTTGGTTGCATGCCAACATCCTCTCTGTTAAGAACGGCAACGAATTGATTCTTCGCGGTTCTCAGCAACGCTCACCGCTACTGCCTCTATACTTTCTTCACTACGAGCTGGATTTGGTCTAGTTGGTCACGTATTATTCAATAATGAAAATTGGGTTTCAAATTTCTCGATTTTATAGCGAATTGTGCGTTCAATCACATAGAAGCTGTGCCGGACTAAGCCATTTTATGAAGAATTGTGAAACAATACAGAACAACATGAAAAACGGTGTCGTGGTACACCAGGTAGGAACCAAGTTCCTTCGGATAATATAGAAGGACCACAATTTGCGAAAACGAAACATGTGCGTGTCGGGGCGCACGCGACAGAAGTGATAACTTATAGTAATCCAAGTTGAAATAATTAATATTGAAATGTGGATCTACGAGCTCTTACGAGAGTGTAAATAAAAAAATTAGAAAAGCCAGGAGTCACTTCTGGGATTCGAACCCAGAAATACGACACACCAGGGTTCAGAACTTAGACCACTCGGTCGTCAACGCAATGTAAAATATAGACGCAAGAGTGTATTTAACGAGAGAATAACGTATCGCCACGCTATATAAACCTACAATACGTAGTCATTATTTTATGGAACAAATTTGTAAAGCTTCATCTTTTCATTATGACATATCTGATTCATATCTTAATCTGTTATTTTATGCATATAACTTATACAAAATTATTTCGATGTTTCACATCTGCCGTTTTCGAGTTGCTTGTACATGAATTGATGACAGTGTTACCACAGAGTCAAGTGAGAATTATGGTACAGCGTTGCTAGAATTATCGATTTTTCTTTAAAATTATGTTAAAAAAATTTTTTTTTGATCTGCAAGCACAAATCAGAAGACCTTTTTTTTTAGGATTACATATTGTATTTCAGATTGGGTAGCGATGATTTGCACACACAATCCAAACAATATTCCTTTTTTTTTAGTATCACACATCTCGTTCTTGTTTTCAGGTACTTCTTTCCATAATTATTTATACTATTGTCGAAAAACCTCTAGGTCAAAATTATGTTACAATTATCGATTATGGTACAATTATCGATTGAGAACAAATTGGAGGAGAAATTATGTTACAATTCGATAATTATGTTACAAACGGCAACGCTGATTGATGAGTACATTTAATGCATTGGCGATTGACGTGGCGGAGTGGGATCAGAAAGAGGAGGGATGAGAGAACGGAGAGAAAGACAAAGATATACAATATTCGCTTGTGTTAACTAAAAGCGTGACTTTCGTCAGTCAACGTGAAGCGTCAGTCTATTTCCATTACAGTTTAATGCCCGCTACACACATAACGATATATCGTAGCGATATAACTGTGCAGTCAATTTGCACAGTTTTATCGAACGTGTGTATGACAAATCTTTGCAGATAATTTCATCTGCACAGTTCATCGGTGGCAGTTGCATTTTCTATTCGATAAATCGTTGATACTTGTGTTTGCACAGTTTTATCGTTTCGTGTGGATACGACGCCGCGATCTATTCGACCGATCGCTCAATTTATGAAACAGTTTGCTGTGAGAGCATAAGTCCGTTTAAACATGTCGGAACATGATCGAAGCGGACACCGCGATCAATTAGAGGAATCCATTCAATGTTATCGTATTATTATCGTATCGACTTATTGCTTCTCTCATTACAGTGTTCCTTTTCTGAATCAGCGGGGTGACTAAAGCCAAGAGGGTTAAGTACGTCTCCTCGTTCATTCTTAAATAGTTATGCCAATCTTTTGGTGCCAATTTCAACTCATTTAATAAATTTATATGAGAGTGTGACTTCCGTTTTAGAAGCCAGTCCTTACACCACACATTACGTGATTTTTTTTTCTCTAAGCATATCATCAAACCCAAAAATGCAAGTGCATCTTCATCATCTTCCGTTATTGCCGATGACATGTTTCTCGCGCGAGCTTCTGTGTACAACTAGGGTTACCATCCGTCCGGGTTTCCCCGGATTTGTCCTAGTTTAGGGGGCGTCCGCGGGTCGTCCGGGCGGGGCTTTCAAAATATGTCCGGGTAAAACCCGGACAAATTTTGTGTCCGGGTGTGTGAAGCTTGAGAGTCAGTGACGGAGATGAGCTATTAAATGCAAACCAGTTGTAGCCGAATTTTTTTGAAACATCTATATCAATCAAATCAAATCAAATATTTATTGGTACAAGGCATAAGATACAATGCGTATACAAGTCACATACGAAAAGTAATAGGTTTCAGAGATAAAAAAAAACTTACTAGCTATTATAATTAAAATATTGGTAAAACTTTCTATATCCTAAATACACAGTAAAGACATAGGTACACTTGCCGAATCTTACAACAAAAGAAGTGCAACAGTCAATACACACATACGAAACTTCAAAATTATTGCATGTCACAAAAATCATTGTGGAGATAGTCCTCAAATGAGTAAAAGGCTTTATCAATTAAATAATCTTTCATTCTGGAGATAAACTGCTTAAACTCTAGCACCCTTATGTGGTGTGGCAGGACATTGAAGAATCTAATGCAAAAGTAATCAGTGCCCCTCCGTGTTCTCGACAATCTGTGAAAATCAGGGAGTATGTCCCTGCGATTGCGAGTTAAATGCTCATGAATATTTTCATGTGAGGAGAAATGGGAGAGGTTTTTTCTAATATAGGCAAGACAGTGGTAAATATATACAGATGGAAAAGTAAGCACATGAAGAGAGGCAAAGTACCGACGGCAACAATCCCGATACCCAATCCCAGCCAGGATCCGCACACATCTCCTCTGCAGACCGAAAATTTTCCCTGCATGAGCACTATGACCCCAACTTAAAACTGCATAGGACATTTGAGATGAGAAGTAAGCATGATAGGCCAACATAAGAGTAGGGAGAGACACATTATGAGAAAGTGCCCTAATAAGGTAAATAATTTTTGATAATCTTCCACTCAGTTGGATAACATGCTCCTCCCAAGTAAGTCCAGGATCAAGAATAACTCCAAGAAACTTTGCATGAGGATCACAGGGCAGGTCAGGCCTGTTTCGTCGGAGAGTGAAGTTCAAGTTCTGAGTCTTGGATCTGTTAAGGCTAAGCTGATTGGCAGCAAACCAATCAAACAGATTGGACTGCATCTCACTGACAACATCAGTCAAGGAATCAGTGGGATGATATGTAATTGTTTTGGTCGTGTCATCAGCAAAAAGAATGAGCTCTCCTCTGCCCTGACAACTTGACAGATCGTTTATATAAATAAGGAACAGAAGGGGACCCAGCACTGAGCCCTGGGGAACCCCACTGTCAATGTTCAAGGTTTGAGATTTTTTGTTGTTAAAGTAGACAAATTGATTACGACCAGTAAGGTATGATTCGATGAGAGATATACTCAAAGTTGAGAAATTATAGTAGGCCAGCTTCTTAATCAAAATTGAGTGTGAGACACAATCAAAAGCCTTTGTGAGGTCAAAGAAAGATGCATATGTGTCCAGACCTCGTTCCAGTCCATCCACAACAAGGTCCACCAGACCATTAATGGCCAAAGTTGTTGATTTTTTATTACGAAAACCATATTGCCCAGTAAGAAACAAGTTGTTATGTTCAAAATAAAAATTCATATATTTTAAACTGCTCAAAATTGCATAGTAATATTTTCGTATACCAGCTGATAATGCGAATGTAGAGTGAGTTTTTTCGCTAGGGTCGCAGTAATGGAGGAAGGAGAGAAACTTGCTAAATACACATACGCTTTCTTCTCTGATCAAAATAGTCTAATTTTAAAGACTTGAGTTGCTCCGTCTTTTACTAATTCATGATGAAAAATAAAGACATTTTGGGAAAAATTAGCAAGTCTGAAAAATTCCAAGTTAAGTTGAATAAGTAAAAAGAACTTAATCTCGTTAAAATTAACTTGTTACTTACTTTTGATTCATAGTTAATGAATAATTTAGACTTTTTGGTACCTAACCTATCTAACCGAACTAGGTGACCTATCCTATAATTTGCTATTACAATGTAGAATCTAGTCTATTTGATTTTTTTATCTACCAAAAATTATCTTCATGAGTTATTTTTTATTTGATGATACCAAAAAAAAGAGAAAGCTTTAAACATTGTATAATAGAATTTTATTTGTTTTTTGTTGTTCTGTTTATATGGCAAACAAGCGGTTTGAAGTTTGAATAAATTAAAAAATTAAAATATAAACAATGTTTTATTTTATTAAAAAAAAAAATTTTACGTGGTGTCCGGGGAAAAACAAAATTTCACAGAAATGTCCGGGGTTTTCAAAATTTTTGTCCGGCATCGGCAATCTAGGTGATGGCAACCCTATGTTCAACTGACAAGACAATATCGACGCAGATATCTGTGCCGTGTAGAGGCACCAGGGCTATTCGATTTCGAACTGTGCAGTTTGAAATCGCAACGATATATCGTTATGTGTGTAGCGGGCATTAGTCTCTCATATTTTTCAGTTTGGTCCCGCAGCGAAATCTCTATCCCCTCCAAGCTTGCCGTAAGGAACTTCGTTCCAAAAATGCCATGACATGTGACTCGACGCATGCGTGATTCGACATTAGTTCTCTACCAAAGAAAGTACCTCTAAATGAATCAACCATTATTTCAAATTCTCAGATGCATTGAGTTATTTCTGTCAGAATTTCACTTCCATCGTACCGTCGTCGACGTTAGTTTTGTACAAATTGAAATATTTCCAACGTTTTCATCTCGACGTGCCTCGGTCGAAACGGACCTCGTCGTCGGAAATGAAGATATCCTCGTATGAATGAAAACCATTCCGGGGAACTGACGGTTCGTACGGCACGAATTCCTCGCGTCTCGTTTTCAATGTAAATTCAACGACAATGCACCGACGTTTCGGGCGTATTTTCCGAGCGGTTGAATACCACCTCGGTCGACACAATTTCCGTGCATTCACTAAGGAAATGATCGTTACGACGTGGAGAACTACAGCGAAGCCACGTTTGTGGAGTTGATTAAAATGTGCAATCGAAAAACGAATGTGTGCCTTATTGCACTGTCATTGGGTTCTTTTCTGACGGTGAAAGAATATTAGTTCAGTTATGTAAATATACGTTCATCAGTTATAATTTAAACGAGCTAGTTAGCCAAGTACTTAGGTATGCTGGCTAGTATTCAGGCGGTCTCTGGTTCAACCCCCGGGCCGACTGGTCTGCCATGAGTTGTTCTCAGAGGTTACCTTATGGCGTTATGTAAGTCACTGCTTGCAAACTTACAAGGCAAATGCTGGGCCAGTATTACCCACACTTTCTCTCTTCTATAAACATCCTGTCTCTCCCATCTTCAATGCACTTTTACATACAAGTGTATCAATACAAATCAAAAAATGCTCTATTGTCTTAAAATTATACACTTCATTGACAAATTGAAAAATATAGAAAATAAACAATGTAAAACAGAAAAATAAACACACATCAATCAAAAAGTATAAAAATTAAACAATGTAATACCTAGAAATAAAAATCACACCACATTTCTATGCAAAATATATACAAACAATCGAAGCTGATGCCTGTGTTATTCAATTTGGTCATATCGATCAATCAATGCTGAGAATAGTAGTCCTCTATATAGGCCAAGCTACAGAGATTTTTTCATGTAAAAGGTGTTAGAAGAAAACCAGCTCCGCCATTGTGTGTAAAATAGTTCCACATGATATAGTGATATGTTTTTCACTCGACTTTATTATTTAAGTCTTTGTTATTAACAATTTTATGCAAAAAATCGGCATGTTCAGCTTTATTTTTAACATATTTCTCAGCGTTTTCATGTAAAACCAAGATGAACGTTTTGAACTATGAGAATTCTACTTTCAAAATCTTTTTTGTAAATTGAAATCAGACCATACCTGTCGCATTCAGGTCTGCTGGAAAATTGCATAGTAAAATAATCAAATGGCCACAGATCAAAAACTATGCATCGGACTGTTCCTGCTTTTCGCACAAATAAAGTTTATATTGATAAATAATACTAACCGGAGGATCTACGCTACAAGTCAAAAAACAACCGAGTTATGAACTTTTGAAAAAACTGAATTTTGGCCGGTTTTTTCCAATTTTCCCTTAGACTGAGGGTCTGATCGAGTCGTCCGACCTCTCATTTTTTTCGTCTTTTCATTTTCTACAATAAGACTATTGACACCATCACGATTACTCTGATAGTTTGAATTTTATAAGCAAAAAACTAAAAAAACTCGATTTTTTGCATAAAATTGTTAATAACAAAGATATAAATAATAAAGTCGAGTGAAAAACATATCACTATATCATGTGGAACTATTTGACAAACAATGACGGAGCTGGTTTCTTCTAACACTTTTTGCACAAAATGCTCACTCTAAATCTCTGTCGCTTGGCCTAATGGAGTAAAAAGGTCTATTAAGAAAATAAGATTTTGCTCGTTTCCGAAAATGGGCCAAGGAAGTTATAGAGCTTGATTCCTCTGGAAGGTGATTGTAAATTTTCTTAGCATTGTGAATGATGGACTCGTTTGTTAATTCAAAAGAAGGAATAGGGAGGTGAACATGATGTCCCGAAGATCTGGTGGAATACCCTTGCTGTGACACCGAGGGTACGGCATGAAAATACTTATGAATCAAGCACACAGATTCAAGTCGTTATAAAGCAGGAAGCGTCAAAATTCCATTTTTCTTGAAGTAAGGTTTGCAACGAGCCCTATTTCTCAGTACAAATATGTAACCAGTTACTCTCTTCTGAAATTTGAGAAAGGTGTCAAGTTGTGAAGAATTACAAGAACCCCAGAAGGGAATACCATGACGAAGATGATATTCGAACAATGCAATATAGGCAATTCTTGTAGATGCCGTATCTAATTCACTTGAGATGAATTTAATGGCGAAACAGGCTGATGATAATTTTTCAGCTAAGGCATGCTGTGAAGATTTGAGATTATTGTCGATAAAGAGGCCTAAAAACCTATCAGAATCGACTATTTCAATGGCATGGTCTTGCAGGAATAGATCCTGGGAGTTATCCCTATAAAACAAGGCGATGGTTTCATCTACATTGAAGCAAAGTATGTTTGCTTCAGACGACTTGCTTAATCTAAGATCAATTGTCATAATCTGATCTGGCTGAAGGAATTCATCTTCAGATCTCATAGTCCGTTTCCTCAAGGCAATTTGGCATTTTTCAAACTAATTTGAATAAGTGAAGCAGACAGAAGCAGATGCGGACTTCCAGCGGTGCAAATAGATCATTAACTTCTCATCTAAGGATTATTTAAATAGAAATATATTTATTATAACAATGGGCTTGATTTGGTTGAAATAAGTTCATTAACTCGACATATGTTCCGGGCTATCCCATTACCAAGAGCTAATCACAAACTAAGGTAGCAAATGTAATAATCAGCAGCAAGGTACTCAAGCATGTGTATCGAAATATTAAGGATATAGATCAGGGGTGCTCAGAATTAGAGTGCTGGCGATCTACCACAAAATATTTAGGTGAAAAGCGATCGACCAACTAAGTGTTACTAAAAAAAAACAAATACATTTGCAAGAATATGGTTTATTTTGCACTTCAAAACACTGTGCTGGCACGTTCTCGGTAGGGGGAAGAGGGGTCTTTGGCGGTGTTACCACGCCCTCGCGATCGACTCAGAAAGTTTCCGCAATCGACCGGTCGATCGCGATCGACCGTTTGAGCACCCCTGATATAGATGATCAAAAATTAGTTCCAATCAACTTCATGTCTTCAAATTAAGTCACAAGATTTGCTGCAATATGTTGAATAAATACAAAATGAAAGCTGTAAGTAGGAATGAAAGTAATTTGGGTTTCCTATTTGTTAATGACGAGGAAAAAACATTGACAAACAAAAAATTTAACAATTTTCAGCGTTGAACGCTTGTGATGGCAATAAAAAACTCGGGTTTGTAGTTAACAATTTATCACTGCAGGGTCATACAATGTACCAAGTTTGAAGTTGTAAGTAGCGTTTTTTTTGAGATATGCTTAAAAAACTGACTTAACGGCATCATCTTCAGAAGCCTCTAGCTCCTTTAGGAGGAAGTTTGGGATAAAGTTAAATCAGGTTAAATGACCATAAACAAAACACATCTAATATCTGTGGTTTGCGGATGGAAGGAGAGTTTCTGGACAGACTGTATATTCCATTTATCACTATGAAAAAATTTAAATAGTTGTTTTCAATTTGAAAATAATTCCAATTTCAATCAAAAATAGTAATTTTCAAAGAATTAAGCTATTTTACTTAATTTACCGATCTATTTTTTCGGACGCTCGAGTTAACTGCAGTTACGTTATCCTGAACCGAATTTGATTCTAGATGAAGAGATCTTGATGATAGGCTGAAAAAGATTGACCCTATTTCCGGTTGGATAATCGTATCCGGTTAGCTATGGTCGACGTATCGGCCAAATTACCCACCCCGCCCTGCCGATCTGAACTAAACGACATTTAAAATGTCACCGAGTTACTTCGTTTGCGCGCAACCAGACAGACGATGATCGTATCAATTATTTAGAATATTTTCAAATGGAAAGAAGTGATCCATTGTTCATTTTTAACTATTATACGATAATAGAAAAGACTGTCAACGATTATACGATAATAGGAAAGACTGTCTATTCGTTTGAAAACTTCTTTTTGTCTCGGGACTCTTTTAATGATTTCAAAATTGGGCGGTACATAAAAAAGAGGAAAAAACAGGTTGAATTATATTCGGGAAAAACAGCTTAAAACAATTTATATTATTAAAAAAAATTCGCGCAGTGTGTCGTGCTTGAGAAAAAAAGTTGAAACCAACGAAGAAACATACCCCTATATATATATATATATATATATATATATATATATATATAGGGGTATGTTTCTTCTTTATTCTATATATATATATATATATATATATATATATATATATATATATATATATAAATATATATAATCTTATTGATAACTATTAGCAATAACAGGCTTGTTGAATCTTAAAAAACTCGATTTTATTAAAAAGTTGACGTTTCGCCACGACATTCGTGGATTTATCAAAACTTTTGAAAAAATTGAAATTTCTTTGACATTTATTGGTTTGAAAAAATTTGAATAGAAAAAGACTACTATGTTTCAAAGAAATTTCAATTTTTTCAAAAGTTTTGATAAAGCCACGAATGTCGTGGCGAAACGTCAACTTTTTAATAAAATCGAGTTTTTTTAAGATTCAACAAGCCTGTTATTGCTAATAATTATCAAGAGATTAGAAATAGTTCACAGGCAACAACAATTCGAATAAATAAATAAATATATATATATATATATATATATATATATATATATATATATATATATATATATATATATATATATATATATATATATATATATGTATGTATATATATATATATATATATATATATATATATATATATATATATATATATATATATATATATATATATATATATATATATATATACAGGGTGTAACATAAATACGTAAAAATATTCAAGTGACGTATTCCTGAGATAATTTAAAGAAAAATGTTCGTATAAACTTGTGTCTGGAAGTGCTCGGTTTCGGAGATACAAGGTGTTGAAATAGAATTTTTTTTGTTCGTTTTTAAAAAATAACTTTTGCAAAAAATAAGTTATTTGCACATAATTTGGTACCCTGGGTTCCTTTGAAGTGGGAAATCATAATTTCGTATTAATTTTTATGTAGCACCTAGAAGGCGCTGCGTACGCTGTCAATATTTATGTCAAGTTTCCCTAACTTTTTTAACAGTAAACTTTTGGCGCTTTTCATGAAAAAACCTTATTACTAATAAAAAAGGTACACTTCCTCAAAAACGCTGGATGTGATCGTTTTCGAGATATTTACAACTATATCGATGCACGTTACTAGGTGGAGTTGGAGGCTCCGTGGCTGAGAGGTTATAGGTAGCGCTATGCCGTCTTCGTTGACGGAGTTGGTGGGTTCGATTCCCACCGTATTCCTGGGTTTTTGTATGCGACCGATTTAAGTGGTTCCCCTCATTTATTAAAGTGATGGCTAAATGTCCAAGTTGACGAAGCCAAAATTGTACGGAGGTCGGGCACGTGTGAGAGGGCACACGTCCCACCTCTTTTAAAAAAAAAAAAAAAAGGTGGAGTTGCTGAGAACAAAAAGTAAATGGTAGATCTCGTCAAAATAAGCAACTTTTTTCTCATGAAATGTTTATCAAAATATTATTCGTTTTCAAGATACAGATGGTTGCAATTTTCCTGAACAAAAAGTTATTTTTAAAAAACGAAAAAAAAATTTCAATATCAACACCCTGTATCTCCGAAACGAAGCATTTATGGACACAAGTTTATATAAAAATTTTTGTTCTCAAAATTGTCTATATATATGTATATATATATATATATATATATATATATATATATATATATATATATATATATATATATATATATATATATATAAATATATATAAATATATAAATATATATATATATATTTATATATATATATATATATATATATATATATATATATATATATATATATATATATATATATGTATATATATATATATATATATATATTTAATTTTTTTTTTTTCTTTTTCGAAAATCGTTGTAGGAGGTCTAGAACGGATAAAAAAACTACCCCTTCAAGTGCGGGGGTACGAACCTGGGTCCTCCCGAATTGTGATAAAAGCCCACTATGATTATATCATCAGCATCGAATTATTTTCAACATGTGACTTAAAATTGCATTCATGAATTCATCCTTCGCAAACTTTTTTATTTTCACCCGAAGCGAAAACTCTCGTCAGGTTACTTCGAAACGTAGTGATCGAGTATAGTACGTATCATAGCAGTCTTATCTGGGGCTCACGTGATCGCATCAGGTTCGTATTTTATTAAGGAATACATAATGATAAAGCTAATTTAAGGCTGAGTGGTTTACGAGGGGGTCGTAAACATTATTATAGAGAGCGTTGTATCGCAACGTACACGCATTGATGGTGTTGATTTTGGTTACGGACAAAGGATCGTCGGAGGCTGTTTGTTTTGATGGCGTACGAGTATGAAGGATTTGTGCTGGCACTCGAGGGAGATAAGGCCGAGATTGAATTTTTATTCTCTTTAATGGCGATTCGTCGACTTTGAAGTGATGGAACACAATACGTGCATAGGGAATATAGTGTTCATTGAATTTAATTGGCATTTACTTGGTGAAAGTTCATATTCATAACTTGAAGAAATTACAGTAAAATAAAGAAATTACAGTAAAATAGAGAAATTACAGTAAAATACAGTATTTAATAGTTAACATACTTGGGCAAACCTTCCGAAAGGGATTCCCAACAGTTGATTTTGTGGAGACTATTTTCTAACTGTAATATATTATAATTGTGATTAAAGGTATGGTTTTCTTGAATAGGATGGCACGCATAATTAGAGTCAGTTTTCTGCTTAATATAGCTACGTTGGTGTTCGCGTATTCGAGTTTTGAAATTTCTAATTGTACGTCCTATACAGAATTTTCCACAATCGTTACAGTCTAGTTTATAAACACCAGTACGTTCATCTCTATGAATTTTAGATTTGTTGTTTTTAATCAATTTTCCAATGCTATTATTGGTTTTATATGAAATTTTGTTTTTGAAAAAATGATTTCAGGTTTTCGGAAGGTTTGCCAAGTATTTTAAACTGTTAAATACTCTACTTTTCTCGGATATAAGTTGTTTGAATTTCTGAAATTGCCATTTTGTATTTTTTCCTCTGAATGAGGCTGTGAATCATATTAGGTGAATAACCATTATTTACTGCTATTTGTTTTATTAGATTTTTATTTCAACCTGTGAAAATGTGGCCAAAGCTGCGAATAATTCATTGCCGGAGAAATCCAGAGTCGTATACGACAAGGATTATGATGTATTTAATCAATGGAAGTTGCTTCATTTCTCCTCGTACAATGAGCGGACGTTATGATCCATAACGTCCGCTCATAACGCCCTAGGGTATAATTAGTGTATTTATAGCAAGCGTATCTAAGGTAAAATCAACAAATAAGTAATATACAAGTGAAAAATAAAATTTATTCAATTAACATTCACTCATCTCTAATCTTGCCAAGATATTTGAGAAGTTGATTCACAACAGACTATATAAATTCTTGATAAAAAACAAAATGATTAGTGAAAAACAATATGGTTTTCTAAAAAATAAAGGTACACTAAATGCACTAGAGAAAGTTTTACAGTCTATATATACTAATTTAGATAATAAAAAGAAAATAATAGCTACTTTTATTGATTTGAGCAAAGCATTTGACACAGTGGATCATAAAATCCTATTTAAAAAAATGGAATTGATGGGAATAAGAGGTGTACCTTTACAATTGCTCAAGGACTACCTAACAAATAGGAAACAAAGAGTAATATTAAATGGTACAAAAAGTATAAGTAAGGTAGTTAAGATAGGTGTTCCTCAGGGCTCGGTGCTGGGTCCGCTGCTCTTTTTAATTTATATCAATGACATTTTCAACTATTGTGAACATATTTTTGCATATGCGGATGATACTGTAGTACTGAGCTTTGAGGACAAATGGGATGAATCAGCAAGATTAATGAATATATACCTAAGTCAACTGAATCTTTGGTTCTGTCAAAATAAATTAACTTTGAATATAACTAAAACCGAATACGTAACTTTTGGATGCTACACAGACAGTGTACCTGAGTTATTAGTAATAAAAATTAATGAAAACCAAATAAACAGGAATACTAATGTTAAATATCTGGGGATAATTGTAGATTTTAATCTAAAATGGGATTTGCATATCCAAAAAATAATAAGCAAAATAAGATACTTTCTATATATTGTTAAAAAATTGCAACATTTACCTCTAAAAATACTTGTCTTGATATATTATGCATATGTTTATAGTATAATAAATTATGGATTAATCATATGGGGAGGAGCTTATAAAACTAAGTTAAAACCGTTAGAGAAAATCCAGAAAAAGTTCAAAGATATCCTGAAACTAGATACACTATTAACAATAGAACAAATGTACATTAGTAGATGTATATTATTTCATTATGAAAACTTAAAGATGCAATTTATGAATTCTGTGAGCAATACTAGATATAAAAAACTGCCTATCCTGTCATATGATTTAACTCTTGCTAAACAAAGTTCTGTTTATACTGCTATCAAATTTTATAATATGTTATCTAATGATCTTAAAATAGGAAATCCTAAAAAGAGAAACTTTGTTGATAAATTGAATAAATATATAGTAGAGAAGGAACTTGTGAGGAACTGAATGAGACAAAAGAAATAAAAGCAAATTACAGGTGTACTTTAATCAATAATCATAATAAGAAAAAAAAAATTGGAACAGTTTAGATTGTTTAAGTAACTTAGCTTTAGTATAGTTTTTTTTTTGTTAAGTTAGATGTAAGTTACCTGCTCCTGTGCACAGAGGATACAAGCCTCTCTACAGGTTTTATGTATATTTGCTCTGATGAGTATGTACAAGCAGTTTTCAATAGATAGATTCAATAGATTCAACATGAATAACAACAATTCACAAATTTCCGAATATACGTCATACGTGCCTGTGCACATGAACCTTCGGAGAAATAGCGCGCCCACGACCTCCAAAGGGGGTAATCGCTTATCTCTGTGCTAGAAGGCCGGTAAGGGACGCCATAAAGTCCCTCCTCGACGTCTGTTGTTTATGGTCGCTTTATCGCGCTTCCGGCACGCTTTCTAGGACACGTCGTAGTTGATACATTTCAACCCTTGGACTCTCTGGGTTTTTTCATTTTCCACCGTATTCGGATTAGATGGAACCACTAACGATGCTTTAATTAATATTCGTTCGCGCTCCAGGTGTTTTAATCATATTTGCTGCAAGGTACATGTGTTGATTTCACAAACGATTTATTTTTTGGTACGCATCGATATCCGAACAATTACTAACTTTCATTCGAAATATTCACGAGAAATAATGGTTTTATAATTTTATACTGTTCGTTCCTGCGAAAAAATTCTGAAACATTGCCTTACCTTCTTGATATTATATGGAAATCGTTTTTCACATAATATAAAAGTATGTTGTAGGTTTAAAATGATCGTTATTGCGCATAGTTCATATAGTTCTTTATCTACACGTAAAATGTTAACATGGAGATTTTTGTAGACGTATAAATCTGATTATTTTTTTCGTATGATTTTCAACCAATCAGAACGATCAATTTAGTTATGTCACCTTGTATAATTTCGACAATTCCACTCATGTATAATAATTCCCATTCGAGAGAACGAAAATCGTAGTTTGCTATCGGATAAATAGGAAGGAACAGAAATGCAAGTGGAAAAAAATGTCGGATAAATTACGTAACCTTACCAACGCTAGCAATTATTCGTTTAGCAAGCGTTGCATCAGTTTGACAATTGTAAATGTCGAAAACAGAATTTTACAACAAATACCTAATATTCCAGTAAATATGTTGAGATTTGGAAATATTTGCGAGGCAGAAATAATAAGGGAGATCGAAAAATCAACTCCTGAAAATACAAAAAAAAGTCATTCTTCCATTTGGAATCAATTTAGCGAATTTTGTAAACAACGAAACTTCAATTTGGAAACCGAACAGTCAGTGGAAAATGAGGCAGGAATATTGATGGACTGTGGCTTTAAAATGAAGAAACAGAATGGGAAAGATTATAAAGAATACGTGGTGAAAACAATGTGGAACACAACCGCGAAAATGTTGCAAACCATGTATTTCGAAAAATTTAATGTTACTTTCAATCCTTTCACTGATTTGGCATTAACAATAATTCATGGAATTGTCGTACCAAATACCACGCGAGCTCAGATTTAGCAGGATATTTTTGGTGGTTGTGTTCTCATACTTTCATTGGCAATTTAACTCGATCTGTTCAGACAAAATCATTCGAGCTACGCTCTCGTGATTTTTTCAGAACAGCTCTCGTTAAATTGCCAATGAAAGTAAGTATTCGAAAACAGCGACGAAAAAATATCCGGCTAAATCTGAGCTCTAGTGGTATTACCCCCGACAATACCTGATTATGCATAGAGTAGCTCTACCAATTGAAAATTTTACAATAATTTAGTTTCCATAGTAACCCCATCGACATCAATACACAAACTAACAGGACCGTCAAATTTTGACGTTTATCAATAACTTTTCGAAAATGTGGAGATTCGGAGATTTTCTACTTAGTTCAAAAGAAATACGGTTATACATCTCAAACTTTCTGTATAATTACGAATCGTGTCAGTTTGACAGGTTGTCGTGTGTCAGTTTTTTATATATGTTAATATTTTATTAACTTCAATCACTTAATAATTATGTTTATTATGCACAAAAATAAGTATCACTACATATAAATAAATAAAGTACATTCTAAAATCAAAACAGAAATTGACGCATCAATTGTTGCTGGTATATCCTAATATACCTATGCGGCGTAAACTTCAACAGTAATTGTAATAACATAATATATAATATGAAATATAAAAGATATATGCAATTAATCAAACATAGATACATACATTAATTTCAGACAGCTGTTCATTAATTCAATTAATAATAATAATAATAATAAAATATACCGCATCCACGTGTTATTTAGATTCTTCTTCTTCGTTATTCATTGTCATTCAAATCAATTTTTTTAAATCTTTCAATATTTTATCAACTTCAATCGCTTAATAATTTTGTTTATTGTGCACAAATATAAATATCACTACATATAAATAACTATACATGCATCAAACTGTTGCAGGTATACCCTAATATATGCGGCGGTACACTAATAATCTCGAAGTTAAATGTGCGCATAGTACGTTGCGCAAAGGAACGTTACACTTTTAGTTAACGCTCGATTTTACTTCTCATGAAATTTTCATGCATAGTTCAATTCTAGTTTCGGAAGAATGTGGAATGAAAATAACCAAATTATCATTCATTCACCACTACAAAAAATTACAAAGAATTACAAATTTTTGTACGAGGTTTATCAAGATGCCCAGACGATATAAAATATTTTATTTGTCAAAGTACTTCCGGATATTGAAAATCCTGTTTATTTTAACATTTTTGTATTTTGAAGTGAATTTTAGATCAACTCTATCCGTCAATTATATCTCAACATTTTATAGTTGTCCGAGTTATTCTGGAGAAATTAATACATTTAATGAATTTGCACACATTCGTTTAACAATTTTTCGTAATCCCATACTGTTATTTTGATTTAACGGTATTCAGATGACAATTGAAAAGTCAGTGTTAACGGCCGCCGGCCGTTATAATTTTATAACGGCCGGCGGCCGTTAAGAAATCACGTGTTCGAATATTCATTTCAAAACATCATTCTGGTTACAATAAAAATTATAATAAAACTAACTATTTATTTATTTGAAAAGTAATTTGACAATTGCTATTATTTGAAATGTCTAAGTTATTGATTAGAGATTTACCATCTATAGCAACAGTTTTTGAACTTGTTGTCGGTGAAGCCTCATTATTATGAAAAAGTTGTCTCGTTATCTTCATTCTCTTCGAAACTGAATTTTCAATATACGACTCCGCCACCGCAGAGGAGTCCCAACCTCCAAGTTCTTTTACCGATAGTAGATCGCCACCATTTTCTACAAGCATGGTAGCCGAGGATCTGCGAAACGAGTGCCCTGTGACAAAATTTTTGATTTCTTTGGGTTGTATCCATCAGACTTTCGTCTCAAGAATAAAAATAATTTTCCAAATCTGAAAATACATTTCTGTTGATAATACTCTAATATGGTTTAAGATTTAAAATAACTAACCTTGAAATGTGAATGTTGTCATAAACTCTCAAAGCAAGTTTCAACATTGAAATCTTCGTCCACAGCGAGTTGGGAGAATAAACCTTCGATTTTCCTTCGCATAGGCTAATAAAACATCCTCATTAACCACCTTTACATTCTTGCTATTACGCCAATTTTCAAAATTTTCATATTCTTTTTTATACCGCTGTTGAGTTATTGCCGGCAGTAAATCAACACTCGCTGCACATGATTCTTCCAATATTTCAAAAGGAATTTCATTTTGTTCCTCAATTTCATCCATAGTCGTCGTTACAGCGAACTTGCGAAGACAAAAAACTGACGTTGTTTATAAAATTGCCAAAACAGTTCCATGACAACAGAGTGCACGACGTTGGGATTTTTTTTCAGAATTACGAGGTACGGGGTTTGTTTTTTCTTCGAAATCAAAATGTAATCTTCCAACGGGATTACGAAAAGTCTTTAACGACACACGACCGATACGCAAATAACGGATTCGGTTAGTTATAATCCTCGGCTGCGCCTCGGATTACAATATCCAACCTCATCCGTTATTTGCTACATATCGGCCTTGTTACGTTAATAACTATAACATAACAAGTCTGAACCTATACAACACATCTGAAGCGCAAAAAGACATCGAAACAAAAACAGAGACGCAATGGACCCCCGCTCTCCCTAACTTTTTCAATCCTCTAAAAACCATTCATCCCGTCTTGCTTTCACAAAGCGCGAAAGACGATAAACAATTCATTGCCAGCGATGAAAGTTGCCTTTTTTCAACTGCCCCTAGGACGGTTGCGTACCGTCCGTTCTAGATTCGATTGTCGGCTAGTGGTTTCACTCAATTTTCCCGCACGGGGGGAGGGTCATCGTCCGGCGTTGTTTTGCGGCCTGTCATAAACACTTCTCTCCGGACGGGCAGTTTTTGTCCGCTAGGGTCGGTCGAGGAACCCCGAAAATAAATGATCTTTCCCGCAAAAAATGCGACGCGGAAGTTTTGTTGAGTTTTCCCCCTGGGGGGTTAAGTACTCGTGAAATCGTGCCGTATTTAATGATATAATATCCTGAATTTTCAAGGCACGTTTTTCGCGTTGCCAACAAACTAATTTCCAAGGTATTCAACGATAAAAAACGAATTCATCACAAAGTTTCAGATTTATTGTGGAATTAAATCATTTTATCACTATTGCAAAGAAAGAGTGCAACAAGGTTCCTCATACTTTTAATATAGGTTACAGGCCACAAGACTGTAAAGAGGGGTCTTTGTAGTCGATTCGCTGTTACTGAAGAAGTATTGAAAGACTCACAATCAATATTACGACCTGATATACAACGATAAAAAATAAGGAATGTATGTAAATAAAGAGGCAACAAATATAATGAAAAAAAAGAGAGTGAAAAAATTTAAGTAATAATTGAAGGATATACAGGTTATAAGTTTCGTATATTCAGCAGTACATACCTATTAACTTAACCTAACCTTATGGAAAACAAGAGGAAAAATAGAAAAAAAAATATGAAAAAGTAACTGAGATAATTTGAAAAGTAACTTCAGGCTTCAATGTGGGACATTAATATAAATGAATGATACTCAAAAATCGTGATCCAGGTGGTCCAAAACGGATTTAAAAACCATCTGGGACTTCACTGTAGACTCGATATACCTACCTAATACAATAGTTTATTTTCGGGGAAAATACGGCAGCTTTCCAATGGAATCGAAAATGCCCAGTATGGCGAAACAAATTATAAGTTTGATTAAATTCGGGCAATTTGTATGACGAAGTTTTATCGAGTTTGGAATTGAACGTGGATTTTCTGTATTTTACATCCCGTCTGTGTCCCATCGGAGTCTGTACTTGTATATAACGCGGAGTCTAGACATGTTATTATATGAATATCATCAATTTTGATTTGTACATAAATTCGAGAAATTTCGGATTATCGATAGAATTTTCCTCTTATATTTCGAGGTATCGATTGGGCTGTTATTCAAAATAACACCTGCGCCCCATCGAAAGAGTCCTTCGTTTAATTGAGTTTTTTCAAATGATATTACAGAAAAATAAGCAAGCGGGAGTTTCATGTTTTTTAAGTCAATAAAACATTTTTTCACAGAAAAACTACACCAAAATTAACATAATGGCCTCTCTATGATCGACAAATTTCGGAATATCCTTAGAATTGTCCTCTCATATTTCAAGGTATTGATTTGGCTATTATTCAAAATAACACCTGTGCCCCAATGAAAGAATCCTTTGTTAAATTGACTAGGTCAGTAAATTATTCTTTCACAGGTGAAAAATACACCAAAATTAACATAAGGGCCTCTCTGAAGTGTACTCTAGAAGTGATTGCACTTCTAGAGTACACTTAAATAGTGATTTAATACAAAACAGAGATTCAACGTATTTAAAATATATACCATCTATAATGCATATAAATATATCTACAACTTTAACAGGCTCTTGCACCGTTTTATTATAAAACGTCGTTAAACTAAACTTCGTTTAATTTCTAAACCACGTTTATTTTTCTGGTCGTTGCACCAAAGAATTATAACCGACCCATTGCTAAACTGCGTTTTTGTATTATTTTGGCTGAAACAGCGATGTACCTACATGAAGTAAAAAGAAGAAACAGAATTTATTTCTCTACTTTCCTAACCTAGTTTTAATAGTAAAGAAATTTTTTTGTGATTTGTATTAAATATGCATGAAATGGAAGATATTAATAAAAGGAAAAGGGGACCACACTGATACTTCTCAGATAGAGCGGGAAACTGTGGATGTATGAACTCCAAAAAATTGATCACTACTGTGCAAATGTCCACCATGGGCATACAATTTAAATGCTGAAAGTAGCTGATCCATGGGGGACAAGCTGTCATTCCTACGAAGTTAATAGGTTTAATAAGCACTCTACCCGTGATATCATATCAATAAATTTTTTTTGTGTGTATTTTTAAATATGGAGTGTAAATTTGCATTTATGAGTTAAATGAGTGCTTGTTCATTAGTATACATAAACTATAAATCCACGCCTTCAGTTCTGCTGGCCTTATTTTTTAACACCTAGACAGAATAACTGGCAAAATACCTATAAGATGATTATTGTTGATTGAACAAAAAGATCTATAACAATAATACAATATAATCGGATACCAATACTTTTCCATAGCTTGACGATTGCCAAGCATACATTTTTTGAAATAAATATGTCCACTGTTACAGGCTACCATATTCCAGGAATTCTAGAACGTCCAAGTTGTCGTTATAGATATCAAACTCATCATAAAACATTTTAAACAAAAATTCGAGTTTCCGCCAGCAAATATTAAATTTTTTAAGAAAAAATAAACCGTTCCTTATACAAATAACCTCAAAATTTACGTAAACTTCAAATTAAACATCGAAAATTGGGCGTTTAATTTATGCGGAGTTTAGGGCGTCTTAAACGCCGTTTATATTTTGGTGCAAGCGAAAATGTCAAATTAAACTCGGTTTACCATTAAACTTAGTTTAACAATATACGGTGCAAGAGCCTATAAATCACCTAATTACACCGATGCTTGAACCTACAATTAAAATACTGCTTTATCAGGTATGGTATAAGTATTTTCAAGAATAGGACTAACATTGAAATTTGACAGAAATAACATTTTCTTGATTTTCAACCTAGATAATAAAATTCGACCGGACGTCGTTTTTTTGGCGTAACACTCGTATATAGAGATTGTCCCAGATCAAACTTTACTATTTGGATATTTCGTTTGTATTTTCGGAAAAAATTCGAAAGATTTCGAATTCTAAGCCAAAAACGCCCATGCAGATATATAAACCAGGTCACTCCATGTATTATTTCATACGTTTCGACGTTAGTTGTCTTTCTCCAACTTCCTTATGTTCGGCGATCCTCATAATTATCTCGATAGAGCTAACCTCCTAAATCTTTTAGCTTATTAGGCAGTCACCGCGGGGGACCCGATTCGTCTCAGACATCCAGAAAAAATCACTGAATACCGACTGTATTATCCGAAGACCGACCGGTCGCGGCTAGCTGAGCTAGCTCTCGTTTCAATTCCAGCTCCTCGGCGCGCATGCACGCTCCCGCTTAATATGCATTACACATGCCGGCGATACGTATCTTCCCTGCTCTATGACAGATCGTGAATCACTAATGATGAACATCCTTTTTTTATAACGCCGAGGGGTAATCGTCATCTCGAATCTCGTCCAGATGCAGAGTGGCCAGATAAGCGGTTTCAATTTCGTCGCTCTTAGTTGTTTTCAGGTGGCCGGATCGAGAAAATCGTTCATTTTCGGTATCTGTTTACCGGATTTCCATCTGAGTATTTCATTTCATATTATGTAGTTTTCGAAAAATTGAAAAAGCGATATTTTTATTCGATTTGAAGATTTACATAATCACTTGCTTCGTAGTTCTAGGTATCACCTTTGATATTTTGAAGGGCACTTATAGTGCATGAGAAAAATCGTATGAAAGCTCCTGTGAAGCTGACGCTGAATTCGTTCAAAAGAATGTTGGAAGAGATTTTTCATATACTTACATGCTCTTTATTTGAGAGGAACAACTGACTGCGCAGTTTGAGTATTTATTAGGATTTACTATCGATTTTACTAAAAAATTCATGTTAATCAAAATATTCAGTTATAATATCACAAGAGCATCGAAAATAATCGATTATACCTCCGAGTCACGAGACGTATTTTGCGAAACATTTACGAGAGCGCAGCTCGAGTGATGTTTTAAGAAAATACGTCGAGTGACGAGGTCAGTATAACGATTATTTTCGTTTGCTCGATTGGTATTCGTTACGATTATATAACGAATAAAAAATATCAATTTTTTCTGACAAACGTCAAAACATCGTCAATATGATCACGCCGTCAAGGGTATATTCACTTATCAATACGCAGTAGTTATGCAAAATTCACGGATTCTATTGTTATTCATACATAAGTAAATTCGATGGACGATGAATCAACTCTGTGGTAGTTCATATTTATATTAAAAATTAAATAATAAGAAAACAACTAGTCTAAAAACCACAAAATGAAAATAACTTTTTATTCGACTAGTTTCCCATGTTACAGCATTATCAAGACTGAATACATAATTGCAAAGACATCGCTTGAAAATATAAGTATTTCGGTTCGGTACCTGTGGGTGGTAAAATGTAATCGATAGGTCCAAGTTATCAGAGATTTAACAGCGGGGAGTGGCTTAAGTCTAACTGGTCATTGAGAAGAATGTAATTATGGGATTTTTGGATCTTGTTTATTTCCATGGCTTCCAGGAAGTTCATTATCATACCTTTATCACAGTAATGAAGAATTTTTGGTTTGAAAGAGGATGAGATGTTATGTTTTTTTGACTCTAGATGTTCCCTAAATGCTGATTGTCCGTTTTTTAGATGTTCTTTTAGCCTGGTTTCAAAACATCTCCCGGTCTGACTTATATATGTTGAATTACATTCTTCACAGTCCATTCTATAAATTCCTGTTCTCTTCATTGGATCGACTTTTGACATTTTGTTATTAAAAATCATTCTATCCAATCTGCTGTGACTCGAAAAAGCAGTATTCAAATTATTATTTTCAAAGAATTGAATGATCTTCGAAGAGGGGATGTGCGTATAAGGGATGCTCACAAACTTTTGTACATTTTTGTTATTGCAGTATGGTCCATATAATTTCAAATTAATAAAATGTTTCTCTACATAATATATATATATATATATATATATATATATATATATACATAATACATAAGTTATATAATCAGTAGTAATACTTTAAGTACTTCAAAATAATCAGGTTATACATCTCAAACTTCCTGCATAATTACAAAGACTGTCAATTTGACAGTCAAAATAATCCGACCGCGAAGTGGGAGGATTATTCTGTCAAACTGACACGATTTGTAGTTATGCAACAAGTTATCGATGTATAACCGTATTTATTTTGAAGTACGCATTGTATTTGATACGATAATTCGTTGAGTGTATCAAGTAAAAATCTCCGAATCGACTCATTTCTGAACAGTTATTGATAAACGTCAACATTTGACGGTCCTGTTAGTTTTCGATGGGTAGAGCTACTCTATGTATAATCAGGTATTATCAGGGGTAATACCACTAGAGCTCAGATTTAGCCGGATATTTTTTCGTCGTTGTTTTGAATACTTACTTTCATTGGCAATTTAACGAGAGCTGTTCTGACAAAATCACGAGAGCGTAGCTCGAGTTATTTTGTCTGAACAGATCGAAAATATCCTGCTAAATCTGAGCTCGCCTGGTATTTGGTACGACAATTCCATGGATTATTGTTAATGCCAAATCAGTGAAAGGATTGAAAGTAACATTAAATTTTTCGAAATACATGGTTTGCAACATTTTCGCGGTTGTGTTCCACATTGTTTTCACCACGTATTCTTTATAATCTTTCCCATTCTGTTTCTTCATATTAAAGCCCCAGTCCATCAATATTCCTGCCACATTTTCCACTGACTGTTCGGTTTCCAAATTGAAGTTCCGTTGTTTATAAAATTCGCTAAATTGATTCCACATGGAAGAATAACTTTTTTTCTGTATTTTCAGGAGTTGATTTTTCGATCTCCCTTATTATTTCTGCCTCGCAAATATTTCCAAATCTCAACATATTTACTGGAATATTAGGTATTTGTTGTAAAATTATGTTTTCGACATTTACAATTGTCAAATTGATGCAACGCTTGCTGAACGAATAATTGCTAGCGTTGGTAAGGTAACGTAATTTATCCGATATTTTTATCTACTTGTATTTCTGTTCCTTCCTATTTATTCGATTAAACTACGATTTTCGTTCTCTCAATTGGGAATTATTATACATGAGTGGAATTGTCGAAATTATACGAGGTAACTTAACTAAATTGATCGTTCTGATTGGTTGAAAATCATACGAAAAAAATAATCATTATATTATTTCAACTGTTGTTCATTATCAACAAATAAAGTGCCTCATCAATCCGAATCCCTCAATACCCATTTAGTCAAATCGACAAATGAGTCTCAATCCGTTTTATAGTACCTAATCTACGTCACGCATCATCTCGACGACCCGTCAACATCCCGATAAAGACTAATGTTCTTTTAATCGCCCGCTTCAAATGAGGAAGTACACATTACAATGAAATTATTTTGTTGCAGATACCACGCCGACGCACGTCAACAAGAACTGAATAAATCCCGCCGTCCGACCGCAACAAAGTAACCCATATAATCCCGTTCCGATAAACGCGGATTCACAATAACGCACACAAAGGGGCCCCTTCAATCGTCGAAGACAATATAATCGATGAATTATTCAATGTTTACTTACTGGTGAAAGAAAGCGCGAGACCGAGACGGAGATAGCTCCCGACCTTAGCAGTTTTAATATAAGGTCATCGACCATGCATTTCTCTCTTTAGAAACATCATCATAGCGCCCTCGCCATGGATGAAAATAGTCACGCCTGTACCTCTACGAGAGCTCGGCGCGATGCGACGTCCAGTTATCACGACGGCGGATTCGTAGGTTTTTCGGAAAACGGAAAACGCGCGCTGTCTCACTAACGCCGGTCTCGCGGTTAAGCGGAAAATTATCGGTTGTGATACCTAATATTCCGTCCGTACTAGTTTTAACGACACAGTTATCGGTTTATGATGGTCACGTGATTCGTCCCGCGGCGGGAAAAATGGACGACGACAACCCTTCGAGGAGACTGAGTCAGGTGTTCGACCCGCTGTCCAGGCTGGGCGAGTTGACCAGGCTCTCCCACTCGACGCCCTCTTCGCCGAGGTTGCTGCCTAGGCGGAACAGGGATGGGGGAGCGGGCGGTTCGACCCTCGTCGGAGGTTTCGAGGTTTTGGAGTGCGGGTCGGGTAGGAGCTCGGAGGGCGGCGGGGTTAACTGGCAGGAGAGGTGTTTGGAGCTGCAGTTGGAGTTGCAGAGGAGCAGGGCGCAGGCGACCAGGAGCCGGGATATGCTCAGAGAAAAGGTGAGTGTGGTGTTGCGTATGGTGTCGTATGAATATCAGAGTATCTCATGAAGACGTTTTGGATTCTCGTATTTTATCAATTTCCACGGAATATAGCGGAGAAATACTCAAACCCTTATAGACCGAGAGATACTGGAAGGATTTGTGAAGTCATTTCTTACAGTATTGCGCTTTTCTATATATATATATATATATATATATATATATATATATATATATATATATATATATATATATATATATATATATATATATATAATACAAGCCGAAAAATTGAATCCAGTCTACAGCAAAAACCATATTTTTTAAATTTCTGAAATTTGGTGGGAAGTTAAGTCTGATCATGTAGATTCCCACTAAGACGGGGTTTTTTAAAATTCCGCCGTTAAGGGGTTGAAAAAGGGTAAAACGTGTTTTTTGATGTTTCTCGCAAAATAATGGACTTAGCGATCCCGTTCTTCCACTAAAATGTTAAGTAAAATTAACTCTAGAAAGTGTTTTCTCAGTTTTTTGAAATTCCATCATTTAGGGGTGCAAAAGGGGTAAGTCTGTTTTTTTATATTGGCTATTTCCGGCAAAATAATCGACTTAGCGATTCCGTTCTTCCACTACAATGTTCCTTATAATTTTATTAAAAAACCATTTTCTGCATTTTTTGATGTTGTATCATTTAGGGGTTGAAAGAGGGTGAAATGTGTTTTTCGTATATTGGCTATTTTTGGCTGAATCTCGCAAAATAATGGACTTAGTGATCCCGCTCTTTCACGAAAATATTAAGTAAAATTAACTTTAGCAAGTAGTTTCTCAGTTTTTTGAAATCCCATCATTTAGGGGGTGAAAAAGGAGTGAGTCTGTTTTTTTTTATTGGCTATTATTTATATTGAAAATTTTAATTTAATACATGTTAACAAATTGGATTTTTATACAAATAAACAAATGATTTGATAAATGTTATCCTTTTTTTAATTGTCTTCACCATGCTCGAAAACCATAAAGCGCCACGAGTACGTGTTTAAAAAAAAATTATTAAAATATGAATTTTCCCAATTACGAATATGAACTATATCTTAATAAATTCATACGTATACATATATGGATACGCGGGCGAAGCCGCGACGGGTCCCGCTAGTAGTTCATATACGTAACAAATTGAAGGAAAATGGTGTTCTTACCAACAATTTCTTTCACAAAATCTCAATTTATCGGTATTTTAACAAAAAATGGACGCTCGCTATATGCCATACTTCTCCGGTGGGTGTTAAGGCCCGCCATACTTTTTTGAAAATGTTTTTTTTTAATTTTTTTAAAACTTATTCCTTACGGGCTGATTTTTTTATAAACAATTGTTTTCTATTAATCTTGTACGAAAATCACCACGCCATACCATTCCGACGATACCAAATACTTGCCATACCTCCTCTAGCATGTAATTTTTCAAAATTCGAAAAACCATTTCTTTCACCTTAAAATTTGTTCTAGTAGTTGTTTTCATGATTGGAAACATAATTTTTATAATGTCATACCTGTAGAGTGGGTGATATACGTACAATGTAATTAAATAATTGTAAAATTTCATGCAACATTCGAACAATTTCTCACAGTATGGCACTTCACGATAAGTATGGGATAAATTCGCTTGAATCATACTTTTTATGAACTTTCCGAAAATTTAAATGCCATACTATAAAAAATCGTTTCATTTATTTATTTATTTTTACATCGCAGCGTGTGTATCACGGTCTTTCTTGTCAAGGTCACAGTATGACGTATTTTTTTAACTAATAATATTATCGGATGTATTCTGTATTGGAACAATCTGATTTCATTCATGCCATACTGTGAAAAATAATTTTACGGCTTCTGTAGGCGTGTTTTAAAAACGGTTAAAAAATGCCATTTTTCAAATACCTATGACACCACTTTTGTACTGCACTAGAAGTATGGCGAATATGATTTTGTCTCACTGTATCATAAACTGACCACGATTTAACTGCCATACTGAAAGAAATAGTTTTTCGAATTTTAAAAAATTACGTGTTTGAGGGGGTATGGCGGATATTTTAGATCGTCGGAATGGTATGGCGTAGTGATTTTCGTACAATATTAATTAAAAACAATTGTTTCAAGAAAAAATCAGCCTGTAAGAAATAAATTTAAAAAAATTAAAAAAAAAACATTTTCAAGAAAGTATGGCGGGCCTGAATACTCATCGGAGAAGTATGGCATATAGCGAGCGTCGGATTTTTTGTTGTTGAAATACCGATAAATTGAAGAAATTTTGTGAAAGGAATTGTTTGACACCTCCGGATTTTCGAGTAATTTCAATTATTCTGCAATTGCGACCCGCGCACCACCGGTAAGAACATCATTTTCCTTCAATTTATTACGTATATGAACCCCCCTTGTGACGGTTAAATTTTCCGAGTCTGCTATAGTTAGCAATTTTCGTATCTTTGTTAGTAAGTAAACCCTTACACATTCGGTGAAACGTCCTTGAGAATTTGATAGCACATTGAGAGGAAGATATTGCATCTGGCAAATTCAATCATTTTCCGTTTACCTTTGCTTGTGAACACTTCACAGTTAGTGAGATCACATACCGAAGGCGAAATTGCATTTTTATAGTTTTTTGATTGTGGATGTGCCATACTATGTAAGTAAATGCAGTACATAAGTTTTCTGGCCACGCAATGATGCAAAAATACTTTTCTTTCAGTGAAGCTATAATTCAATAGAGGATATTCGAACATCCATTTCAGTTTGTACTTCAGATTTTCTTTTCCATTTCAACCTTAACTTTGGTTTCAACTCAAAAATTTGATTGGACGCTCAACAGCTAAACCTGCCGATTGATAAGAGGTTGTCTTTTTGCCATAATTTTT
Source organism: Cynegetis impunctata (assembly GCA_030704885.1). Taxonomy (NCBI): domain Eukaryota; kingdom Metazoa; phylum Arthropoda; class Insecta; order Coleoptera; family Coccinellidae; genus Cynegetis; species Cynegetis impunctata. Next base: position 96,120 of record JARQZK010004357.1, on the reverse strand, counting down.
CATAGATTTACTTCAAGTCGGGGTAAGTCGATTTATACCTTTAATTTGACGCTGAATGCAGAAGCCTACGTTGCCAAGTGTATCCGCATTCCTGTTATCTCAGGACCACTTGAACACTCTTAGTTGCCTCATCCCGAAGGAAGTGGGAAACTTAATTCAAAAATAATATTTTTTTTGTGTATAACAACTAGCTATTTATAATTTTATCCTGTATTCACCTGCTTCGAAGTTCTGTATTATAAGTCTAAGATTTCGACTTGTTTCATTTTTCGTATTTTTATGAACTTACTAAGAACTATTTCTCATTTCTCATTACTTGAATGCAATTATAAAAATTACGCGGCGCCCATAGGTCCCACCACCCAGTGCCTCCGACGAAAAGCAAGCCGACGGCCCCTTTTTAGGGTATACCCTTAAAGCGCCATACTGTAAGAAATTACTTCACAAATCCTTCCAGTATCTCTCGGTCTATGAGTACCTCATGAAGATATATTGGATTCTCGTATTTTATCAATTTCCACAAGAATATAGCGGATAAATACTCAAACCCTTAATCCAATTCGAGCTCACCAAGTCGCTGAAAGTATGGAGAAACATGATCTCAGAACGGCGAGGAACATATAAATCTGATCGCTTCATTTTGAACCCTCTGAAGCTATTTAAAGGCAATCACACACGTAATTAAATTAATTATCATACACTACCACTATTTAAAAAGTTCAATTGAAACGCATTCGAGTTTTTTCCCGTAAATTTCGAACTGGCACAAGAAGCCATTTCCATGTATCCCGCGGGATATTTCGAAACTTTCGAACGAAATTCGACCCGAAACAGGAAACCATTACATATTTAAAGACCCCCACGTCAGTCGCTTTAACGATATCGAAACGGCAAAAGGCATATTTCAAATATATCAACTTGGGATAATACAAAGACATAAATATTTAAACGGCCCCCTTTTCATTATTTATGGATCCTGGAATATCTGGATGCGTATCGCGAGGGGACATCGCGCTCTTCGTTGGCCTTTTTATCCTCCAGGAAGACTTCGTGGCATTTCAGAAATGAGAAAAACTAGACAAGATATCCTATTCGGTATGGCGAATAAAGCATCTTGTACGAATGGCTAAACAATTGGAAACCCCGAGGAAGCATTAAAAGAGAACGATCCCAAAATTTTATATTCAGGGCTCTATACTCGGTATATAATTTTCAATCAAATCTCACGTACCCTGAATGCTTGGAACAAATTTATAAAAATTTGTTCTATTCACATGTGAATGTAAACATTTGATATCACAAAGGTAATAGCTATTTATGTAACAAGTTGCGAAATGAATGTGTTTTAAGCACGGGACGCAGAATTGTCCAACGAGGCGAAAGCCGAGTTGGACAACGCGTCCAGTGCTTGAAACACCATTTTCGCAACGAATTTCATACAAGATTTTTTGTGAAAGCGGAGAATTCGATTTTTTCATGCGTTTATTTGTGTTTTAAACATATTCAAAAGTGAGCTGATGATCTGTTTCTAAGACATTGTTTATGCATTTTTTAATGTTAAGGTTCTGTCACCTTGAAACGTCGCGTTCCTACAAAGTTTTGTGAAAAAAACTTCAAAAAAAATGAAGGACACCCTACTGCGTAGCACTAGGAATGATAAAACCCCTCGGCGCATGAGCATGTCGTCAATATTTTTTGAATGTATTATATAAATTGAATAACAATGAAAGTCGATTTTACGACTGCAATGAAGGAAAATTGCAATAAATGTAATAATAATTCGATATAACGAATAAAATCCGTGAGAATTTAGCAAAAAAATTAATTGATTGACTGTCGAATTTGAATATCCTATCCCGGCTCATTTTGATGCAAATTATGAATCAAATTGATAAGATGGGAAGCAGACACAGACGCAGAATCAGCTGAAGCTATCAACGTCGCTTGGTTACCGTGGCACACATAGCACTTCGACCATAGAGATATTACAGATAGAGGCGACAAGCCATAGGCCGCTCTGTAAGTGGCAACGTCAGTCTCGAAACTCAGTGGGAGCGAAAGAGAGAGACGATCGCAGGGTTTTTCTGTCCTTGTCAAACGTATCAGACGTAAACATAGACAGACGTAACTGTCAGAGTCTAACCTAACCTTCAGATTCTCTCTCTCCCTCACCCGAGCTGACAAGTTTCAGGCTGGCTTGTCGCCTCTATCTGTAATATCTCTATGACTTCGACGCATGTTTTGTAGGACTTCGTACATATAGACCTTGGCGCATGCGCATGTCGTAATGCCTATCTAAAAAACGCTATAATTTTTTATTCTTCGTTGGGAAAAAATTGGGAACAAAACTTCTCTTAAGAAATCATATGTATTTTATCGATATCCGTTGGAATTTTTAAAATCGGACCAGATCCCAACTTTTTGTAGTGAGAATTTAGCTTCGCCATGGGGTAAAAATGCTATATTTTTTTATTCTTCGTTGGGAAAAATTGGGAATTCAAATTCCCTAATGAAATCATATGTGTTTTATCGATATCCGTTGGAATTTTTAAAATCGGACCAGGTGCACACTTTTTGTCGTGAGACTATAACCCCTTTAGCTTCGCCTCGGGGTAAAAATGAGTGATAATGACGAGTCTTTGGATATTGAACAAGCTGCTGAAACTGCGCTTTCCATTTTGGTTCAACAACTTCGAAATCTGGGTTAAAAAAAAACATGTTGAGAATTTTATAGAAAAGGTATTGCTAGCCTATTTCCTGAAGTTATCCACTACCTTGAGGCCATCAACTTTGTGGAGTAAATACTCGATGATCCGCACCATGATTTACCTGAACAAAAACGTAGATATAAGCAAATTAAGAAACCTCATTGCATTTTTAAAAAGAAAAGCTGTCGGATATAAGCCGAAGAAATCGAAAATATTTACAAAGCTGGAAACAGAACGCTTTGTGAAAGAAGCCGATGACAAAGAGTTCCTGTTAGTCAAAGTTGTTTTATTTTTCAGGCACTAGTGTCTAAAACTGTCACTTTTAAATACTAGTGTCTACAAGAATGTAATTTCGAAACTCTTATAAATATCGAAAACTGTCCTTTTCGAAACGCTTTCACAAAAATATATTTCTTTTGCAACTTGTGGCAATTCTGCCGAAAAACTGGCAGATGACTAAACTTCACAATATAATAACTTAACCGAATGGTGTATGAAAAATCATCTAATTCTAAATCATATGAAAACGGTTCTAATGAAATTTAATATAATTATATGATTCTAATACGTATTGACCCAAGCCAAATTAAATAAACAGGAGAGGTTACATAAATTAGTAATTTAGAATAATGATTTAAGAAGTAAGAGAAAAGGACGATGGGTGTCGTTAGATCGACATTCCTTCCGCTTGGTTGATAATTTGGATGTATTAAATAGCCGGCACATTCAAATGAATTGACTAAGTTGACTTGATTTTTGAACTGATGGAATTTTTATTTTATTTTTCGTACGATTAAAAATGTAAAAAAAAATTATAATAATACACTGATATTATACGCATATCTTTATATTCATATATATAGTATTGAATGGAATTGGCATTTACTTGGTGAAAGTTCATATTCATAACTTTATAAAGAAATAAAAAACTAACTTTTCACAGGTTAAAATAAAAATCTATTGAGTAAACGCGTTTCGTCATAACATTGACTTCATCTCGTACTAAACTATGGTATTACAAAACAATCTATTTATACGAAAATTGAACATAACAGAGGGGTACTTAGAGAAACTAAATAACAATAAGCAATTCATTCTGAGCTATTAGTAGGTACCTACATTGAACAAATTAAGGAGAGGAGAAGGGTTTACTTCAATCTGGTCGTTAACTAAATTTCCGGAATTTTTATATTTATTTATGTATAGGGATTCCCAACAGTTGGTTTTATGGAGACTATTTTCAAATTGTAATATATTATAATTGTGATTAAAGGTATGGTTTTCTTGAATAAGATGACACGCATAATTAGAATCAGTTTTCTGCTTAATATAGCTACGTTGGTGTTCGTGTATTCGAGTTTTGAAATTTCTACTTGTACGTCCTATATAGAATTTTTCACAATCGTTACAGTCGAGTTTATAAACACCAGTACGTTCATCTCTATGAATTTTTGATTTGTTGTTTTTAATCAATTTTCCAATGCTATTATTGGTTTTATATGAAATTTTGAAATTTTGTTTTTGAAAAAACAATTTCAGGTTTTCGGAAGTTCTGCCCAAGTATGTTAAACTGCTAAATACTCTACTTTTTTTCGGATATAAGTGGGTAAATTTCTGAAATTGCCATTTTTTATTTTTTCCTCTGAATGAGGCTGTCAATCATATTAGGTGAATAACCATTATTTACTGCCATTTGTTTAATTATATGCAATTCCTTCCGAAAATTAGCTTCGGACAACGGAATTTTGAAAAGTCTATTCATAAATAAATATAAAAATTCCGGAAATTTAGTTAACGACCAGATTGAAGTAAACCCTTCTCCTCTCCTTAATTTGTTCAATGTAGGTACCTACTAATAGCTCAGAATGAATTGCTTATTGTTATTTAGTTTCTCTAAGTACCCCTCTGTTATGTTCAATTTTCGTATAAATAGATTATTTTGTAATACCATAGTTTAGTACGAGATGAAGTCAATGTTATGACGAAACGCGTTTACTCAATAGATTTTTATTTTAACCTGTGAAAAGTTAGTTTTTTATTTCTTTATAAAGTTATATATATAGTAGCTTACTAACATTTACAAACACAGGTGCTCACCTGACTTCTTCATCGCTATTCTCAACTTCTATTGAATCATTTTCACAATTTATTCTTCCTTATTTCACATGTGCCTCAAAGTCGAAAAATCGAACTTTTCTTTATAACTCGAAAACAAAAGACGATAGTAAATTTTTGTTTTCGCTAGTGAATTTGTCTGGAAAAAAGGGATCGAGATTGCGATCTGAATTTTTTCGAATCCCAGCTACCCTATGCAAAAATGTAAATTCGCCCATCCTTGTACATCGGTCCAAAATTTTCACCGAAATTGATATACAGATTCAAAGTAAGAGGTTTCGTTTAGATACGTACGAGAATGGAGTTAAATGAAATACGGGCAACTCGTTCTATTCGATAAAATTTCGTTCGGGAAAACTGGCAAATATGTGCTCGCCCTCATGTAACTGGCATGTCAGGTGATAAAGATTCGTCATATCATTCCCCAGACTGCACTCGTAAAAAATAACTCCGATTTAATCTCATTTCGGTTGTATACGAAATAGTTAACTTCCGATCTTTCGTGCAACATGAAACTTGGATAAACAATTCGAAAAATTCTGTACGAGGGTTGCCCGCGAAGTTTAACCATATGAATAAAAAAGTATTTTTATTTTCTCCTCATGTAAGATGGTTGAGAAGTATGTAATATTTCGTGCGCAAAAAATAAAAAACTGATAATTTTTCAATTTAATATGGGTTACACTACACCGTGACCTTAGGGTCTATTGTGAACGTCAGAGCTGTTTTCACTACTACGCCATCTACAGCTCGCCTACTAATTCCATTGTACTACTGAACTCCAATATATGGGAAGGTTTCGAAGAGGTTATCTCCTCACTCCTACAAGTTTCTTGACCAGAGCATTTCTTTCCTTGGCTTGCAATGGCGAGGCATTATGTGAACAGGAGTTTCCTCTTACTCCCCACAGAATCTACACTCGTCAGTTTTTGATAAACCTATTCTCATCAAATGATTCCTGAAGTGACAGTGTCCTGTGAGGAAGCCAGTGAGGAGGTTTAATTTGTTCTTTTTGATATCCTTTGGAGTTTGCAGTTTGGAAGTTCTGAAGAAACTTCTTGGAGTGATCTATCCTGGAAGATTTTTTTTATTATTTATTATTGCAAAGGTTAAGAGTAGAGGGTAACAAAATCCCATAAACTCTGAAAAGAAAAAAAAAATACAATATAACATTAGTGCACACGTGCAGCAAAATATGCATCTAACCGAGCTTTGAAAGTATTTATAGTAGGCGCCGTAACAACGTCAGCTGGTAACGAGTTCCATCGATGAAATACTCGGTTAGGAAGGAAGAACATCTTCGACGAGCTCCTAAAAGTTTCCCGCATCAACTTATACGGGTGTCCGCGTAGACGACGATCCTCATTGAGGTGAAATAGGTGTCTAATAGGAGAGTTATCATCGTGTAGTGCCGTGAAAGTTGTAATAAGGTCACCTCTCTCATGCCGATGCAAGAGAGTAGGAAGCTTCATTGTTTGTAGTCGTTCTTCATACGTTGGTCTTGCTCGCCCATATGGAAGTCTAGTGGCTCGTCTCTGGGTATTCTCCAACATATGTTGGTCTCGCAGTAGTATAGGATGCCATACATTATTTCCAAACTCCAATATTGGGCGTACATAAGACTTATATAGTTTAGCCACCGTATCAGGATCTGGGTTAGTAAAACTACGAGAGAGAAGATAAATTCTTGAGTTGGCTTTTTTCACTTGAGTAGTCAAATGTTCACTCCATGATAAATCCGAAGTAATTATCACACCAAGGTCATTATATCTGTCCGTATGTGACAAGGCAACATTGTTTATATAATATGTATGACGGGGGTTGTTTTTCCCAAGATGGAGAACTACACACTTCAGAAGGTTCAAAGGTTCTGCCAGAGTTTTTCTCTTTCGGTTTCCTCCTTCTCCCGAAACTCTGTCTTATAGGTGCATTTTTTTATATCACAGAAAGGATCTGGGCTAGTAAATGGCGTTCGTGCTGCATCCTTTCTGGCAAGTATATCGGAGTCTTCGTTTCCTTTGATTCCCAAATGACCGGGAACCCAGACTGAAAAAACCTTGTTCTTTTTGCTTATTTCAATGAGTTTTCTTTGGCACTCCCATATCAACTTTGGATCGATGACAAGGAAGCTCAATGGTTTGGTAGCAGCTCGACTATCAGTCTGCTGTATTTCTGATAGTTTCTTTCTAGGTTCATGTGTAAACATCTTTCGACTGCGTTTATTTCAGCCTGAAAGATGCAGGAGCTTTGCGACAGTGCGCACGGTGTCTGCCTCATGAGCGCCAGCGCCATCTCCTGTCGTGGTTTTGGAACCATCTGTGTACTATTTGGCGGTATTTTCTTTGAAAGTTTGTTTGGTGGATTCCCTTTCTCATTCTTCCTTTTTACTTAGCATCTTAGTGATGTTCTTCTCAATGCTTATTTTATTCATCATAACATCACTAGGAAGGTACGCTGATGAGATATAATTTGTGAGAGAGGACGATGCTCGCTCTCTTTTAATCCTCTCACTACCTCTACAATCCTCAGATATTCTGAGGATGGCCTCATGGGCTATAACCAGTCGATCAATTGATGTAAAGGTGTGAACCTCAATGATCTCAAGTGTCCTCATTGGGTACGTTCTCATAGCTCTCGTGATACACACACAGGCCAGTCTTTGCACTTTGTCGAGCGTTTTCCTCCTAATTGCCTGACCTGCTGAAATACTGATAGACAATTAGACCTTTCATCTTTAACCACCTCAGTACTCGTTATTCCGTCGAAACATGGTCAAACTTGCCTGAATTGAAAAAAAAAGAAACGGTGTCATGGGACTCCAGATAGGAACGAAGTGGCCAGTCTTTGCACTTTACAGAGCGTTTTCCTCCTACTTGCCGAACCTGCTGAAATAATGATACACAATTAGACCTTTCATCTTCAACCACCTCATTACTTGATATTCCGTCGGAACATGGTCAAACTTGCTTGAATTAAAAAAAAGAAACGGTGTCATGAGACACCAGGTAGGAACGAAGTTCCTTCAGGTAATATAGAAGCAACACAATTTGCAAAAAAGAAACATGTGCGTCTCGGGACGCTCGACAGAAGTGATAACTTATAATTCTCCAAGTTGAAATAATTAATATTGAAATGTGGGGCCAAGAGCTGCAACGAGATTGTAAATGAATAAATGAAAAAAGCCTGGAGTCACCTCTGGGATTCGAACCAAGTAATACGATACCAGTGTTCAGTACTCAGACCACTCGGCCGTCAGTACAATGTAGAACAAAGACGCAAGAGTGTATATAACGAGAGTGTAACGTTTCGCCACGCTATATAATGGAATATAAACCTACTATACGTTGTCATTATTTTATGGAGCAAATTTGTAGAGCTTTATCTTTTCATTATGCCATATCTGATTCCTGTCGTAATCTCTTCTTTTATGCATATATCTTATACAAAATTATTTCGATGTTTCACATCTGCCAGGCGTCCCGCGACGGCTCATGACGTTTTCGCGTTGGTTGTACTTGAATTCATGAGTATTTACTATGCATTGGCGATTGGCGTGGCGGATTGGGATCAGAAAGAGAAGGGATGAGAGAACGGAAAGAAAGAGGGAGAAAGAGAAAGTTATTATACAATATTCGGTTGTGTGTCGTCACTTCCGTAACGGTTTTAGTCTCACATATTTTTCAGTTTGGTCGTGCAGCAAAATCCCTGTTTTACGTCAGATATTGAAGATTTTGAGATGCTTTCCTTTCGTATTAATAATTCGAAACACACCCCCGTTTGCGTCAAGTGTATACGAT